>JBCNJP010000197.1:77052-102052 GCA_039602395.1 Deinandra increscens subsp. villosa
TGTTGTGAAAGTTCGTGAGCGTATGGATCTTCTACTTAGTCGATATGAAATCAATGTAAACAAGTAAAACGCAGAGAGTAAATACAAAAGACTTGTATTAACCACTGAGAGAACCACAGAGTACACAGAGAATATATGACACGGAAGCTTAACAACTTTATACAAGACGACGTATTTATACTAAGCTAAACCAGCTGGTCCGAACCTCAGGTTCGGCCACAAGTTCGGCCACGTCCGAACTCCAGGTTCGCTGGGAGTTCGGACCTCAGCAATCTTGTAAGTCTTCGTCTTGTATTCGATACTTCACATGACGATCAGGACTATGTATCAACAAACTCCCCCTCGGCATGTGCAGTATCATCTCCTCTTATCAAAACTTGTATCTTGTATCTTCAATCAAACTCCTCCTCGATCTAGACAAAGAGTTCGATCTTGAATACTTGATATTGCATCGTGTGTAATCTCTTTATCACCAATCTTCAGAAGACTTGAAGTTGTGATGTTCTCTTCCACATAGAAACCTACCAACATAAATAATCTTGGTACAAAACGTCTCTTAGAGACTCCAAGATATTTTGATTTTGAAATTGATTTCGTATTCCGTGTTGATCAATCGAAAACAAATTAGAAACAAAATCTTTTTGACTTTTAGAAACTTTAATATCAAAACACACCTAAAATCTTTTTGGTATTTTCTAATAAGAAAAGTAAAACAATACCGAATCAGACACTATTTTTGTCTTTTGTGAGAAAGATCACGACTTGGGATCATATTGATCATAACATGCTGAACTACACTTCAATTTCGATTATTGTAGCACATAAGCCATGCCGATTGCAGATATAATTTGTCCAAATTTAAACTCTGGCACAATCTTACTCATAACATCTGGATATGTTAAGGTATTTATTAAATTTGCATTGACCAGTGTACCCCACACTATCAGACATACTCAGATATGCTTTGCTTATCACATTTTGTGATTTCACTTGTGATATTAAGCACATAATGATTGTATTCATGATATAGTCAACTGTGTTCCATGCAAAAAGAAATAAGAACGTTAAATCGTCTACCTTAAGGTCGATCTTTCGATACGCAAATAAGGCCTCGGATTTAACAAAATAAGAAAATAAAACAAGTTGAAGTTGTATAACTCAACAACAATCAGGTCGGTACTCCCGTACACGCAGAGAAAGTCCGATGAGTTATACGAAACACCAAAGAAAATAAATCAGAACGTCAAACGAACAACAATCAGGTCGGTCTTTCGACACGCAGAGAAAGTCCGATCGTTTGACAAAATAAAGAAAATCAAACAAGTTTAAACCTTTACAAAATGAACACATGTATACACAATGACTTTGTAGGTCCTGAAATCTCCCAAACACACGATATACTAATCAAACACGAGTGCGGAATCCTCGTGAAAGATCGATTCAAGAATAGAGATGAAGAGAACACAAGAAAACGATGATTTAAACGATAAAAAACTAGATCTTTGCACACAAGAAACCTTGTCGGGTACAAATACAAGGAAATCGTAAACTGCTTACTCTCTCTAGCTCGAGATTACGATCGTAAACACCTTATGGCTGCCCTCTCTTCAATCGTAAACCCGCAAAAAAATGAGGAGGTCTCAAGGGATTTATATAGGCACCCCAATGGGTTTACTATTGGGCCCCTTGTGGATCATAAACCCAATAGTAAACCCAAACCCAATCATAAACTACCTTAAATACAATAGCAAACTAGCCTATGATTCTAATTAAACCCTCTAAGCCCAACCCAACTTATTTAATATTACAAGCCTCATAATCTAGCCTCTACAATCTTCCCCTAGGCTTGTGATATTAAATGTCTTCGATCTTTGAACTTCTTCTTCTTGACTGGCTGGCATGGATGTTGATGAAGATTTTTTCCGCAGAAATCTTCAATGGGTTTCATGACGGGCACTTGGGACTTCTTCTTGATCAGCATCAGCTTGAACTTCTTGAAATGAACAAGTTAATGAGAGGAGGATTCTCATTGACTTGCATCTTTTGAAAGAACTGGTTCTTGCTGAATCTTCGGTAACTGTCTTGAATCTTCAAAAATTAGAGGGTAAAAGGTTTAAACACCTCTAACTTTGAAGAATTTGATTGTTGAACTTGGTTCTTCATGATCTCTGACTGCTCTCTGCATCACTTTCTTCAACGAGACTTGAAGTCTTCTGCTTCCCCTAAGCTTGTGAACATCTTCTTTGATAGTCTTTTAGAAGCTTGTAAAGAACCCAACAACTTCCCCTGAACACTTGCTTATTCAGATGGTAGTCTTGTCCGGCTGGTTCTTTAACTTGAGCAGCAGCAACATCTTTCTATCATCAACCTGTCAGACACACATTTGAAAAAATATACACTACCATACATGTGATGATTGGTCTTTGGGTTAGGAGGTAATTATCATCTGTTCAGTTGATTCAAATTAACATAATTTTAACCAAAAACCCTAATATAGATTACGGGTTTTCTATAAAACTTCCCCTGAACCCAAAGACCTCTAAAGACTTCCCCTTAGCTGATTACTTCCCCTCAGCTAAGGACTTCCCCTGAGATAATACATATTATCCTTGAGTTCCCTTCGGATACTATGTATTATGCAAGTCTTTTCGGATAATAAGTATCATCCTCGAGTTCCTTTCGGATAATACTTATTATCCTCCCTCCTTCCCCTAAAAATTTGTCAAGATCTGACGGAGGAAGTCTTTTCCGTTAGATAATAAGTATCATCCTCGAGTTCCCTTCGGATAATACTTATTATCCCATACTCCTTCCCCTAAAAATTTGGCAAGATCTGTCGGGGGCATATTGTCATGCATTAAAACCCTTGAAAAACATATTTTGACTTCTCAAATCAACCTGGCCAAGACAAAAACACACCAAAAAGAACTTAACGACTCACACACGAAAGATAAAAACAAACAAATACTTACCAATATCAAACATGAGAAAGTTTACAAGGGATCAAACCATATGAATCTGACTGAGGAACCCTTTTCAGCTTCAGTTACTTAACTAGTCCAGGTGATTGCCGGTATGTTTGTCCGCTTTAAACTCAAACCCGTTTAATCCCAACCGAATGCGTCATGCTTAATATAGTACAATATTACCGTCATGTTTAATTGTCCCCACACCCAAGCGTACACAGCAAAACCTACCCAACCTCAGAGTTTATTGAGGATTCACAAACCCCCAACTTGAGGAACCATGCACCACGGCTATAACTACCACTTATTTTCATTAACCATCAGTTGGTGATCAGGTCGGCCGCTAAGCACGCAAAGAAGACCAACTGAGTGATTATTTATTCTCTTTTCTTTTTCATTTTTTTTTAATTTTTTTTTATTTTTCTTTTCATTTCTTTTTCTCATGTGGTGTAGTCATAACAGCAGAAACATGGCGTGTGAGAGAGTGAATACTAGGTAATTACCACTCTTAACTCATTTTTGTCGGGACTCAGTCTTTTAAACCATGCAACCTAGGATGGGAAACTAAACATATATGTCTTTTAAGTTCACTGCACTTTCATTGGAGGTCATAAGTTTAGGTCGAGCCTACCGAGCATATCACCGTGGAGCTTGCCTTTCACTTCCGCCTTACGCGTGTCAGCCATCTCCAACCCGGTCATTCATTTTACTTCCCCTAAACTTCTCAAAAACAAGACACAAACAATTAAACACAAACAATTAAAAATTGAAAAGCACACTATTTTTGAGGGGTCAACTTTTCTTCATCTTTACATTTCTTCCCCTTGCTTTTTGATTTTTAATGTCACACTCTTGTGAACATCATTTTTCAGTTTTTTTTTTTAAATAAAATACACAAACATACTTAAAAGAACAAAACACAAAATTTTGAAGATATCTGGCCAAGCTAACTTTCAAAGTATTGATTTTGAAAATTTTAGAAAATTGGGTTTCATGACATGCACGCGTTATTTCATTTGAGGTCAAACACATAATCAATCAACTGCTCAATTAAAACTTTAATGAAGTAGGTTTGACTCAAAAGACCCTTTACGGCCTCATCATTCAAACAACCAAGTTAAGAACAGTACCTTTCATGCTGATTTTGACATTTTACCTCTCAAAGAGACATACCTTCCATTGTATAGATTACTTGACATGACATAAAGATACGTCTCCTAAACTGTGCCTGGAACAATCACTTATCAACAAACAAATTAGTAATAAAACCGTTAGTGATAATCCTCCTTGACTGTTCCTGCACAGAGTGAGAGATTAGTTAGCCATTGGTACCCAGGCCATTGTTTTTCCGGGTACACCTGAGGAATCTGTAAAGGATACTTCTTGTAAGAACATCCCCTTTGAGAAATCAGGAAGTTGTGATGGAGCTGCCTTGATTTTTGGTTTCCAAGTTCCAGGTGATTTAACATTTGTTTTAGTCACTTTTGGAGTTGTGACTTTAGGTATTTCAACCTTCTTCGTTTTAGATTCATTTTTCAAAACAGTTTTTGTTTTAGTCACCTTTGGAGTTGTGACTTTAGGTATTTCAACCTTCTTCATTTTAGAATCATTTTTCAAAACAGTTTTAGTTACCTTGGGAGGGGTAACCTTGGGTTTTTCAGACTTTGGTTGTTTTGAAAATGGTTTCATCACCTTTTTCTGAAAATTTTGGTAACTTGGAAAGCTGTTGTTTTGGTTTAAAGATTTTCTTTCAGCTTTGGCAGCACCCCAATGTTGATCAGAGGGTTTAACCTTAGGAGTAACAGTCTTCATTGCCTTAGGTTTTTGCACCATCATCGGCTTAGACTTCACAGACTCCTGAGATGAAACCCTTTGAGTGTTCGGAAAATAGGGTTCATAGGGGCGATAAAGACAGTTTCTAGCAATATGACCAGCACTGCCACAATTAAAGCAAGTCTGCTTCTTTAGATAGAAGTCAGACGTGTACCCATTCGTCTTTGGTGGCTGATATGGAGCTGGTTTGCCTTGTGTCTGCTTCGTTGCCTTATCTGCAGCTCCAGATTTGACTTTCTGCTGGTTCCTGGAAGCCTGAGTAGAACCTGTCCTCATCGTCTTTGTGCTTTCTGGATTTTCTGATGTTGATGCATCATTCTTGCAATTACAGCGGCAATTGCATGATCCAACTGAAGAGATGGGAGACACAGCTACTCCCTTGAGCTTTTCATTCTTCATTCCAGCTGTTGGTTTCATACTCGGATGCTTGATGGTGATCTTTGGCTTCTCAACTTTAGCTTCACCGATCACTCCATCAGTTATTCCCTTGAACTTGGAGGAGAAGGATGGTAAGTCATACCCAACATCTGGTTCTTGATCAAACATGGATCCAGATGTCATAAAGATCTTCCCCTCAGGCCGTGTCGTCAAGATCACTTTTTCCCTTTTGACTTCGTCGATTACTTTGAAGCATGGGGTTTCAATTTTAGGGTATGGTTTCAACTCTATCCCAGCTTCATCAGACTTGGAATTATGACACCTGTTGTATTCTCGGCACTCAGCATCATTGTCTGATATATCCTTTACCCTCCCTTCACCATAAGTCATATTTGCTTCATTATCAATTTCTTCTTGTATCAATGGTGTAGTTCCAACCAAGACACTATCAATAGGAGGAGCAGCTTCTTAATAATCAAGCCCGGTTCGTTCAACTTGTTCCTCATTAAGAAGTATTCCTATAATGTTTCTGGGAACTGGTGGAGGAATAATGCTGTTTGCAGCCAAGGCCTTATCAGTCTTTTCTGATCCAAATCCAGGTGTGTGTTTCCCAACTTGACCAGTCACAACAGCATGTGACAATTCCTTTCCAGCATCAAGCATTCGTTTGCTTCTCATTTAGTTCATATCAAGCTTCACTTGCAACTCATTGTTTTTATGCTTAAGGTCATCTATCTGCTTACTAAGCTCAGCTATTTCTAACTTAGCGTTGTCATACAGATAAGCGTTCTCAGTTGCTAGTTTCCGATATTTCACTATGTCTAATTTCTGAGCTTTTACCTTCTCTTCATTCTTTTGCCATCTACCCTTGAATGAACTCCTTTCGCATTTTACCTCAAACAGTTCTGACTGAAAATTTTTACAGATTTGCCTAAGTTCAGGAATTAATCGAGCGCAAGTAGGATTGGGGCATATCTCAGTATTGTCAACTTCAGCTGCGAAATCATCATTGTTCTCAACCGAATCCATTACGAAAGCTTAGGGAACAAAAATCTAAAGTCCAAACGTCCAAAAACTGAGATTACGATATAAATCACTTGATTACGATCGTAAATAGCTGATTACGATCGGTTCCGATCCAAACAAATCGCAAACACAGATTACGATAGAGACAGTCGTAAACACCGATTACGACAAACTGATTACGACTCCGATAGTCGTAAACACCCGATTCTGATTAGAGTTAATCGTAAACGCCAATTACGATCCAAATTGATCGTAAACTTCGAGTCCGACCCCGTGAATCCGGTAATGCAATGTCGTAAACACCGATTACGACCAGGAAATGTCGTAAACACCAAAAGTACAATCGTAAACTCAGGTTTCCGGGTCGTAAACACTTAAAAATCGCTGCTTGAAGTCGTAAACGCGTTTCTGATGCAGATCTTCAAGACCACTAGTCGTAAACACTCATGAAAAACCCAGAAAAAATATCGTAAACCTCAAGAACAGCAGCAACACCGATCGTAAACACCTCCAGCAGCTTCAAATCTTCAAGAACTCGAGCTTTTTCCAGAAAAACACTTGAATCCAATATCGTGAGAACCTCGAAACACTCGTTTCTTGGCTCTGATACCAATTATAGGTCCTGAAATCTCCCAAACACACGATATACTAATCAAACACGAGTGCGGAATCCTCGTGAAAGATCGATTCAAGAATAGAGATGAAGAGAACACAAGAAAACGATGATTTAAACGATAAAAAACTAGATCTTTGCACACAAGAAACCTTGTCGGGTACAAATACAAGGAAATCGTAAACTGCTCACTCTCTCTAGCTCGAGATTACGATCGTAAACACCTTATGGCTGCCCTCTCTTCAATCGTAAACCCGCAACAAAATGAGGAGGTCTCAAGGGGTTTATATAGGCACCCCAATGGGTTTACTATTGGGCCCCTTGTGGATCATAAACCCAATAGTAAACCCAAACCCAATCATAAACTACCCTAAATACAATAGCAAACTAGCCTATGATTCTAATTAAACCCTCTAAGCCCAGCCCAACTTATTTAATATTACAAGCCTCATAATCTAGCCTCTACAGACTTCTCATTTTATTTTTCACATATCTTTTCCTTGATATATCATGAGATATGCATCAAGATGTTGTCCACTAGATCAAGCATCAGATTTAGTGTATATCACATTTGTATACTTTCTGATTTGCCGAGCCTACCTTACACATCGATCAAATGGTCTTATGGCTTTTTCATCTATTTTATCCATGAGTCAGACACTGTCATTCAATGTACCATCATTTCCCAATCATGTCAGATACAATTTCTCATTTTTCAATGTTTTTGTCTTTTTGCATTTTTCAAAGTTTTTGTCTTTTTCAAATTTCTCCCCCTAAAAATGATAACTCTATTTATAGATTTTCATTTTTACTATTTGAAAACAAAACACTATTTTTTGTATTTTTGCAAAAACAAACTCCCCCTCAGAATGAGACGGAGTGAAAAACAAGAAAAATTGATCAACCAACACGAAGACGAGCAGTTTAGCCTTTTGAAAACAAAATTAATTTTGAAATTCAAGTTAAATAGAACAGATATTTCACAATCAGCAATTTCCCAATCACCGAAAGGTCTTCCTAAAATACCTGCTGACACCAAATAAAACATTAGTCGCGTTGGGATCGACCCGATTCAACATCGTCGGGTCGCCCGGTGTCTTCCACAAAGTCACGGTTGGCCTTGGAAACAACTTTTGGTTTCCACATTTGTAAAATTTTTAATTTTTCATCAGAACCAGAATCAGATTCAACCAACGTACTCGGTTTAGACCAAGATGATTTACGAGTTGATTTAAGCTTTGGGGACCATGGTTCATCAAAAGTTTGACCTTTGTTATCGACATATTTGGCAGTTTTGTGGATATATGCAGTCGTCGGACAATCAACAGCAAGATGTTCCGGTTGACGACACACATAACAAAGTCGTTCTCTAAACACATTTGAAAATTGTTTTGATTTTGAAAAACCAGATGAACGCTCAGAATCAAAATTATCAAAGAAATCATCAGAGGAATCATACCTAGGAGATGGACTCCTTGAAGAAGACGATCTTCCAGAATAGTAAGAGAATTCCTTCTGAAATGGTGATTTCTTTGCACCCGTAGCTTTAACATCCTTGTCAATTTTCATTGGTTTCTTGGATTGAACTGGTTCTTCCTTCACTTGATAACCCAAACCTTTGTGTTTGAACCCTTGAGTCTTTGAAGAATTGGAAGAACCTGAAGCTTCTCTTGCCTTAGCTTCACTAGTGAATTTGGCTTTGATATCCTTCAGCTTGTTCTTTTCAACCAAAACTTTTTCTTCTTCGGTTGCAGATGAAGAACTCGAAGCAACCTTATCAAAAACTTTCTCATTCTCCAACAAAACAGATTTTGACACAAATTTTGGAGCTTCACCCAAAGGCTTCTCCTTCTTTTTAGACTTGGACTTGTTCTTCTTGGGTAGAGTGGCAAATTTGGAATAGTCATGCAATTCATCTTTTGGATCAATCTGAGCAGCAGTAACTTCAATTAAATCCACTGGTTGAGGAACCAAGTGAACATCATCCTTTTTAGAACTTTCTGAACTCTGATCCCGCTTGTATAAGAAATTCAGCATAGTAGGTGACAAATTGCAGTTCTTCACTTGCCTTTTCAGTTCCGAAATTTCCAATATCAAGTCATTGATCTTTTGATGAGCTTCAAAAACTTCTTTCTGTGACTTGATAAACTTTGCATTGAGATCATCATACTCATAAGTTTGTAACTTTCTGATCTCACATTCAGCAAATAACTCTTCAAGAACACTTTCTCTCTTTTTCTTGTAAATCTCAACATCTTTAGTTAATACCTCATTCTTGTCACGATAGAGAGTATTCTCATCTTAAAGCATAGAGATCTTATTTTGAAGCTTCTCAACGGTAACAGCAGTTTTAGCAATAAGAGCCGTAGCTTCTTCATATTTTTGCTGAACAGGATAACTCTTCTCAAACAAGTTTTCAAAATCTTGAGTTGCGTCTAACGCTTCAGCTTTGGCCTTCTCACATTCCTCAGCCAATTGAGCCTTTTCCTTCAAAACATCTTCATGAACATGAACTAATTCATAATATTTCTTTTGAAAATCGTCCAACTCTTTCTTTAACACCACAATCTCTTCAGTTGAAATTTGACGACTTTGTTCAAAACTTGCAATCTCCTGGATCAATTTTTCACATTTAAAACATTTAAATTCTTTAATCTTTGAACTATCAGAAATTTTAGGTTGATCTTCTTGAACCAAAGATGCACTTGAATAAGAATCAGAATCAGTCAAAAGACTATCATCATCATCATGACGAACAGTTAAAGCAATTGAAATTGGAGTATGATTCTTCTTAGCTGCAGTATCTGCATTCCAGGCAAATTCACTTGAATGTGGAAAAGTATTGGTCCAATCATGAACAAGAGTAGCAGATTTGTTCTCAACCTTCTCAGCTTCATTTGATGGATGAAAAACTAAATGTGCATGTTGACCAGTCTTCAATTTACTTTCTGTAGAACTTGGACATTCTCGAGCAAAGTGACCATAAACTGAACACTTATAACATTTCACCTTAGATTTGTCCAACCCAATCTTTCCTTCCTGATTAAGTCTCTTCTTACCAGTTCTATTAAAAAATTTCTTTGTTCTACGAACCAACATAGCATATTGCCAATTCAGATCCATTTCCTCCAAATGATCATAATCAATTTGATCATAATCTTCATTTGCTAACTCAGCATTATTCACAGCACCAGTGATAACACCAAAGTATGAAGATACCAATGCAAACATCAACGCATTATAATCATCGACAGTTTGAACAGACAATGCACTTTGAGCCGAAGAACTTGGAAATGACACAGTACAACCAGCAGAAGAATAACTTGGAATTTCAGATTTACCTGCTAGAAATGTTGTAGGAGGAGCAGAACTAAGACTAGTAGACTTCCCAGCATTCATTGTAGAGTCATTTTCACCATGATACACTGCAGGATTCTGAATTTGTGTAGGAAGTGATTTATTCACCATTAATTCCATATCCCGAGCCTGAAGTCTTTGAACCAAATCATTGAAAGACAATCCAGAAAAATCTTTATCATGAGTAATTAATCATCATCACATAATTCTCCCATTTTTCAGGCAATGCTTCCAAAATCTTTTCTTTCATATCAACCTCTTCTTTAGTAAGATTCACCAAACGCATTTCACTCATAAGATGAGCGAATCTTGCAATTAAATTGGGAATCGTTTCATTCTGATAATGCTTAAAACTATCAAACTCTTTCTTCAAAACCTTTTGGCGACTTTTCTTGTACTGATCATTGCCTTCACATCGTTTTTCCAATGCATCCCATAAACTTTTGGATGTCTAGTTACCAGCAAATTGATGAAGTAATTCTTTAGGCAATGCCATCGTTAACGTACCATACGCCTTTTTCTCAGCTTGATAAGCTTTCTTTTGTTCAGACGACATTTTCCTTTGAAGAATAGGTTCACTAGTTTCATCTTTAGGATAAACATATTGCTCAGTGAACGCTAACCACATATCAATGTCATTTTGATCAACAAATGCTTCAAACCGTTTAACCCAACTATGATAATCTTCCAATTTTAGTAATTTGGGAACTTTCTGACTTGTTCCGATTTCATTATCATAATTCATCATTGTTTGCATCGTTGCTTGAACCGAATTTTGAATAGCTGCGAACGCTTAAAAATCGGACATTTTCGAAAAACTGGTTACTGTTCACTCCGAACCTCGTCTGAACCTCCTCCGAACTATCTCCGAACTTTGTCCGAACATAAACAACACCGAACGTCCTCCGAACCTGACCCTCGGAAGAACAAAGCAAAGACTAGTCCGAACGTGCTCCGAATAACCACCGAACCCTCTCCGAACCTAGACTGATCTCTCACCGAACTCAAAGAAACACCGAACGCTATCCGAACCTCGAGTTCGTGTAAAACACAATACGGATCTAGCTAGTGCATTATTACATTCGGATTCGGGCACACAAGGTAAATAAACTTCCGTATATTGATCACAGCTTGTAAACAGAGAGAAACACAGAGTATTCAGGTTACACTTTGAAAACACACACTTAAGAAAGCTCAAACCTCACTCACACTCTCTGAATCAAACTGAAACCTATATATAGGGACTGATCCGGCGGACCAACTTACTAGCGTATCAAGTGGTCCGGCGTACCACTTGATCCGCCACTGATCCGCTGGATCTTACAAAACATAAACATATAACTTTACATACTCAAACCAACAAGACCTAGCACTAGACAACATAAAATGCTCTAACAAACTCCCCCTTGTCTTGTGCTAGTCTTCAGAAGCTCTTGACTCTGTCTTCTTCCAATCCCGTCTTCGATTATTACCAGCATGAATTCCACCATCAAAACAAACTTTTATCACCTTCTGAAATTGCATTGCTTGATCAAAACATTCAGGCTTGTAGAGGATCTTGTTAGAATGAAGCTTTTCAACATCATTCTTTGACAAATTTATCAATGACATCGGATCATAAATTCTCACAACCCTGTTGTCTTCTTTAATCACAATAACAGCTTCTCCAGTCACTTCATCATAATACCACCACCTCAATGTTTTGATGAAGTCCTGTTCCAGCCTTTTCAAAGGTATCTTCTTTAGCTGAATCGGCTTCTTATATTTCAGAATTACCCTTGGTCTGCCTGTAATAGGATGAATCTCTGTCGGATGTTCAGAATAGGTTGGTCTTTGAGGAGTCAAAAACCTGAACCTTCCTTGACATTCTTCGATTAACTTTTCTTTGAACACAGCAGCCAAAACATTTCCTCCAGGATTCAAAAAATGACTTCTCGACAAATCCCTCACATCACATACAGGTAATGTGTTGAACCTGGAAGCATTCCTTAGATATACAATCCCAAACTCCCTTTTTATAGCATAGCAGTTAAGCTCAGAATCAAACATCCAACTGATAATTTTTCCAGAAGCTTGTCTTCCTTTTCTATCAAAGGATCTCTTCTGATCAACAGTCGTCTTTGAAGTTTGTTTAACTTGAACTGGAAATTTCTTAGCTCTTTGTTCTGTTAACCAGGCTTCAAATAATAGCTTCTTTTCCTCCTCTTCAGACATATTCACATTCTCAGATACTTCAGGTTGTTCTGATGGTTTCTCTGTTTCAGCCTTATCCTCACTGTCTTTTCCAAAGAAATTAAAACCTTCAGAATCATCATTATCAGCAAAATTTCCATACATTGTTGGATCATCAGGATATTCTTCTGCTGTCATGTCTTCCACTTCCACATGTTCATCTTCAAATACTACCTCTTCCTCAGAATTGTCTTCCTGATATGGCTCAGCAACTGGCACATTCTCAACATCAACCACATTTAGAGCAAAAATAGCTGCCAGCTGCTCTTTTGTGAAGGGATTAACCAACTCTCCCTCTTTCATTTCAACCCTTGATATCGGAGTTACATCATATATGTCTTTGCCTGTAGACTCCCCCTGAGATGTTGTACCAGCAGCAGCAGCCGATGAAGTTCCTGCTGTATCAGTACCAGCACCAGCACCACTAGCACCACCATCAGGATTATCAGGATCATCATTTAAAAATTTCATTACATCCTCTTCTTCCCTGCATGTTTCTTCAGGATTTGGCCTCTTCTCCCCCTGAGCAGCTAAAGCTGTAAGCACTTGCTTAAGCTGCTCACCCATAGACAGAGACAATTGCTTTAACTGAGCAATTTCCCGATCTTTGGCCTCATCTTGAGCTTTTAACCGAGCAAGTTCCTTTGTATGTGAATTATCTCTAGCAACCAATTCTTTACACAGATTTTTCAAGCCAGAGATCTCTTCAGCCTGCACTTTGTTTGTGTGTTCTACTCTTTCAAAACGAGCTTGAAACAAAGCAAGCTTCAGATCAACAGAAGAGATTGTAGAAGTAGTTGAAGATGTGGAGGCAGATCCAGTATTCGACGGTCGTTTGATAGTTAACTTGATTGGATGTGGTTGGGAACTCTGAACACCAGCTGGTTTGGTAGTTGGTTGGACTGGAATAGACGACGACGAAGTCACTTTCTGCTTCTTGCTAGGAGGACTCTGCCCAGATTTTCTGGCATCAGCAAGAAACGAACCAGGCTTCACCCCTTTATACCCGACAGCCACACTTTTCACACGTTTGCTGGAAGCAGCTGCAGGAGCTTTGCCTTTATCAACCGGCTTTGACTTAGCCACAGGCTCCTCCATACTAGGAGTATAAGATGGATCATTATCAGTATCTTCAGCCTGTTTAGATCTACCCTCAAAAGCCGAGGTATCTTGGTTCTGAGACTTCAAATAAGCAATATGAGCTTTAGAACCTCTCTTGACTGGTATCCCCCTAGTATTGTGAAATATTGTAACATATTCACTAGGATCTGAGTCAGTTTCAGACGAACTACCAGTTACATCATCACCCTCATCTGGAATATTCACTCTTTCAGATTCATTGACAGCTTCAGTAGTTACTTGCTCTGGAATTTGTTCTTGAACTACAGGTTGTTGTACCACAGGTTCTTGTACAACAGGTTCTTGTACCACAGGCTCTTGATTCACAGGTTGCTCATCAGCATCATCTTCTGCAACTTCAGTTGGAAATCCGTGATCATTGTAATGTAGTTCATCATCTGAACTGTCATCATGTTTAGCAGCACCATTATCTGGAGCTACATAAGCCGGGTTAGCAAGATGACCAATCAACCTCTTATTCGGTGGAGGAATGGCATTTCCTTTTCTCTTGTAGTACACCGGAATCTTGCCAACAGCTACTCTATTCATATGCTTCATATCAATGATAGCAGCAGCGTTCTTTGGAAGATTTGGATGTAAATCATTCAGAATCATTTGTAGAAATCTGGGATACATGATACTGCGCACTTGTTTCACCAAGATATTCTCTCTCATGTAATTGAAAACCCACCCAGAAAAATTGAACTCTCTGTTCAACACCAAAGCACTAAAGAAAGATAACACCTTCAAATCAAATTCTTCTTGGCCTCTTGTTCGATTTCCAAAACACTTAATGATCACATGCATCAAATACTTATAAGGAGGACTCAGATTTGCCTTAAGATACCATGGAACATATAGTTGTCCATCATACTTAATCCTTTTCAGTAACGCCACCAGATCTTCTTCAGGAAATTCAGTCGGATAAGTAGCTTGATCATTAAATCTCAAAACTCTTCTTACATCATCTTCAGAAATCACCACATCAGTTTCTAGAATCTTTGCACGTATCACAGATGGAGTCACTGAACAGTCAACTTGTGCAGAATTCCAGAACATGACTAATACGTCTTTATACGGTGGACATTCATGAGTTGCAGCATAAAAAATTCTTGAACGTCTGACGAAGTCAAAAATATTGAGAAAATGCGGTCTCCACTTTTCTGCAACATCCAAATAAGCACAAACGTTTTGTTCTCCAATTGACTTAAAATCAGCCATTTCTGTTCATATCATCAAAACAAAATGTCATTAAAATCAATCAATATAATCAAAACGCTCAATGACAATCGCTGATATTGTATAAATCGCTCAAACAACTAACTTTGAAAAACATTTTGAGCGGATCAACCCCGGATCAGAAATACACATCCGGATCATCTGGTCCGGCGGACCAGTTGCGGATCATATTATTCAGCAGAACATTTGATCCGGCGGATCACATGATCCGGCGGATCACAATCGTTGACCGCGGATCAGATTAGTCAACCGGATCAGCTCCGTACCAATTTGAAAATCTGGTCCGGCGGATCAGTTGATCCGGCGGACAATCAGTTATCGAACAGTCACTTTAAATTTTTGGCAACAATCACGTGTTTGTTTTGGAATCACACAACAAGGATTCAATCTAGACTACATTCCGCCTCTAATCATGTACTTTGAGATCATTGACATTGGTTAAAACAGATTAAACAAGTATCAAGTGGGGTTTTTCAAAAACCGAGAGTTTAAATCTCAAATTTAACCCAAAATAAACAACCATTGCAGAAATCAAAACCATCAACCTGTGCGCAATTCAACAACCTACCTGTAGCATCAAAAATTTCGGACAGAGCTTCGGTAACGAATGAGATATCAAGAAATTTCTGAAATGAAG
The DNA here is from genome assembly GCA_039602395.1 of Deinandra increscens subsp. villosa. NCBI lineage: Eukaryota > Viridiplantae > Streptophyta > Magnoliopsida > Asterales > Asteraceae > Deinandra > Deinandra increscens. The sequence continues at coordinate 92,453 of JBCNJP010000197.1, forward strand.
TGGTTTAAGGGTTTCTGTGGTGAATGTGTTTGATCCGCGAGTAATGAGCTCTCGCGGATCAGATTGGTATTTATACCAGTTTTTGATCCGCCGGCGGATCAGTTGATCCGCCGGATCAGAAAAATGACCACTTTGCCCTTTTTCATCAAATTTCTCATTTTTCATTAAAACAATCAATTTCTTCAATTTCAAACATGATAATCTGATTTAGCATCGATTATGGTTCATCAAACAACAGATTGTCGATTCTGAAATTCAGTTGATCCAAAATAAAGCAGAAAGAAAATCTTTTTGAATTTTAACAAGTTTATATCAAAACACACTAAAATCTTTTTGATTTTTCGAACTTATGCTAAAACACACCTAAAATCTTTTTGATTTTTCTAATATAAGCAGAAAACGTAAATCAACAGAAAACAAGAAATCAAACAAAAAATACCAATAACTTATATTTTTGTGAGAAAGATCGCAACATGAGATCATATCAGTGAGATGCACTTAACACACTTCAATTTCGACCTAATAAGCATGCAAATCAAGTTGTCCACGAATACAACACATAATGTTTATTTCAGCCAATTCAAATCAATTTTTACAGCTTTCTGATATGCATTAAGTATTTTTTATCAAGTACAGAAATCATGGCACCCACAGACTCAAGTAATTGATAATCTGATTTATTCTATTTTTGATTTTTCACTGATTCACCACAGAATCTATTTACAGAGACAATTGGTTCAAAGTGTTTCATGCAAAAAGAAAGCAGAACCCTAAACAAACAACAATCAGGTCGGCTGGCAAGCACGCAGAGAAAGTCCGATTGTTTAGGAAAATAAGAAATAGAAAATAAAGCAGAAAGCGTATAATCCAACAACAATCAGGTCGATCTTTCGATACGCAGAGAAAGTCCGATGGATTATACTAAACACCAAGAAAATAAAGCAGAACGTCAAACGAACAACAATCAGGTCGATCTTTCGATACGCAGAGAAAGTCCGATCGTTTGACAAAATAAAGAAAATAAAACAAGTTTAAATCTTTGCAAAATAACGCATGCATACACTAAGACCATCTCTTATTCTCTTTTTGGATTTTTCCACATAAGCTCAGCATTAAACAAAAACAAGAATCATGGTTCGCCACAGATTTCAGACAGGCATTATCTTTATATCATACTAACATGTATCAGATATGAATGGCACATTCAATGAAACAAACAAGTATCTACAGCCTTTCAATCTAGTCTATCCATGGTCAGTAACATTCACTGATGTACTATCATTTCTCACGAGGTTGGATCACATTTCTCAGATTTTTAATTTTCCAATTTTTTTTATACTTTTGCATTTTTCAATTTTTTTATGCTTTTTCATTTCTAGAACACAAAACAACACACTATTTTTGTATTTTTCATATATCTCCCCCTAAAAAGCAAAAATAATAGCAGAAAAAGAAAACGAAAAGCAAAAACGATCAACTGAATCGAATCATGTGACATTTAACTTAGTAATTCCATTGATTTTCAACAAAAATTGGAATCGAGTTTTATCAAAAGCTTTTGTAAACAAATCAGCTCGCTGAAAATCCGTGTGGATTTTCTGCAAATCAATTAGTTTCTTTTCAAAGCAATCACGGATAAAGTGATATCGGATCTCAATGTGTTTAGTCTTTGAATGCTGAACTGGGTTTTTAGTTATAGATATGGCAGCCGAATTATCAATAAAGATCGGAGTTGTAAGAAAATTCAAACCGTAGTCGCGCAATTGTTGTTGTATCCACAAGACTTGTGAACAGCAGCTAGACGCAGCTACATATTCCGCCTCTGCAGTGGACGTTGCAACCGAAGTCTGCTTTTTGCATTGCCACGACACCAATCTTTCTCCCAAAAACTGACATCCTGCGGTTGTAGATTTGAAATTGATTTTGCATCCACCGTAGTCAGAATCAGAATAAGCTGATAACTCGAACTTATTATCATTAGGATACCAGATCCCCAGATCCGGATTACCCTTCAAATAAGCAAAAATCCTCTTTACCGCCATCAAGTGAGAAGCCTTTGGAGTAGCCTGATACCTAGCACACATGCACACAGCAAACATTATATCAGGACGAGATGCAGTTAAGTACATAAGCGAACCAATCATAGCCCTAAACAATGTGGGATCAATAGATTCACCAGTCTCATCTGGTGCTAAACCATGTGAAACCTGGATTGGTGTACTAGGAACCCGAACATCGCCAATCTTGAACCTTGCCAAAATATCGGACACATATTTGGTTTGGTGTAAGAATATTCCTTTGGCCGATTGATGAACTTGAAGACCTAGAAAAAACCCCATCTCGCCCATAGAACTCATTTCAAACTTGGTTTGCATAACACGTTCAAAATCCTTGCATAACGCGTCATTTGTGCTTCCAAAAATGATATCGTCCACATATACTTGAACAAGCAACAGATCCTTTCCAAACTTCTTCGAAAACAGCGTACAATCCACCTTTCCACGCCGAAAACCGTTTTCCAGCAGGTGCGTAGATAAAGTTTCATACCAAGCTCTCGGGGCTTGATGCAATCCATATAACGCCTTGTCTAACTTGTACACTTTGTTTGGATAATCGGGATCATAAAAACCAGGCGGCTGCTTCACATACACTTCCTCACGAATCAACCCATTAAGAAATGCACTCTTGACATCCATTTGATATACTTTGAATCCATGATATGCCGCGAAAGCTAAAAAGATTCTGATAGCCTCAATCCGTGCCACAGGAGCATAAACTTCATTGAAATCAACACCTTCAATCTGTGAGAAACCCTGAACCACCAATCGAGCCTTGTTCCGAACAATTATGCCTCTATCATCTTTCTTGCATTTAAATACCCATTTAGTACCACATGGTTCTTTGGAATTAGCGGGTAAGTCCACGAGATGCCATACACCCAATTTCTGAAATTGTTGCAACTCTTCTTGCATAGCCTCAACCCAAGAAGCATCTTCCAACGCCTGATTGACATTGGTTGGTTCAACTTGAGACAGAAAACAAGAATGAAACACGTCATTCTGAACTCCTGAATCCCTGATTTCAGCAATCAAAGCATCAACGGAATCTGCTAGTTGATTACGTGTGCGAACTCCAGAACTCGGATCACCAATGATATTTTCTTGAGGATGAATAGTGTGTATCCTCAAAGTAGTTGAATCAGCAACAGGAATATCATCCGCCAATTGATTAGGTAAACTTGCATCTGCTTCTTCTGTTCCTGACATATCATCTAACGGTAAAGAAACTGGCACCGAAGAACTTGTACTTGGTAACGATATTGGATCGTCAACAGGTGTTGACACAGCTTCATGATACGAACTTGCATCATCATCGTCAGACGAACTCATCGTTTCCAAACTAGAAACATCTTGACTAGACGAAGAAGTAACCGACGAAGTAGGAAGCTTAGGAATCCATGAACCGGAACCAGGAGTAGACAATGTATACATGATAGCAGCAGATAAAATTTCAGACTCATCTTCTTTAGCAGAACTCGTTTGTGCAGCCGAGAACGATTCAACAAAAGAATTATAATCAAAAGCTCGAGAATCAACCGATTTAGGTTGTATAAAAGTATGCCGATGACAATCCACATTCAAATGATTCTCAATGGTCTTGGAAGATGAAAAATAAACTCTTTTCATTGGATGATGATATCCAACAAAAATACCTTCAACAGCTTTAGCATCAAACTTCCCACCTCCCTTGAGAACCGTGCATGAACACCCAAATGGTTCCAAGAAATTCAAATTCGGCTTTCGACCTCGGAGCAATTCATAACTCGTCTTGTTAAATCTTTTAACAATCAGAACACGATTGAGGACATAACATGCAGTATGAACAGCTTCAGACCAAAACGTAATTGGTAACTGTGCATCTGCTAGCATCGTTCGAGCAGTTTCAATCAATGTTCTATTCTTTCGCTCAGCCACCCCATTTTGTTGTGGAGTATACGGCGCACTGAATTCATGATAAATTCCCAACGAACCACAAAAATCCTTCATCTTGGCATTGTTGAATTCAGAACCATTGTCAGTACGAATTCGACAAACTTTATGCTTGTACAATGATTCAAACTTAGACAACATGTTCCGAATGGAATCTGGAGTATCAGCCTTGGACGCCAAAGAAGCCACCCATGAAAATCTTGAGAAATCATCCGTAATCACTAAGCAGTAATAACTACCCTCAATACTACGAACATTCATAGGACCAAATAGATCCATATGAAGCAGTTCCAAGGGAGTGACAATGGAATTCAAACGCTTAGACGGATGAGACTTCTTTTTCTGTTTACCTTTCTTACATGAGACACACACATCATTTATAGAAAATCTATTCTTGGAAACGCCTTCTACCAACGAATGATTGACCAAGTAATTCATTTTTCGGTAATTGATGTGACCCATGCGCCGATGCCACAGAATTGATTCCTTTTCAGTAGCTTTGGAGATAAAACACGTAGCAGATACAGCAGATGAAGTCTGATTCATATTTAACACATATAAATCCCGAAATCTTGGAGCTCGCATTACAATCCAGTCTTCAGGAATTCGAATGCCAGGTTTCAAAATCAAGCATTCTGAACTTGTAAAAGCAGCTGTGTACTGCTTATCACAAATTTGAGATACGCTTAACAAGTTGTGCTGCAACTCTTGCACAAATTGGACTTTTTCAAAAGTAATCTTCTCGTTACCCATCTTTCCTTCACCGGTTATTTTCCCACCTTTATTGCCAGCAAAAGTAACATTTCCTCCTTGAATTGGTTTGACTTCAGACAGCAAGGAAATATTACCCGTCATGTGCCTGGATGCTCCACTATCAACGACCCAAAAGTTGTTAACAGCTGGCTTTCGAGCACCCTGCACATAGTAGCAAGCAATTAGTGAGTATCTGGACCCAAGCATTCAGCTTTGGGTCGACCGGTATCTTCTGAAAAATCCTCAGTGGCTTTTGAAGTCATTTTAGGCAGCCACTTTTGCCTAACAGATGGACTAGGTGAAGCAGCAGTAGAGTCTGAAGTAGAGTTATTACCAAAAACTTTATAAGATTTATTGAAAAAAGTTTTCCTTTTGAAATGTTGTTTGGTAACAATCTGTTCACCATCCATCTTGGTCTTTGTATCAGATTTCGAATCTGAATTTGTTTGCATATATGCTGAAGCCCTCTTCCTAGCTAAAACAGGACACCGTTTACGAATATGCCCTATTTCAAAACAACAATAACACCTCCTGGGATCAACAACACCCTGAGAAACACCATCCTTACTTTGTTTAGAAACATTGGTGCTAAACCTTCTCCCATTGGATTTTGGCAAAGGTTTAAACAACGGACCAATATAACCATGTTCATTATAAAACCCATAGTCATCAACACCACAACGATCAGCATATCCTTTAGGTTTAACTTTTGTGGTCTTGTTTTGTTCAAATTTTCCAAAATCATCATAAAAATTGTAATCATCACAAAAACCAAACGCTTCATAATCAAAACTATTAGTTTCTGATGAATACTGACCATCAGAGTTGTAAAAACTCTTTGGTGAGTAAGATGATTGTTTTGGTTTAACTTTAAACTTTTGATCAGTTGATGACTTTGGTTTTTCAGAAAGCCTTTGAGCTTTGGAGGATGATGCTTGATCATTTGAACCGGACGACACATCAGACAACACAACAAACTGTTCGTCTACCACATCTGACTTAACCACCTCAGAAGGATCTACATACCACACTTTGGCAACTCGTGATGGATCAACACAAATTAAAGGAAAATCTAAATCAGAAAATACTGACTCACTTCCTTTCAAACTATACATTCTCAATTTCTGAGACGTATCACCATCAACAGTTTTGCCTTTCGAAGTTTCATCAAACTTACCATTTGTGGCAAATTTCTTTTCACGTTTCTGAAATTTCTGAGGTTTCTTTTGATTGACCTTAGAATTTTCAGCAACCTGTCCAAACCCAATACCATTGAATTTTGCACTTCTTTCAGGTGCTTCTGGTATAGTATTGACATCAGGTGTACTTGTGTTACTTACAGAAACAGCATTTCTCTCAAAAAACAAATCTGGACCTTTAGCAAATTGTGAATTTTCAAATGTTTTCATTGTTTTTGCAGTTTCCAAAATTTTCTGAGCAGCCTCTAATGGTGTCAGTTTTACACTTTGAGGCTTAACATCAGTTACAGATTTTTCAATCTTAGAATCACTGGACTCAACTTGTTTTGACACCTCAACCTTAGGTTTGGACACATGTTTGCCTGATTTCTTCTTATCAGTGCTTTTTGATTTATCAGATGATCCCTCAGTAAACATTGAGTAATCAAACACAACTTTGGTCTCAGGTTCCTTTGGACCTAAACCATGAACAATGGGTGGAGGAACTGAGTTACACCCGGATTCTTTGAGCAAATCTTTTAGATTTTCATCTTTGCAAAGAAAACTTGCAAAGGAAGATGAATTTTTGAAATTTTCAAGTTGCCTGTTAAGATCCAAAATTTCAATGTTTAATTCGGAAATCTTAGCATTCGCTTCAGCAAGCTTCTTTTCACAAAAAATATAATCTTCTGTTTTATTATTAAGCTCAATTTTTGTGCTCAGAACCACAGCATGTTCACTTTTCAGTTCAGCTTTAACAGCTTCCCACCGTTGTTTGTAAATTTTGACATTCTCCTCTGCTAATGAGTATTTGTCAAAATACATGGTTTTCTCAGCAGAAACTTCTTTCAACTGATTAGCAGAGGTAAGACAAAGTTCACAAGAAGTAGAATTAACCTGAACGTCGGCCATAAATGCATGTTGACCTTCAGCAAAAAAATCTTCACCTGGAAGATCAGGATCATCTTCAATCTTTACATTCTTCTCGTCAGTACACAGAAAAGCAGATTCATCTGGAAAATCATCAGCCCAATCATATCCTTCTCCAGTTTGTGAAACCAACGCTTTATTGTCTGAATTTGAGCTACTAGCATTTGCATTTGAACTTGAAGGATTATTATTGCTCCCCGATGGCTTGTTACTCTGTGCAGCATACTTTTGATACAACTTTGACGTCTCTTGCTGCTTTCCCTTGGTACACTCCTTGGCAAAATGCCCATAATTCTGACAATTGTAGCAACGAACCTTAGACTTATCAAATCCAAGTTTTCCTTCAGGATTTAAATCCTTCCGACCTGTTCTTTGCATATACTTTTTGCCTCTGCGAACAAGCATCGCCATGGACCAGTTGATATCCATCAATTCTAAGTCATCAGGATCAATTTGTTCATAGTCTTCATCAGTTAACTCAGCACTAGTTAACTTTCCTGCAACAACTCCATCATAAGACGAAACCATTGCTGAAAATAAAGCCATGAAGTCATTTGTAGTCTTTGCTGAAAAAGCACTCTGATTGTGACTTGAAGCAGGAGATGACTGATGTGAATACACAGGATATGTTACAGCAGCTTTACTAGCATAGCTTCCACTTGAAGAACCTCTAGACATGTTTGCATGACCACTTGACGTATTTTCTACATAAAAAGCAGTAGATGGTGGGTTTGTGCTAGCTTTTGCTTTAGCATGCATGGTAGAAGCATTTTCACCAAAATAGACATCGGGATTCTGAACTTGAGATGGTAACGTTTTCACACGCATCATATCCAGTTCCCTTGCTAGTAAATTCCTTGTAAGTTCATCATAGGTAAGATCATCAAAGCTTTTATCATGAGTCAGCAACAAAATGTAACCTTCCCATTTCTCAGGCAAAGCATCTAATAGCTTTTCTTTCAATTCTCCAGCTTCAATTTTTACTCCAACAATATCAAGTTCACTAACCAAATGAGACAACCTTGAAATGAGATCATTGATGGTTTCATTCTGAACATGAGCAAAATTATCATACTCTCGTAACAACACTTTCTTCTTGCTCTTCTTATATTGTGCATTACCTTCACATCGTTGACATAAAGCATCCCACAATTTCTTAGATGTATTATGCACTTTAAACTGATGCAAAATATCCTTAGGTAATGCCATTGATAAATTGGAATACGCTTTTCTTTCAAGTTTGAAAGCTTCTTTCTCAGAATCGTTCATCTTGTTAAACGGCTTCTCTTGACCAATAAACTCCCCAGTTGTGAATTTTGGAATCTCATATCCATCAAGCATAGGAGTCCAAACACTAACATCGTTCACACCAATATACGCCTCATACCGTGTTTTCCAATTATGGAAATCCTCAAATCTCATCAGTTTAGGAACTTTATTCGTCGTTCCTATCTCATTATCGTAGTTCAGCAATGCTTGAACAGTCGTAGACATAGCAGCAAACGCTTGAAACGGATCCATGATTAACCAAACTTCAATTCTGTAGTCAGCGGACCAGAATGTCGACCTCCGGATCAACCTTAGTCCGCCGGATCAAAATTCAACCCGCGGATTAACTGATACGCTACCGGATCAGAATTTGATCCGCCGGATCAAACCACCTAGCGGATTAATTGATACGCCGCGGATCAATTGATACGCTGCTACCTGATACGCTGGAACTGCCGCGTATCAAACAATAACTGCCACGGATCAAGTGTTGAAGATTGCTTAGCGGATCAAATTCAGCGGATCACTGAATTTATGAATTTATACGGGCGGATCAGAATATTCGAGCAGCGGATCACCAGCGGACCACCCGCGGACCAGTAAAAACATGCATAATTTTTGATATTTTTTGATTTTTAATGCATGAATTCAACGTACAACTAAGCGAAAATGAACTAGAAGCAATCTGAACGAAGAAAACTTGCTGAATTGACGATAAACTGAGAAGAATTGATCAAAATCTTACCAAACTTGAACTTTCTCTCTCTAAAACCCAAAACCGAACAGTAACTCGCAGCAACTGAGCAATCCTGCTCTGATACCACTTGTAAAACACAATACGGATCTAGCTAGTGCATTATTACATTCGGATTCGGGCACACAAGGTAAATAAACTTCCGTATATTGATCACAGCTTGTAAACAGAGAGAAACACAGAGTATTCAGGTTACACTTTGAAAACACACACTTAAGAAAGCTCAAACCTCACTCACACTCTCTGAATCAAACTGAAACCTATATATAGGGACTGATCCGGCGGACCAACTTACTAGCGTATCAAGTGGTCCGGCGTACCACTTGATCCGCCACTGATCCGCTGGATCTTACAAAACATAAACATATAACTTTACATACTCAAACCAACAAGACCTAGCACTAGACAACATAAAATGCTCTAACAGTTCGGAGCAGTTATACCGAACGGGTCCGAACCTCAAACGGGACAGAATTCACTCGACGCCATTTTCTCGATTTTCAACGTTTTTTACTGGAATTTTCGACAGAGATTCAAGCAGACTTGATAGAAACAACTCAGGAATGAATTTTGAATGAAAAGCACACTCGAATCATTCAAACGAACTCAAAAATGATTGACATTTTAACAAAAACGTGAATTTGAACTCAAAACTCCAAAAAACAGTGATTTCCGACTAGTAGAGCAAACCAAAAGCTCTGATACCACTTGAAAGTTTGTGAGCGTA
>JBCNJP010000197.1:102552-156552 GCA_039602395.1 Deinandra increscens subsp. villosa
ACTGAAGGAAAATACAGATGCTGATGAAAGGCAATAGAAGATAAAAAGGGAAGAGGAGAAACATAAAATCCTAAAAAACCCTATGATAGAGAAAGAAGAAATCAAGCTTCTCAAATGCTATTTCATTAAGATGGGGGGGGGGGAGGACCCAAAAAATATCAATCCTTCTCGTATTAATAGCTTGAGAATCAGATATTCAAATACCATACATGAACAGAACAAAATCTCAAAGGAAACAGGTGAACCAATACCACTAGGTGTATTTTCTGATCTGAACAGAATTCTAGCCTCACAGCAACCCAGAAGAAACCCTCCTAGAACTAGTAGACCAGCAAATTAGCCTAAACCTGTAAAGCCTCCTAAACCTGTAAAATTAAAGCCTCTTCCACCAAAGTTTAAAACAAACAAGTTCACACCCATTGTACCACAACCTATAATTGATCCTACCATTTCATCTTCCCCTATTCTCACCTAAACAAACCACGAAAACCCTCATCTCCACCCAAATCACCAGAAAAACCACCCACCAAGAGAATGAAGTCAGTGGCTAAGAAGGGAAAAGGAAAAGTGATTAATGAAAACGATGAATACAGAGATGTCCATACTGAAAGGAGAAGAATCATCTCCTGGAAATATGATGATCAAGCCCAAGTATACATGTTAACAACCAGTTCAGATGACGTACTAAAGTTTACAGCTGAAGAAGCTATGTACAAACTCACTGACCATGAGTTGGGTGATGTTAGACAGTTACGTGGTGATATGAAGGGTATGTTCATAAGAGGATTCCTTAATGTTGAGGATAAAGATGTATTTGGATGACTTATACGAGGAAGTAGATGAAGCCATACAATGCAGCATTGACAATCTTGTTTCGACGCTTGAAGTTGATAAGGATGGAAAGTTGGTAGTCTATAGAGTTGATGGGTCATTCAAGGCATAGTATAGTTCCAGATCCAGAATGGAGCCAGGATGACAAAGACCGAATCCATTTAATAATGACAACTAACAGGCTTCATGTGGTTAAGAGAAATGAGGTGACCAACTAGGAGTATAAGAAAGAAACAGACATGTATCACATTTTTACCACTGAACATGGCGAGACAATTAGAAGCTTAAAAGATGCTCTAAATGGGCTTTCTGAATATGAGATACGAGATATTCTCAGGATTGGTGATAGTGAGAGCAGAATAGTGACACGGACCTATCATGAAAGTCTCCTATGTCACAAGACCAAATTCGGTTACAAGCTATTGAAGAGGAGAACAAGATCGAAACCGGATGAACTTGGCTGGAAGAAGATTTGATCCCTGTATTTGTGTACAATTGCATAAGTTATTCCAGTTTGTATGTTAACATAAGTTGTTATAGTTTTATTCATATATTTTTCATATATAATAACATACACATTTTCAATGAATCATAGCAGACCTCCATTTTACTCATAACGGTGATCTTACATGAAGTATATATTAATACGTTATGTTAGTATATGTTGTCATTTTGATATGGTGGGAGGGGATGATTTATAAACAGGATGAATTTTACTTCTTCAGTAAATTGGAAGAAGAACAAAACAGGATGAACTACAATTTCTCAAGAAGAAGAGTTCATGAGGATTGAGAGAAGATGAACTAGAGTTCTTCAGGATGAACTAGAGTTCTAAAGTTCTTCAGGATGGTTAACCAGTTCACAATAAAATAAAAATCACATCAGTTCACAATAAAAACTATTTGCAACAATTAAATTTAGAATAAAATAAACTTTAATGATTGAGATAAAAACTTCTACATTAATGGTTAATCAAAACAAAACAGGAGGAAGAGTTAACAAAAACTTTAATAATATATATATATATATATATATATATATATATATATATATATATATATATATATATATATATATATTGATCTATATACAAAGATTTTCATCAGAATCCTATACAAAGATCTATTTAACTAGCTAAGACCTAGCATCAGACATATAGTCTTCATCATCAAAGAACATGCTGCTGTTACTGCTGCTGCTGTCATCAAGAAATATCTTTTGACCAGGCGGTAACCTCGGCCCAAACTCGGAGATGTAAGTGGAATCCCTATTCCGGATTAAATACACATCCATCTCTCTCTTCCCGTTTGGTCCCTGGAGATGAAGTTTCATATCCGCCACAACTTCATCAATCATGAAATCAGCATACTTAAGCCCATTTGTGATGGACAGAGGTGGGATCCTCCAGTAAATGAGGAAATAGACAATCGATGTGTGGTTAAGTATTGTACCATTTGATTCAGATCATGACAATCAAATGTGCGAATGTCGACATAGTCGACATAATCCACCCTTCCTTTCCACACATCCTGGTCGGCGGCATTCCGGTGGAAATATTGTAGTGTGTTCCTTTCTTTTGACTAACCCAGGTTCAAGATTTGTTTGCTACATTTTATAAATTTTTGATTGACTAATAGTGGGATGACATGATTTATAGACTGGATAGATTTTACTTTTTCAGTAAATTGGAAAAGAACAAAACCGGATGAGCTAGAATTCCTCAGGAAGAATAGTTCATCTGGATTGAGAGCAGATGAACCGAACCGGATGACATATTTAGACAATTGTTTGACTGCCTTGGCGGATTGAGATGATTTATAGTTAAACAGGATCAATTTTAGTTATTCATTAGAGAAGAAGAAGAATAGAACCGAATGAACTAGAGTTCTTCAGGATGCTTTATAATTAAAAAAAATCTATTTGCAACGGAAAAATTAAGATTCATGTATTTTTCCGGAAGAACATTCATTCCGGATGAATGTTTATAACCTTCCGGAACATTACCTTTCGCCACGCATATAATTTCATACCGTGACCATTAGTCATCTACTATTTAGTCACATAACCTAGTATAAGTGGCCATATGTACTAGCTTTTAGCCACATAACTAAGTAAAACCAGTGGCCATTGCTCACATTTAGCCAGGCATATATATACTTAATAGTTTTTTTCTTATTTACTAAGTAATAAGATCTACTCTTCCGTCACACAACATTATTTAAGCGTGGCCATACATTCCTTTTTGGTCACATGAATAAAAAATTCCATGGCCATTTGGTGCATTTCGCCACTCTTTTTTAAGTGTGACATATAAGTGCCACATGTTTCTGTAAAACAGTGGCTAAAGCAACTGCACCTGATTGTTGTTGTCACATAAACAAAAAAATACGTGGCTAAAAGGGTCCAAAGGCTATATATTCGGCCACGGGTACAAAATATGTGTGGTTAAAACTAGTGTTTCTTACCTTTGGACATGTTTTTTTCAAAACAGTGGCTATGAGTTCAAAAAAAATCGTGGCCAAAGCCACATTTTGACGAAGTGTAAGTCGACAACCAAGGTTTATCAGTTGCAAAGCAACATGATATTAGACATTTGGTAAATATCGTTAGTCATTGTTCCTTCTGTATTCGAAATCTATTGAATGATAAGGAATGGATTCAATTCAACTTATCTTAAGTTCAATGTTTCTCGATCTTGATTGCAAATGTTCCCATCAAACACACAGTAAGTTTGGGTAAGGCCTTACACTTAGCACTTGGAATCATCGAGAAGGACCATGATGTCTCACTGTTGCATTGTTAATACAAGAGTACAGAATCCAATGTTGACTATATGCAGCTCCCACTGAACTTCAGATCTATTCCCAAAAGTAGCCTTTATGACTGGCATTTACGCGAAAAGGTTGACTACAATCAAAGAACAGGCCCTGGTAAATGGGAGGTAGCACATGTATCTCAGGTCTAAGGATACGAATGAGCTTACCAATAATCAATTCATCTTGTTATTGAATCAAAGAAGATGATTTGATGCGAGTTGCGTCCATCGTCTTTCTGTAATGAGGCCTGTGAGTTTGTATAGTCAACAATTATAGTCCAAAGTCAGAATAGTCTTATTTCAGATTCATTCCCACGATTCTGACCGACTACGGACACTTTTGAATAATATGTATATGTATTCTTCAGCATTATTCTCAAATGATGCATGTGAGTTTGAAGAGTTGAATAACTCAAATCCAAAGTCATAATGCTTCAACATCTGATTCGTTTGCACGAATCTGATGGAGCTTTGAGAATACTACATGTCTATTCATGGATACTAAACTTATTAAAATCAAACACAAATATACACCTAAGAATTTGTTGTAATCGTTTAAAATAAATTCGAATAATAAAGTATAACTATTAAAGTTCGTACATCCCAAATAGTAAATCAAATTTTGGCTTATTGTGCTGAGATGTTACATCAAGTAAGTGATATTAAATGATAGTTGAACAATCATTTAATAGCCAAAATTTGATACCGTGTTAATTGTCTTTTATTAAATATTTTTATACTTCCACTATTGTTTCCTAAACAGTAAAGTATGCTAAAGTGATATGTGATAATAAGTGCCCTTGGTGAACACTATAAATCTATGTTATCACATAACTCGTCTTCAATGATTACTCATTTATCATTCTAAGATTCTGAATGAAACAAATTCATTCTGAGGTCACTTGAGATGGTATGTATTTATAAAATTAATATCTTATAAATACGTGACTATATCAATACAGTTTCTTTGTTATGATATACTTCCAATTATGTCATTGTGTAACTGTTTACAGTGACATCCACGTAATAACTCTTTATTATATTCTTTCGTTCAAAGTCCTAGTGGTTTTGAACTGGCCCTAGAAGTAACTTGTCTCTGTGGATCAATATTCAGAGTCTATATTTAAGCAAGTGACTTCTCAATCATTTGATGATTAAATCCATTGTTTAATTTCAACTAATTAATCAAACTGCTTGGGCCTTTATGTAATTATCATAAACATGATTATTAACATAGCTCTCCCACTTGCCTTTTATAGATCTAGCGTTCCTTTAAGATTATTAATTCAAACCTTTAGGATATTCGCAAAGAGTTTTGCCTAAACCTATCTTGGACTACTAGTTAGACCATCTTAATCTTGTAATAAGACATAAGATTATGGGTTTGAATGTTTGTGCAAACCGGTGCATAATTGATATCTTAGTTTTATGAAACCGAATAATCTCAGATCAGGCATTTGACATAGACTCATGTTTCATTCTTTAGGTGATGGATTATGGAACATTCTTCAATAAGAATGTCAGGTTCCATCCAAATGCACTTACTAAAGAACGCTCACATTTTCTGATTAAGACAACAATTGTTTGGTCAGAAGAATGTTCATGTGTTTCTGATTAAGGCAACAACTTGTTAGTCAGATAATGTGATATATCTATATGGTTATACTTGAATTTCTTCAAGCTTATCATTATATACTTCATGCTCCATACGGTCCAACACATAAAAAAAATAGTTTCCTTTCTCTTGGATGGAACATTAATCCCTAAGGATTCTAGAAGTATATTTCATGGTCAAGTATAGTTAACGGCAATAACTGTTTCTTGATACTAGACTTGAGCTGGAAAGTTATGGATTAGAAGACTTATTTGGTTTAGTTAGAGTATTTTGGAAAAAGGGTTTCCTATAATTAAGCTTTATTTTCGTGATGCTCAATCTCTTGGATTCAAGAGTTAACAATTTAACTTTACAGGATTTTCGAATTTAATTTACAACTATTTGTATAAAATTCAATTGTAGGAATATTAAGGTTTAGGTATTCTTTACTCATTAATCATCCAAATGATTATTACTATCAATGAAGGCTGATGATCCTAACTTCAATGAGCAAATGCTTGATCAAATCAAGAGTTCTTATGCTCATTCTAATGTTGTATAAATACACATATTTTAAAGTTAGAAAAATGATTCATTGTCTATTAGCTTGTTGATACTCTCCATCACAAGATGTAGAATTTCAATGAGCCATTAATCAGTCAAGTGATAATTAGACAAATCATGATTACATCTAGCAGTTGTGAGGATCACATATCCTTTAATGCTTATGATGTATTTATGAATATGTGAATCATATTTACCAGGCTATGCATTATGTTGTAATGAACATTTAATCAAAAGATTAATTGAGAAAGCAAGCTCAAACATCAAACGATTATTCATGTGATGCAAAAACTAATGTCAAACAAAGTTAAAAGCAAACCATGTTCAGAAACGGGAAATCAAATAGTATTCATCCTGGATGCAGCCAGGATAAAACAAACCAATTGTTTTATAATACTACCAAGTTTATAAATCAGAACGTGAGCAAAAACCGTAGTTGCCTTTGTAGTGCAAGCGAGCTTCACGATCTCTTGGTCTTTGATCCCCTTCATTTTTCAAGTTCCTACAAAGTATAGAGTGTGTAAGCAAAGCTTCACATCTTGTGGAATTTAGAAAAACGAAACATAAGGCTAAATACCTCCAAAAGAACTCTCGACATTCTTTTGAGCCTTAACCTTGACAAGGTACTCATGGCAGTTCCTTCTCTAGTGTCCCATCTTGTTACACTCAAAGCATTGGCGCTGATCATGCGGCGGCCCTGCTTTGGAAGTCTTTTTTCCCACCCCTTTGCTCATGGCACCAGATTGAGTGGTGGTAGGAGATTTACCTTTTTCCAGTAGAGGAACGCTTCCTCTTTGCACAAAAGTGAACTCTGATCGGGCTTCTTAACACCAGTCGACTTGACCTCTAAGACCGCAGAGGTCTTATTGGAGGCGATGTTGATCTCAGTAGTTTTGAACATCCCATGAAGCTTCGACACTGTCTTCACCAAGTTGTTCATATTATAGTTTACCCTAAACTGAGTGAACGAACTGGAAAGAGATTGGAGAATCAGGTCGGTAGCCAATTCCTCAGGAATGGCATACTGGAGCTTCTCCAAGTAGACAATGTACGACTTCATCTTGACCACATATGGGCTGACAGGGCGCCTTCAGCCATTTTATATGATATGAGTTGAGTAACAACTTCATAGCGCTCTTGATGGGCTTGTGACTCAAACATGCCCTTCAGATGTCCGATCATCTGGAAATGTAACATCCCACATTGGTGGGGAGGAGAACTAAGCACCGCTTTATAAGGGTGTGGATATCTCCCCTATCAAGACGCGTTTTAAATCCGTGAGGGGCGGATGCCTGAGGGCATGCCGGCTGCCAAAGCGGACAATATCTTGGTGCGACGGGTCTGGGCTATTACAGATGGTATCAGAGCCAGTCGTCGGCCAGTGTGCCAGCGAGGACGCTGGTCCCCTAAGGGGGGAGGATTGTAACATCCCACATTGGTGGGGAGGAGAACTAAGCACCGCTTTATAAGGGTGTGGATATCTCCCCTATCAAGACGCGTTTTAAATCCGTGAGGGGCGGATGCCTGAGGGCATGCCGGCTGCCAAAGCGGACAATATCTTGGTGCGACGGGTCTGGGCTGTTACAGGAAAGCACTCAAGTCCTCCATGGTCTTCTAAAGTTATGGAGACATAGTGGCCAACATCAGGTAAGATACTTGGGTAGCATCCCTTACCAGGCGATCATGCGCTGCACGCGCAATTGTAGTGTTAGCTGCAGGCTGTGCAGGCACTACATCATCCAGAATATGAAGCTTGTTGGCCATCTTAAGCTCAATCTTGAGATTGCGGAACCAGTCAAGGAAGTTGGTGTTATTAAGTTTCTCCTTCTCAAGGATAGACTTAAGTTGGTGGAAGTGTCAGTAGGTGCATTATTTTCGTTGTTATGGGCCATCTGAAACATTAAGACAATTTATTTTAGTATTTTCGATGTTTAGCCTAAATTCAGTTATGGTAAGTTCTAATTGAATAAAGGATGGGATTCCGGTTAACTTACTTACTAAAGGCAGCTATAGCATGCAATCAATAATAATTAAATAAATAGACAAACAACGATTGTCAATTATGAGGACCAGTCAGAATACCCGTTTATGTGACCGGAATAATATCGAATTTCTATGCGATACGTTTAGCCTCGTCTATGCCCACCCTACTTACAAACATTTACGTTACAATGTTGAAGACTCCAATAACGCAATTTCTTGCAACTAGAGGAATAGTTATCCAAGGTGGCCTCATATACAAATACGGTACTGAAGGCTCCAATAGTTGTACCTCAGAATACACCCTACATGCCAAGTCTGGTACTGAAGGCTCCAATACTGACGTTTCGGTAAATGCACTCGAAGTTGGGCTTGACCTAGGACGGCATAAACTATTAATTTTATATTAAATTTAGACTTACCAAAAATAGGGTTATTTAATCAACTTTTACTTGGTGATTATTAATCGCAAACCCTATCATCGCTCGGGACTGTCAAATTAGATAACCTAATTAAATGACTATGTTGTTGCGAAGCATACATAACCAAACAAAAGCGAGCAAGCATTTTAGAATTTTATAAATTTTGAAAACTCTATAATTGGTTATATATATTTATTGAGTTAAAATACATTATTTTAAAACTCATTATCTTTTGATTGTAAAATCTTTCAAACTAATTTTAAAACAATTTTAATGTGTTTTAGATGGTTAAATATAGTAAGCAACAAATCCACAATCCATACACATGTATTCGGCCATATTAGGGTTTCGGTATTGCTAGAGCCTCTTAGCAATACCGAATTAGTTCTAGGGACAAAACAACACACAGGGATGAAAAACGGCATCAGTTGTCTTCTTTGGCTGCCACTGGCTTCAAGACTCTTCTTGAACTTGATTGGTCTTCAGGTATTCGGGTTGAGAAACTTTCATTTGGGAGACCTGCCAAATTTGGAAAGTTTCCATTTCTGGAAACCTGTCAGATTTGAGAAGTTATGTTGATACCTCGTGTGGCAACATTCTGGATCAGACAAAGCTTTTTGAAGACTTGAAGATTTCAACCAAGGCCTGCTGGCCGAACTCTGGCCGAACCCAGGCCGAACCATGGTCGAACCTGGGGTTCGGACCAGCTGGGAGTTCGGACAGCAGGTTGTCCTATATATAGGTTGATTAGCTTAGTCTTTGGTAATGATTTTTTGTAAGTGTGTGTGTGTTCAAAGGTGTAATTGTTCTGATTCTCTCTGTAACTGTTCTTTGTTATTGAATGAGAGATTGAATTGATATTTACACGTTTTCTCATTGCTATAATTACACATTGATGTCGAACTAAGCCGATCTGTACGCTCCAGCGTTGTAAGTGGTATCAGAGCTGTTGGCTCTTTCTATGGTCCTAATTCATTGTTTTTCTTAAGTTTGAGACGTTAAACCTTCGGTTAGGGGTGATTGAAAGTGTTTCTGATTGATTCTTGAGTCATGTGTTTACCTAACAGAAGCATCTGGATGTCAAAATTCGATCAAATTCTAAATCTTGTGCGATTTCAAAAATTTCCAGTGAAGTTCGGATAGAGTTCGGCCGAAGAACAAATCTGAAAAATAACTGCTCCGAACTCCAGGTTCCGACAGCGTTCGGACATGTTCGGACGTCTGAAGGTCAAGTTTGAATGAGGTTCGGGATGATGTGGTTCGGACAAAGTTCGCAGGAGGTTCGGATGAGGTTCGAAAGATCAGGTTCGGAGGTAGTTCGGAGGTAGTTCGGACAAAGTTCGGAGGAGGTTCAAATGAGGTAGTTCGGAGCCAGGGGCTCTACCCCTTGGACCCTGCCAGGGGTTGCCGCCCCTTGGACCCCGCTTCTCAGGGGCGCTTCCCCGAACCCCCGTTAGGTAGGAATTTCAAAGAAGCGGATCACTTATCGGGTTTACCCTTGATTCGGTAGCTGATGGGTGTTATGTTTTGTAAGTCCCGAAACGGTCCAAACACGATATCTAATCCAATCAAGACCGTGCGGAATCCGGTTTGATTGGTGATTCAAGAACAATCAAATAATGATAATACTAACAATCGAAACAATATGAAATAACAAACCGAGATTGAAGAATCCTTGATTAAAACCTTGGTTGCAATACACAATCGAAATTCTCTTTAGAGAATTTCGTAAACCACCAATTGAGATCAACACCAAAACAGCAACCTCATAATGAGGGGAGGTCTTCCCTTATATAGGGATTCTCCAACTTGGAGAACAAGACAACCTAAAAACCCTAATTAATAGTCAATTCCCGTATTTGACTTTCCAGGCCCACTAAAACCCATCTAAACTCTTTTAAACTGAGCCCAAACCTATCTAAAATGGCCCAATGACCCAATATACCCATAACCCAGCTTATTTTCACCTATTCTAACACATAGGCCTTCAGAATACTCCGCCAAGCGATGATTTAATACACAAGCCACAAATCTTGGTCCTTACAATCTTCCCCTTGGCTTGTGCTATTAAATATCTTCTACTTTCAATCTTCAGACTTCAGTCTTCTCCTTGGCTTGAACATGGGTTGGTGAAGATTCTTTTCTTGAACGATCTTCATTGGGCAGCAACGGTCGAGTTCTGGGAGTTTTCTCTCAATCAGCACCAGCTTGGACTTCAAATGACAAACAAGTAATGAGAGGAGGATTCTCATGCACTTGCTTCTTCTTGAAAACCGTTGAGTCCTTGCTGAATCATCAGTAACTGTCTTGACTTGCATGAGACTTCAGAGGATAAATTTTGAAAACCTCTGTCTTGGCATTTGTGACTACTCTGCATCTTTTCTTCAATTAGCTTCCCCTAAACCTGAGAACGGTGTCTTTGGACGCTTTACTTGAACAACCAACAAACTTCCCCTGAGCATAGGGTAAGTCCTTTTCCGGCTGGTTCTTCAACACGAACAGTAACAACACTCATTAACTTTTCTTCTCCATGACATCTCATTTAACCTGTCATGCACAACATGGAACAAACACTAACCAGACATGATGACTGGTTATCGGGTTAGCATTATTTAACCAAACAACTTCCCCTGAACCCGAGGGGGAGGTCACACCTTCTTGCACAAAACCCAAAAAGAACTTATTAAAACCTTTAAATTAACCTGGCCATGGTTGAAAAATAAACAATAAAAACTTAAGATAATACAAAAGAAAAAAATAAAAATAAAAGCAAACATACCAAATTACTAAACGAGAAGGTTTATATGGGATCAAACCGTATGAATCTGACTGAGGAACCCTTTTCAGCTTCTGTTACTCGAACACGTCTAGGTGATTGCCAATATACTGATCCACTTTAAACTCAAACCCTTTTCTTAATCAGGCTGTTTGTCACTTTATTATCTTTTATTGATGCATTAATTATGAACAGCAAGTGGGTTTCAACAAATCCTAGGTACATGTTATTACACACTATCAAGCACATAACTTCCCTACCACATATTTTCACAACCTGATCCAGAAGTTTGAAACTGAGCTCGAGACTTGGTTGAGAAGAGAAAGAATAGATCACATAGATTTTTGGGTATAATATACAAGTCAACTGAATTTTTGAAACATTTTTGATAATGCTCTCATCAGTGACAAAGGCTGAGGGATTTGGACTCTTGAGGGTCTCTTTTCTTGTGCTCTTTGGCATCTTTTGAGGTGTATACATGCATTTTATTTTTATTTTATTTATTTTATTTTTTTTAATTGCATATATTATTTATGATGATCTGTAAGCACGTATGTATGGACAACTCCAGGTCATTGCTCACGCAAAGCAGAGGAGAGCCTTACATACACGCGAAGCATCCCCAGGTCATTGCTCACGCAAAGCAGAGGGGACACCGACTTTTTGAGCTCATTTTCACACTCTTGGAGACAAGCGTGTGTATCGGGAACTTAAACATGCAGTCAAATAGAAATGCAATTAACCTAAGTGCTGTTGCCCATCAAACTGCCATACGTTATCTTTAAGTGTGTAACTCATACCTTTTCAGATTTAAGAGCTGAGCCTACCAGCATATCACCATGGATCATGCCTTTCACATCTGCCTTACGCGTGTCAGTCATCTCCAAGACGGAAGTTTATTTCACTTCCCACCTTCTTAAACACACAAACAAAATATTAAAAATTAAAAAAGCACAATTTTTTTAGGGGTCAACTATTTCATCTTTTCTATTCTTCCCCTTGCTTTTTGATTTTTAATAACAACACACACCTTTTTTTTGATTTTTTGATTTTTTTTTTAAACACTCACTGACACAATACTAAATATGTACTAAAAACTGGCCAAGCTAACCTTCAAAGTTTTTTTTTTTTTTTTTTTTTTTGAAATTTTTCAGAGATGGGTTTTGTTTAATGCACAACCATACTTCACATCAAATCAGCCAAGAAACAAACAATTTAGACAGTGTTACCTTTTTCTGCTGATTTTTTCAGATATACCTCTCACAAGGATAACATACTCCCCATTAAGATCTGCATGTCATGAACTGAAGAGATGCCTCCTATCCTGTGCCTGGAACAATCACTATCACAAACAAACATGGTTAATGAAAGTCCTCCTTGACTGTTCCTGCACAATGTGAGAGATTAGTTAGACAATGGAACCCAGGCCATTGTGGTTCTGGGTAGTCCTGATGAATCAATAAAAGTTACTTCTTTTAGGCACATTCCCTTTGTAAAATCAGGGATTGGGGGTGTGGTTGCCTTGGTTGGACTGAGAATGTCCTTTTTGTTGACATCTCTGGGTTGGTGATTTTCTTTCCCAAAAACCTGTGGTTTTCTCGGTGGTGAATTTTTAGTTTCATTTTTCTTTAGAAATTTTACCTCTTGAAACTGTTTGGAGTGTTTTTTGTACACTCCAGTAGGCTTGAAAGACAGGTTTACCACCTTTGAAACATTCCACCTGTCATCCTTCCTCCAACCATTTGATTTAGTTGAACCAACTGGATTTGGATGGATGGGTGATTTTGAAACAGATTTGAAAACTGGTTTCGGGGATTCAACAGATTTTGGTCTCCAAGCTGTTTTGACAGATTTCTGAGATGCTTTGTTTTCTTTAAAAATGGTCTTTGGCCATTGCTTAGGAGCCTTGGGTTTCTGCTGTACTTTGTGACTCTGAGGTGCTTGTTTGTGCACCTTGGGTTTTGAAGGTCCAACTTTGGGCTTTGGCCCAACATGTGTTTGGCCCAAAGGGACAGTCTTTTGTTGGACTTTCTTAGGATAATAGGGCTCATAAGGACGGTGCAGACAGTTTCTTGCCATGTGTCCTGGTTGGCCACACACATGGCAGGACTGTTTCTTTGGATACACGGGAGCCTGTGGTTGGTTCCGCCCAGTGGATATCCAAGTTGGCTTTGAAGCGTTTTTATGGATCCAGAGGGCTTTACCATGGGGCTTAGTGGTCAGAACGTACTCCCGTTGTATCGGTTTGAATTGGTCATATGCAGAGTTGACCTCTGGGTACGGGACAAAATCCTGTGGTTTTGCGTCCCGTACTTTCTGCACATTTTGAATGGGACAGTTCACACTATCCTCAGATTTTTTCACATCACCTGTGGGTTTGGGAACATCAGTTTGTGGTCCCTTACCCCTTCTTAAAATTCTAACAGTTCTTAGGGGTTTCACAGGTTCAGCATCACATCTCCCAAAGTTAAACACACTACAAGTAACAGATTCATCAAACACATTTGACTTGGGAAATGTTGACTCAGACTCAAAATTTTTTGAAGCAAAATTATCAGTTTTAAAAACTGGAAACTTTTGACTCTCAAAGCAAACACCTTTTCCCTTTGAACCTGCTTCTTCATTTATTTTATCTGCACAAGAAGTAGAAGTGTTAGTAATGTTAGAAACAGGAGCAGAAATTTTAATGGGACAAGCTGCTAATTTCTTTTCAATCTCAGCTTTAGCATCCAAGTTGGTCTTAGAACACTCATAATCTGAGATCATTTCATGCATCAGGGGCATCGGTACTGTATGGGTGGATTTTTCATCTTTTATTTCAGTACCGAGACCCAAACCAGAGTTGGCTTTTACATGACGCATTCGAGCGTCTGTGTTGTAGAAAAGTGAGCTAGCCTTCATCATTTCAGACACAATCTTATCATTTCGCTCAACTTTGGTTTGTGATGTTTCTAATTGCCCTTTAAGTTGCTCAAGTTCAGTTTTTAATGTGGCAATTTCTTCATTAGCAACTGTCAGATATGTGTTTTTGTTACTTAAGTCCCTTTGAAGATTTTTTATGTCAACTTTAGCAGCTTCAAGTTTCTCACTCAAGTTTTTACTTCTACCCTTATATTCCCTCAACTCTCTATCAACAAATTCACGATTTAGGGTTTCATTGAAAAACTTAGTTTGCCATTCTTGAGAATCATTGAGAATAGATTGACATTTAGGGTTAAGACATACCTCAGAGCTGCTGGTAGATACAGAATTACCTGGTAGAAAGGATGCCATGAATGTCTTTGATTGGACCGGAAAGACTTGATCGGATTGAAAAGGGTAGATCAAAAAGTCTCAACCGGATCGGAAAGCAGCTTTTGGATCGGAAAGTGGGTTTTCGGTCGGAAAAGGGTTGGATCGAAAAGTATGATGCGATCGAAAAGTGAAGGCTGGATCGAAAAGTCTCGAAGGGGACTTTTCGATCAGGGAGCACGATGGATCGAAAAGTCTCAGGGGACTTTCCGATCAATGAAGGCTGATCGAGAAGTCTCAAGGGGACTTCTCGATCGAAAGGGTCGGATCGAAAAGTCTCTGAGGGGACTTTTCGATCGATGAAACTGATCGAGAAGTCACAAAGGGGACTTCTCGATTGGGCAGGCTTGGTCGAAAAGTCACTTAGGGGACTTTTCGAGCAAGGGCAGTGAATCGAAAAGCCACAAAGGGGGCTTTTCGATGGAGGAAAGCGGCTGAGGAGGGCTTTTCGACCAGAAATCCTGATCGAAAAGTGCTGAATCAAGATCGAAAAGCTCCAAAATCACACCGAAACCTTCTGTCACGAATTGTAACCTGCACAAAATCTCACACGATACTCACAAAAAAATCGTTAGTAACACCTTGAAACACTTGGAGTAAAAATATGGAAATAAAAAAACGAATTACTCCACAAGGTGCAGAAAAATTCAACGATCAAAACCCCGTCAAAATTAATTTGCACCAACTTAAATTGAGTGGCCGTTTACTGCTTCAAAAACCGGTCAATCTGGGCCACAAGATCTAATTAAATGCCAATGGCAAAATCGTAAATATTTTAACTTTCAAATTTAGAATTACGTAAATCGAATTGCGAATATTGATTTCCGTAATTCGTAAATATCAGATATCAATATTTGATCGAATACGGTGACCCGAGCCGTATACCAATTTTGAATAATAATAATTTCCAAATCAATCAATCGAATTCCGAACGAGATCAACACTAAATTGCAATCTCTATTTCAATCAAATAGCGCTCACGTGCTACAATCTGAACAAACTTGAGTTTCAGAATTCACATAGATTAAACTTGCAAATGCAAGTTATTCCAAATCTTAAGATACGAGATTCCGAAACGAATTTCCAAAGATATCGTCGATCGAGAACAATT
Organism: Deinandra increscens subsp. villosa; assembly: GCA_039602395.1. Taxonomy (NCBI): domain Eukaryota; kingdom Viridiplantae; phylum Streptophyta; class Magnoliopsida; order Asterales; family Asteraceae; genus Deinandra; species Deinandra increscens. The sequence continues at coordinate 117,937 of JBCNJP010000197.1, forward strand.
AAAACAAGAACAAATATCTCGATTAAACGCACCGAACATGATGGAACCAAATTGTATTAGTGAACCAAAAACCTCGCTCAAAACAACTCAAAAAAATCAACAAAACATCACGAAAACGTTAGAAACTACTTGAATCGGATATCGTGAGAGCCACGAAACACACGTTTCTTGGCTCTGATACCAATTGTAAGTCCCGAAACGGTCCAAACACGATATCTAATCCAATCAAGACCGTGCGGAATCCGGTTTGATTGGTGATTCAAGAACAATCAAATAATGATAATACTAACAATCGAAACAATATGAAATAACAAACCGAGATTGAAGAATCCTTGATTAAAACCTTGGTTGCAATACACAATCGAAATTCTCTTTAGAGAATTTCGTAAACCACCAATTGAGATCAACACCAAAACCAGCAACCTCATAAAGAGGGGAGGTCTTCCCTTATATAGGGATTCTCCAACTTGGAGAACAAGACAACCTAAAAACCCTAATTAATAGTCAATTCCCGTATTTGACTTTCCAGGCCCACTAAAACCCATCTAAACTCTTTTAAACTGAGCCCAAACCTATCTAAAATGGCCCAATGACCCAATATACCCATAACCCAGCTTATTTTCACCTATTCTAACACATAGGCCTTCAGAATACTCCGCCAAGCGATGATTTAATACACAAGCCACAAATCTTGGTCCTTACATGTTTGAAGAAAATCCAATTCTGATATTTGTTACGAGTCAGTGGTCGAATTTCAAGAAATGAGTTTGTGGGTAGTCATTGTTCTTAATGATGGATAGAGATTCAAGAACGCGTGTTTCTGATGATGGACAGATGTTCGGAGACATGGTTATGATTACTTGGGAATGTTTGTCAGAGATTATCTTTTTACATAAACTGAAGATTAAATGATATTAAAGATTCCGTTGCGGGCCACTTGAGTTTATCATTCCACTACAAGAATGCGGGGTTGGAATCATAAGAAATTGAAGATTTGAATATGTCACTTTATTTAGGGGGAAATTGGGGACCCTAAAACTTTCAAAGTTTCATAATTGAAAAAGTGAATATTCAAAAGCAATCAGTTCAGGGTTGATGGTGATTTTTTATCTTCGTGGAAAGGTAGTGTATTCTGATGTTCGTGCAAACCGATATGTCAAAGTTTTCGGTTATGGTTTGGAACTCTTTGTCATTTTCCTGATACTTTCTTGAGTTGTGAAGAGTTAGTCAGATTCCAGTCTGCAACGAGATATACGTTTACCAGAGTAATATATTGGGATGGATTTCATGCTAAGGGGGAATTTCCATGATTGAAGATGTTGATCGTGTCTGTTTTCATAAAGATCAGAATGTATTACAATTTGGTGAAGATTAAAGATTGTTGTCAATATTCAGTGATGTTCGGGTATCTTTACAAATTCTGGATACGACTGATGAAGTGAACCATTATCATATATGCCGGTTCCAGTTGATGGTTGTGCTTGAAGCTAGGGGGAACTTTATTGGTTGTGGAGATTATACAAGATGCGAACTGTTTCCCGCATGCCTGAAGTTCAGTCCAAGGGGAGTTTGCTGAAAATCAAGATTCAAGATGTAGTAGACTAACTGATGATGATTGCTAGAAGATCAATGTCTAGATTCGACAGTAACGTCTAAGGGGGAATTTGTTGATGCATGAACCTTGTGTGGCCGTTACTGTTCGAATTGTTAAACAGACTGATTTGTCGGAGACATGAACTGGGGTCCGAAACCCAGCCGAACTCCAGGTTCAGAGTTGTCCAAACTTGAGACGAACTCCAAGTTCGGAGGGAGTTCGGACAGGGTTTGGTGGTGCCCCGTTCGGACAGAATGAATAGTATAAATAGTTTCATCTTTATATTTCTTTGTAAGTTTCTGTCCAGTGTCTTTCTAGATCAATGTGTTGAGAGGGGAGGTTCTGTCCAACCTCCCCTGGACCTTAAACGTTTGTATACTCCTTCGGTTTTGTAATCATTCAACATGATATATGACAAAACTTCCGTCTCATTGTTATCTACCATAGAATCGATTCTTATATGCTTTTCAAGTGGTATCAGAGCCAGGTTCGGAGAGTTCGTTCATTGTTCGGTGAGAGTTCGTTCATTGTTCGGAGAGAGTTCGGACTGGTTCGGAGAGAGTTAGGTGATATTCAAGATAAGTGTTCGAACATCTAGTGTTCGGAGGAGTTCGGACACAAATCTAATTTCGTGAAGAGTTCGGACGAAGTTCGGACTGTGTAATCTAGTTCCGATCAAGTTTGGAGCATGTTCGGAGGTTCATTAGAGTTCGGAGGAGTTCGGGTAAATCAGAATTTACAAATTTTTAACATGTCGGATTTCCAAGCATTTGCTGCTATTCAGTCTCAAATGCAGACGTTGTTGAACTACAATAATGATATTGGGACTACTCAGAAAGTACCCAAGTTGCTCAAGTTCGAAGATTACTATAACTGGAAAAAGCGGTTCGAGGCGTATATTGGAACTACCGATCCTGATATATGGATTGCTATGGATGCGCCAAATGTTTATCCAGTTGGTCTCAACAATGTTCCCATAATGCAAAGAAATCTGGATCTACAACAGAAAACAGACCACAATAGAGAACAAAAGGCCTACAGTCTTATAACTTAAGCATTGCCGAAAGAGTTGTTGTATCAGTTTAAAAGCTGTAAAGATTCTCATGAATTTTGGACAACTTTGAAGGAACGGTGTGAAGGCAACGACCAATACAAAAAGAGTAAGAAGAAGGTCTTGAACAAGGAGTTTAATAACTTTAAACATTTTGATGGTGAAGGCGTTCCTGAATTAATCTCAAGATATTGTCATCTGTTATCTAAGATGGATACTATTTAGATTAAAATGGACGATGAGGAACTTAATGAAAAATTACTTGAGTGTTTGCCATCAAAATGGGAACCATATGTCTTGATGATTACAAATGACAAAGATTACTCGACATTAACATTTGTGAAGCTGTTGGGCAAGTTACAAGCGAGAGATTTAGAAATGAAAAATGTGAATACAACACCTGCCGAGGTCCAGAATCCTGAAGTCTACTATGGTTCAAATGCTGCAACGATTACGGGCAAATCGGGTAAAGTGACAAGTTCTGCACCAGCAACTACTTTTGTGGCTGAGAATTTGCCTGGAAATGGTTTGAATTCAGAAAATGGAATGAGTTCAAACAATTATGAATTCAATTATGGATCGGGAGGTTATAATGTCTCAATTCCTGCAAGTAACCTGATGAACACAAGCAAGGTGGCCATGTCGGTTACAACTACGGAAGATTATATGGCTCTTGTGTCTGCTTTGGTTTCATCGTATTACGGGATTATTATTGGGAAGGTGAGTAATGATGAATTAACAGAAGAGGATTATGATCAGGTTGATCCGGATGATCTGGAGCTTATGGATATTAACTGCCAGTTTGCCATACTTACTAGACGGGTCAAGAAATTCCTGAAGAAGACTGGAAGGAAAGACCTGAATTCGGGAGGTCGAATTGGTTTTGATAAGTCTAAAGTGAGGTGTTATAATTGTTCCAATTTTGGACATTTTGCCCGAGAATGCTCTCAACCCAAGAAGCAGGAATATCAAAAGTTTGCTCCAAATACAAATGCTTCTGGAACCAACATTGCTTCAAATCCGGGGAGTTCTTCTAACTCAAATCCAAAATCTAAAAATACTAAAGCCCTAGTGTCTCAAGAAGACAAAACTTATAACTGGGGTAACCAATTTGCTGATTCATCTGCTTTGATTGTTCAACATTTGCAGGATGAAGATACAATGACGGAATCTACTCAAGATGGTGATGAAGTGCATGAAGAAGCAATTGGTGGAGTTAGTGTTGGAAACTATGATGGAGCAAATGTGCCAAACTCAATGGATGATAATCAGTCTCTTCTTGAAGAAAAATTTGCTTTCATGGCAAATTCAATGTCTAAGAAAGTTGAATCCGTCTAAGAAAGTTGAATCTGATGCTATACTCTTGTTGGAAAAGCAAATTGAAGTTCTAACTGAAGAGAAGGAAGCATTGATCAAAGAATGCGAAGCTACAAAAGCTGAGGCGATAGACACAGCAAATGATTTTGAAAATTTATATCAGAAGAGTCTCCCATTGAAGCAGCAATATGAGAAGGCTCAACAAAATGTTGTGGAAATTGCTGATAAGATGATCGCATTACAGAAAGAAATGCAAAATTTGTCTGAAGAAAAAAATAACTTGAAGCAGGAGGTTAGTACATTGAAAAGAAACAACATCACAGAATCGGTTCCTTTAATGGCCGATACATCAAAGGTAGTTTCTTATCCTCCTATGTGTAAATCATGTGATCAGTTTACTATTGCTAAGAGTACGCTCTTAGATGAAAATACCAAATTAAATGATCTTTTAGCAATAGCAAGAGCTGATATGAATATATACAAAGAAAGATGGGAAGGAACCACGAAGGACTTGCTATCAGTACACGAGCAGTTGCGTCTTCAAAAATATGAATTTTCAACTCAATCAGAACTGCTCGTGTCCACACAGAAGGACTTGGCAAATAGTCAAAAACTTGTGTCAGGTCTTAAAATTGAAATTTTTTAATTAAAACAAAAGATTAACACTTTTCATGTTCCGTCATCATTTACCAATTTTCTTTACAATGTTCAAAAAGAAAATAAATCTGGTAAGTTGAGCCAAGTTCCTCCTCCGGTAATCATTACCAACAGTCCTTCATCTAATGTCAAAGTGGATGTTACTTCTGAATCCACAAAGAATTTGGTTTCATCTCATGAAAAGAAAAGTGATCATCAATCAACTGATTCAAAGACTGATAAAACATCAACAGGAAAATCTGTCTTAGATTCTACGGTTGATGAATTGTTTTATAATGTTTTGAACTTTGATAAAATTGATGATCTCGTGTCTGAAACTGAAAGTTCAAAATCCACTCGTCCAACTGTTTCTAAGCCAGATCATCACGATTTTAAAGCATGATTTTCCAACAATCAAATCTGAGCTTAAGAAGTTGAGTGAGTTTGAACAGAAACAGATTGCTAGAAGCAAATCTGTGGAGGGCATAAAGGTTAAAAATGGTGGAGTTGGGTTTGTGCCTGCGTCTAAATCAAAACATTTTGAACAAGGTTCATCGTCTAATGTCACAAAATCTAAAAAGGCTAAGGCTAGCAAACCAACTCAGAACACCAAGTATGATAAGTCTGAAAAATGGGTGACCTATCGCTTGAAAGGATCTGATGTGATATATAGCGATAAGGATTTTCCATTAGATATGGTCAATCCCAATTTGATTGATAAGATCTTTTCGGGAGGTTATGATCCCAAGTATGATCCAAATGCGAGGAGTGTGCCCATTAGGATGGGGAATGGTAAAGTCATAATACCAATGGACACACTCGACTCGGAGCAATCAGATCATCATTCTGAGTCTGGGTTGGTTAATAGGGTTAAAAAATCTGTCAAGAAACCAACTAAACCAACTACTTTTCAGCCACCAAGCGTTTTTCAAAACCAAAACTTTCATGGATCTGTTAAATCGAATTTCAGAAAACCAAATCCATATGTTAAAAGATCACAATTTTATAAAGGTGATGGTTTTTATGATGAGTTTGGTAATGGACCAAATCAACCTATGCTTGGAAGGGGTCCAAGGTGGGTTGAGCATGGATTTAGGAATGATTTTGGTCCAAGGCATGATGGTAGGAGGGGCAGATATCAGGGTTATGATGATCATTACTATTCTGGAAATCCACATTTTAGCGGTCAATTTGTTTATCGTGGTGATTTTCCAGATAGTGTTTCAGGTTATGATTCTGGAGGTTATGATGATGATAATCATCGTGTTTCTAACCGGAAGGGTTTGAAAACAAAGAAACAAAAACATGTTTTGAGTCTGATGTGGATGATGACACGGTTAAGAAAGTTGTGATTGATAAAAGAAAGTGTTTTAAATGTAAAAACCTTGGTCATACATATCGGCAATGTCCATTGAAGAAGCAAAAATCTGATAAATCAGATGCTGAAAAGTAGAGTTTCTAAGGGATATCAGACTGAAACACCTGTTTCTGATAGTTCTAAAAAGAAAGTCAGATTTGTGGACTATAAGGGCAGAGTTCACTTTTATGATGAATCATCGGATTTTCAAAAACATAAAAATGATAAGAAATCAGAAAGTGACTTTGAAAATGTTAAATCAATTCTAAAAAACTCTAGTTCTGGGTCCACAAGCTCTTCACACGATACGCGGAAACATGAGGGTTCTTCCACCGCTGGCATTGATTTTGTTGAAGATGACGATCGACCCAAAGCTTCGAGCTTGGGTTCGACCCGATACTAATCATCTTTGTTAATTTAAGCAGGGATCTTCATGACAACTAATGAACAACATTTGGGTTGTTGATAGCGGAGCATCCAGGCATATGACTGGTGGCATCTCCCTATTGCATGATGTGAAACCTTTTAATGGAGGAAAAGTCACATTTGCTGGTAACAAAGGACGTCAAGTCACTGGTATTGGTAAATTGTCAAATGGTGCGGTCACATTCGATAACGTAGAATGCGTCAAGGAATTGGAGTGCAATCTTCTCAGCGTCTCCCAGATATGTGATAAGCAATACACAACTGCTTTCACATGGAGTGAATGTCTGATTCTGAAGCCTGGTTACAAGATTCCAGATGATTTTGTTATGATGCGAGCATCGCCTTTCTCGAATTTGTACATGCTTGATATGCATTCAGCCAAAGCAACTGTTGTCGGTCAATGCTTTCTCTCAAAAGCTTCAGAGAAAGAATTCGTTCTATGGCATCGTCGCATGGGTCACATCCATTATCGTAAGATGAACGAATTAGTGCATAGGGATCTTGTAGAAGGGGTTCCGAAACATCAGTTTGTTTTTAATGATGTGTGTGTGAGTTGCAAGAAACGAAAACAGAAGAGAAAATCACATCCACTAAAGAAGTACCACTCAATTGATGTTCCGTTGGAACTGCTTCACATGGATCTATTCGGTCATGTGAATCGTAAAAGCATTTCCGGGAACTAGTACTGTCTTGTCGTGACCGACGAATTCTCAAGATTTTCATGGGTCGATTTTTTGGTTTCAAAAGATGAAACTTCAAGGATCCTTATCAACCTAATCACTACACTTGAGTCATTATATAAGTTGAAAGTAAGAAGGATTCGCAGCGACAATGGCACGGATTTTAAAAACACCGTCGTGAGGATGTTTTGGTTAGACAAAGGAATCGTACATGAATTCAATACGCCATATACTCCTCAGCAAAACGGCGTTGCAGAGCGGAAAAATTGCACAATTATTGAGACAGCACAAACGATGTTGGTCGATGCTCAACTACCGGTTCATTTCTAGACAGAAGCGGTCAACACAGCATGTTATGTGATAAATCGAGTGCTTACGGTTAAACGTCTTGGGAAGACTTGTTATGAACTTCTTAAGAATCGTAAGCCAAATCTCAAATATTAGGAGCCTTTTGGGTGTCTGTGTACCGTGTTGACGTCTGCGGGCAAGTTTGACGACAAAGTCTTTGAAGGCTTGTTTGTCGATTACTCGAATCAGAAGAAACGAGTATTCAACAAGCAGACTGGTACTGTGGCAGAGTATTTACATGTTGACTTTCAATCCTATACTCAACCACCCAAAGGTGTTGGACCGGACTGGATATTCGATTACAAGTCACTGTTTGAACAACTTGAATCAACACCAGAAGTATCTGATGATGTTCTTACTCGAGTCTATATTAATCTACAAAATGATACTCCGGTTCTGAATATTGAAACTCTGTGTACTCCGAATGTGCCTGTTGCTGATGATTACTTGACCGAAACAACAAATGATTCTACAATCTTGGCTGATGATATGTCTTCTGATGATGATAATGAATGTCATGAAGCCGTGTCAGATCAGGTTGAGATTCCTATTCAACAAGTCGATCCACTAGTTGAAGCTACTTCAAGTGATACTATGGTTAATACAACTGAGAATGTGGTGGTTGAGGAAGATCATGTTCCTGATATGGCTGAAACGGTTGTTGTTCTGATTCATCAGACGCTCCGGATAAACACCATTCATCCGCAAGATAACATTATTGGTGATTTAAATGAAGGAGTGCGTACTAGACATCAAGTGGAGAGCAGTGCTTTGCTAACAATTCTGGAATATGGTATTCAAGAAGAAGCTTTTCATTCATGCTTTCTATTCCAGATCGAGCCAAAGAATGTTAATGACGCTTTACAAGATGGCTCGTGGGTGGAAGCGATGCAAGAAGAGTTGTTGCAATTCCAAAAGCTTGGTGTGTGGCACCTAGTTGATTTACCAGTTGGTAGTAAAGAACCGTGTGGAACAAAGTGGGTTTACAAGTGTAAAAGAGATGATCATGGAGTGATAGTACGTAACAAAGCCCGTTTGGTTGTTCAAGGGTTTTCTCAGGAAGACAGAATTGATTTTAACGAGGTGTATGCCCCGGTTGCCAGAATTGAAGCGATTCGTATATTTTTGGCATTTGCGGCACATCGTGGATTCAAGGTCTTCCAAATGGATGTCAAGAGTGTGTTTTTATACGGCAAAGTAAAAGAAGAAGTGTATGTTCAGCAACCTCCGGGATTCTACGATCCTGATTATCCAGAGAAGGTATATAAGTTGGACAAGGCACTTTATGGTCTCCATCAGGCTCCTCGAGCTTGGTATGAGACTTTGTCCACTTATCTACTTGACAATGGATTCAAGCATGGGTTGGTTGAATCTACTTTGTTTTGTCGAAAAACGGGGGAGGATTTGCTATTGGTACAGATTTATGTTGATGATATCATTTTTGGCAGCTCAAACGAAAAATTATCAAAAGAGTTTGAAAAGTTGATGCAAACCAGGTTTGAAATGAGTTCGATGGGGGAAATGTCATTCTTCTTGGGGTTACAAGTTCAGCAATCTAATAAAGGGATCTTCATACATCATACGAAGTATGTGAAAGATGTTCTGAGTCGATTCAAAGTTGAAGATGTTCGTATACCCGGAACTCCGATACAACTGTCGCATGGCCTTTGTTATGACGAAGAGGGTGAAACAATTGACGCCACTCGGTATAGGGCAATGATAGGTTCATTGATGTATCTTACAGCTAGTAGACCTGACATTATATTTGCAGTGTGTTTGTGTGCCAGGTACCAAGCAGCACCTCGGGTTTCACACTTGAATGCAGTCAAGAGGATTCTAGCTTATCTGAAGGGTAACACAGATCTCGGGATCTGGTATCCTCGTGATGATAAGTTCAACCTATCGGCCTACTCAGATTCGGACTACGGCGGTTGCAAGATTAATTTCAAGTCAACCACGGCCAGATATCAATTTTTAGGCGATCGGTCGGTGTCATGGCAGTGTAAGAAGCAGACGTCCGTTGCTACATCCACGGCAGAAGCTAAATACATAGCAGCTGCGAGTTGCTGTTCTCAGGTTTTATGGATACAACAACAAATGCGGGGTTACGGTTTGCAGTTTCTTACTACTCCCATATTCATATATAACTCTGCTGCAATTTGCATTACCAAAAACCCCGTTCACCACTCTAAAACTAAACACATCAACATCCGTTATCACTTCATACGTGATTGTTTTGAGAAACACTTGATTGATCTGCAAAAGATCCATACTGATTTTCAAAAGGCGGATCTTTTTACAAAAGTGTTTGACAAAACCCGTTTTCGTTGTCTTTTGCAGATCAACGGCATACAAAAACTTCCAGCTTAGTAGATGTCGGTTGATCATTTTTTTGTTTTTTTTTTTGTTTTTTTTAGTTGTGTTTCCTTTCTTATTACAAAATCCAAAAATAGAGTTTTGTGTTTTAGGGGGAGATATATCAGAAAATATAAAAAAAATTGAAAAATGCAAAAAGCATAAAAAAATGGAAAAATCAAAAATTGAGAAATTGATCCGACCAAGCGAGAAATGTGTAAAGGCTGTAGGTACATCAGCGTGTGTTATCAACCATGGATAAAGTAAAAATAAAGGCTGTAGGTACTTGTTTGGTTAGTTAAATGCGTAAAGGCAAATCTGATATATGCTAGTATGATATAAATATAAAATCTCTACTTGATTATTTATGAGGCACATCATGATGTTTGCTATGTAATTTTGGCAAATACAAAATGAAAATAGCAAAAACAAAATAAGAGATGTTCTGGTGTATGCATGCTTTTATTTAGCAAAAATTTCACTTTGTTTGATTTTCTTTATTTTGTCAAACAATCGGCCTTTCTCTGCGTATCGAAAGATCGAACTGATTGGTGTTCGTTTGACGTTCTACTTCATTTTCTTTGGTGTTTCGTATAACTCATCGGACTTTCTCTGCGTGTGCGGGAGCAACGACCTGATTGTTGTTGGGTTATACAACTTCTGCTTTATTTTCTATTTCTTATTTTCCTAAACGATCGGACTTTCTCTGCGTGCCTACCAGCCGACCTGATTGTTGTTTGTTTAGGGTTCTGCTTTGTTTTAGCATGAAACACCATGGACGATAAATCTCTATTGGAAATCAAAATTTTGGGAAAAATACAAAAATAGAATAAGCCAGATTACCAGTATTTCGGATTGTGTGGGCTATCATATTCTCAATGCATACTAAAACAAATCTTAACATATCAGAAAACTATAAAAATTGATCTGCCTGAGCTGAAATAAATTGAAAAATTGTATTTGCTGCCAACTTGACTTGCATGCTGATTAAAATTGAAATTGAAGTGTGTCTGATGCACATTTGCTGATATGATCTCGCGTCTGGATCTTTCTCGTAAAAATGTAAGTTATATTAGGTTTAATTCTGTTATTTCATTTTTGTTTGGTTAATTGTTTTGAGTATCTAAAAATCCAAAAAGATTTTAGGTGTGTTTTAGCATAATATTGTGAAAATCCAAAAAGATTTTTGGTGTGTTTGAAAATTTTATAAAAATCACAAAAGATTTTGTTTCTGTTTTATTTCCGATCGACCGATAGTGAAAAATCAAAATTATGCCGGATACAACCAAATGGATTTGAATTCAGAAAATTCATCATTGAATTAATGAAGTTTGAGGAAAATTATCAAATCTTAAAACTTTTGGGGTTCAATTTGGAGATTCATCAAATTCAAGGGTTAAAAATGAAATATTTTGAAAATGTCCAAACCTGAAGTTCGAACATCCGAACCTGGAGTTCGGAGGGTCCGAAGTCAAAGATCGGACAGGTTTTGAATGGGCAGAAGGTAGAGTTCGGACACGCCGAAGATAGTGTTCGGACAAAAGGTTGAGACCGAACGTGCAGTTCGGACGGAGTTCGGAACTCCAAACTTCACAGGCTATAAATAGCCAAACTCAGAGTTCGGAGAGTCACTATTCTCTTTAACTCCGAACTCTTACCGAACTGCTGTCCAATTTTTTAACTTTCGATTTACGACTCATTTGAACGATTTGAGACCAGATTTAGGTAGGATTCTCGATTCCGAGTACACTGGTGGTGTTGAATTAGATTTTTGGTTAGGATTAATGCGTTTTCTGTTCGAAAAACAATCCGAGGGTTTTTAATTCATAGAACCAAAAATTAACCATTAAATACTTGATTTCAAAAGCTAAAAACTGGTTCTATGGTTTTGTCATCTAAAACCGCTTTATGGGTTCGTTTTTTTGGATCTGGTTTGGACTGAATCGATTGATTTGAGATTCAAATCTTTCGGAGTTCGTCAGGCTCCAAACCTGAAGTTCGGACGACTCCGAACTCGGAGTTCGGACACGGATTGGGCGAATTCAAAGACATGCTACAAACACTTGAAGAAGGAGAGTTTGTTGGTGATCTTACTGCTGAAAAACTGCAAGCGCCGTTTGACTTGAATAATGAGGATATGAAGAAAGCTTCTGAAACTGAATAATGTGACACCTCGTCAAAAACAGGTCAAACCTCTCTCTCTTGACTTTCTGATTTAAATATCAATATGTTTTAATTATATGATTAACCGAATTAGTTTCGATAACTAACTGATAACTGATTTAAATCCCGCGTTTGTATGCCCGTAAAACACGAAAGATTTCATATTTTAAATATGGAATTTTAATAACAAGAAATTAAATATAAAAATTGACTTTTTATATTTTATAAAAACTTATATAAACCGTTAAAACATTTTATGAACTTAAAATGTAATGGAAAACGTAACGTTGTCAAAACTTAGCCAAAAGGGAAACCAATGAACCTATTGGGCCCGGTTAGGCCCAATAAGCCCAAAACCATTCCAACAAGTCTGAAACTCGACCCGATGACTCAACTCAACTAACCGAGTCATCGACCCGACCCAGAGGCCCGACCCACGGCCTGAATCGCCTTGGGCCGAACCGGTCCCTCCCTGTCCTCTCGGCCCACTCGTAGAAGCCCAACCCGAAAGCCCGGCCCAACCTCCCTACCCGATTTCCACATGGGCTTCGGCCCAATCCCTTAAACCAAGTACACTTGGGCTTCGGCCCGTTTCTTTCCCAAAACCATTTGGGCTTCGGCCCAAACCTCCAAACTTGTACATTTTTATAAGTTTTGGCCCACAAAGTTTTATAGAATTTAACCACTAACCTTTTTATAAAATTTGGCCCATCAACTTTTATAAAAACAAATTTCACCACCTTGTTAGAATAATTACACTTGGGTTATATTTTAAAAAGTTATGATTTTTAATAACGCCTAACCACTACTTATTTTATAAAAGCTCTCAATTATTTAACAAGTTTAAGTAGAATTTATAAAATAAGTAACCTACACATGGATTAAGCTAGGAGTCTTGTGGTGTTGACAACACAACATTAACCAAAGGTTAATAAGCCTAATGATGATTATAAAAGTGGAGGCCACCTCCCTTTGGTTCCCCCACAACCAACACACCCAACACACTCAACTCTCTCCCCTCTCCCCCTTGTTCGGCCGAGAACCACACACAACCACCCCACCGCCGCTTCCGGACCACCTCCGGCCACCCCCTGCCACCGCAGCTCCGCCGTCGGACCACCCTAGCGCCGCCGATTCCTCCTCCCTTCTCGGTTTTCTTTCCTCACACATTGTGAGTGTTTCTAAACCCACTTCTCCTATGTTTACTTACATATTTACCACCCAAGAAAATCCACCATGTCTTGACAACTAAATCAAATCAACCAAGAATGCTTGTGGTTGATAATCAACTAACAAAACTCTTTTATTTACCTCCTTTCTTCCAAGATCAAGCACTCCTTTGGTGCATTTTAAATGCTTAAAGATAACCAAAGAGTGTGGTGAAACACATTTGTAAAATCTAATGAAAGTAACAAGTGTGCACCATGATTCTTGTATTTATGAAATCTTTGATTTCATAGTTAGTTGATTTAACCAAAACTCAAGCCTCTTCATAACTTATAAAATCATAAATGATATATATATTTATATTTATTTTGTCCTAACACAAAATGTGTTAGTAGATTGCATTTATATTGATTTGTCCTAACACAAAAGTGTTAGTTGATTGTTAATTTATTTAAAAGTCCTAACACAAAAATGTTAGTTGATTGTCTTTTGTTTAATTAAGTCCTAACACAAAAGTGTTAGTTGATTGTTATAATTTATGTCCTAACACAAAAGTGTTAGTTGATCTAATTATAAACCATATAATGTTTAAACGGACATGTCACAAGTTATAAGTTATGATAGACAAATAAATCTCCTAACAATGTTTAAGGAATTATGTACAAGTTAAATTATGACCAAATGTGGCTAGTAACCTATAACAAGTGAAAAGAAACAAAAGGAATACTTCTTGTTTTAGTAAAAATATAACACATTAAATGTGTTATAAAAGTTCAAGACAAAAAGAATATTTATAGATTTTATTACTAACGATGGTAAGAATAAAATTTATGTCAAATGATTAATTTGATATAAATTCTTGGATTTATTACAAGTGTTTTTAAACAATTAAATACATGATATAAAAATGAAAGTTTCTATAAAAAGACACTTGTAAAATAAACATGTTTTATAAAAGACTTTTATAAAATTAATCAAGCAATTAATTATTTTTATAAACCTTTATTATTACTTTGATGAATTGAAGTAATCGAAATAAGGATACGTTGCGTAGTAATAAAACCGGGACCATACGGCGATATACGCGAAGACGTAAATGTTTAAAAATCTCCAAACAGTTACCTATCATGTTTTATTTAAAACAATCCAAAAGTTTATGATAAATAAACTTTTATAAATCCAAGCGTCGCCAAGTAATAATTTTAGAACAATGTTTTAAAAAGAAATAAATATTTCATGCAAATGAAATATTAAATGATTTCAAGAAATAAATTATGATTAAATGTTGTGATTGAAAAAGAAAAATATATCTTTCAAACAATCCATGATTTAAAGGAACTTTAAATAATTATTCTTTTGACTAATATTTATTTATAAAAGTTTTAAACTATGATTTATTCACCAAGGATTGTTAAACACAATTATTTAATAATAATTATAACTTGCATGATTAACAAACCAAATATATAATTATTTAATAATTATATGAACTCATGAAAATAATAATAAACATTACTATTTTTAAATTCAATATTCAGGACTTGATTGAACTAATTAATTGTTTAGTCTTTTATTATATTTATTGAACATAAATATAAAACATCACAAAAGTATTTATTTAATAAATACTAACTAACGGGTTTTCAAACAAATACAAACGGGATTAAAATGTCAAGACTTGACCATTATCACTTGGGTGACTTATGTTACTCAAATGATTATAGACCTTATGCATATGCTTATTTAATTATTTAGGACGTTACGTGCTACCGTTCCTACACTGCTTATTTACCGCTTATCTGCTGAATCTGTGAGTTTCACGGCCCCTTTTCCTTTAACTGTTTTATACTTTGGGGGAGAAATCATGAAATCTAATAAATGCTTTTACTTAATATTATGGTTTATCTGTTAGCCGTATGACTACTTGTTCTCTTATTGATTGCCCAATTTAGTATATTATCGTTATACACGTTTGTACAACCGTATCCCACCATTAATTGATTTCAATTAGTTTTGTACGAAACGATAGCTAGTGAATAGATCTATTTGGGTTGACAACCCTGCCCTACCTGGTAGCTCCAGTTCTGACTCCGGATTGTCTGGGGGTACACGTCAGTTATTCTGCTCTGTTTAACATCTCTGGGCAAGAGATGCTATGGGTGGGTAAACCGTTAGTATTTGAAATCAAGGTTCAGGTGAGCTCATACATCCACAACGGTAAACCAATGTAATATTTAAGTATACTGAAACTCCTTTACCAACTTTAAACGTAGAGTCGTAAACCTGTGAACCTCACCAACTTTATGTTGACCTTTTAAACTCATGGTTTCTTAGGTAATTGAAGCAAAACTCCGGAGGACATGCAAATGGGGCTTATTCATGCTATCAGACCTGCTCTTGGAGTCATAGTCCCAACCTATCCAAATAAACTGTTTTATGTTTTAACTTTAATTTAGACTTTATGTTTTTTTTTAAATGTAAGACATTATCATTTCCACTATCTTTCCGTTGCAACTGAAATGACGTAATGTTTTATGAAGTTTAAATTTATTAGTTATTGTTATATGTATCCTCGACTATGATTCCATTCTCGCTCACACCCAATACCGTTGACCGGGGTGTGACATCTGATCCAGAGTCTGATAAAGAAGAGGAAGATATTTTTGATGAAGAAATTGAGATCGAAGACATTACCGAGGAAGAATATCCTGGTATGTACTCAAATTTTAATGATCAGGCTGGTGACGATTTTGAACTCTTTCCTAAGGAAAAGAGTGATGAAGCTGAGGAAAGATTGAAGAAGAAAGAGGCTCAGAAACCTGAAGACCCGGTTGCTAAGGAGGCTAAGGAACAAGAACAACGTTGGGAATTTGATGAATACATGAAGACATTTCATGCCAAGTATGTTCCTCCTCCGAAACCAATCAAGCAAAGATCATATGTCAAATTCAAGGGTCAAGCTTCGGGTGATATTATTAGTTGGATGTATGCTGATAGTTTGAAGTGCTACGGGATTAAACGACAACATGGTATCCAGTACTTCAAATGTGCAAGAGATTTCAGCAGTTTATTGGTTTGGGATGTTTGAGAGCTGACGCGAAAGCCTTTGTGCAACTATGGCACTGATTGGAAGGGTTTTCACTTCAAGAAGCTTATTGAGAAAGAATGCCAAGAAGGATTTCAATTTTTTAGTCCTCAAAAACCAAAAAGAGGTTGACATCCAACCAAGGTTCATAAGAAGACCGGGAAGAAGCTGATAATTTTGACTTTTAAGAAGAAGCCTATTGTGATGAAAAAGATTCCTCTGATGAAGATGGAGTTAGATTTCATTAAAGAATTGAGGTGGTGGTATTACAATGAAAAGACTGGTGAGGCTGTGATTGTGCTAAAAGAAGAAAACAGGGTTGTGAAAGTGTATGATCCGATGTGGCTGATCAATCTATTCAAGGCTTATATAGATGTGCTGTATCACAACAAGATCTTGTATCATCGTGACTATATGGAGCAGGCGTTGCAGTTTCAAAGGGTGATACAGATTTGTTTTGCTTTCAATATCTATGTCGGGCATAATCATGAACTGATATGGACTGGGAATGAGGCTGCTGATGTTCAAGGCCGATAAAGAACGGCCCAGCATTTGCCAAGGGGAAGTTTGTTGATACCTCGTGTGGCAACATGCTGGATCAGACAAAGCGTTTTAAAGACTTGAAGATTTCAACCAAGGCCTGCTGGCCGAACTCTGGCCGAACCCAAGCCGAACCATGGCCGAACCTGGGGTTCAGACCAGCTGGGAGTTCGGAAAGCAGTTTGTCCTATATATAGGTTGATTAGCTTAGTCTTTGGTAATGAGTTTTTGTAAGTGTGTGTGTTCAAAGGTGTAATTGTTCTGATTCTCTCTGTAACTGTTCTTTGTTATTGAATGAGAGACTGAATTGATATTTACACGTTTTGTCATTGCTATAATTACACATTGATGTCGAACTAAGCCGATCCGTACACTCCAGCGTTTTCAAGTTACCATTTCTGGAAACCTTACAAATTGAGAAACTGCCAAAACGGGAAAGTTTCCGAATTAAATTGCAAGAGCCAAAATAGCAAACTTTCTAAAACTAGAAACTTTCAAAAATTAGAAATACATTAAAAGAAATAAACAAATTTAAATATATCTATTACAACTTTGAACCCAAAAAACTGGGTCAACCAAAAACCATAATCTATTACAATTGAGCAAAAAAATGGGCCAAAACCAAATAGAAAATTTAAGACAATCAATATACGCAATTTCAATAAACTGGGTCGGGCCGAATACACGTAATTAAATAAAACAATCGAACAATAATTAATGCATTATTTTGGTGGATCTAAATCGACCAAAATATATTTATGCAATTATATATAATTAATAAAAATTAATTACAATTTTAATTCACACATTTCGGTTTGTTTAACCTCGGTATGTGAATTCACCGGTTTAAAAACACGACCGGTCTAGATTTGCGTGTGGTGATCAAGGCTCTGATACCACTCTTGGGTTTAGCCAGTGGTATTCGGGTCACGGGTAGTAATTTTAATTTTATTAACACCAGTTTACTAATTGTATTACCGTATACAATTGTTAATTTATTTAATTACCTTGATTAAATCAGAGTGCGAAAGCGTATATTAAATATATATAAATAAATTAAACGCAAAATAACCATGTGACAAGTTAACTACAACATGATCCAATCACAGACACGCAAACACTAGTCATATATATATAAATCGATATATATATATATATATATATATATATATTTATATTTAAATCAATATTTAAATATTTAAATAAGATAAAATTGTTATAAATAAATATAACAATTTTTAAGATTATCATAATCAGTATTATGATTCGATCTAAACAAAAAGTGTTTAAATCTTGAACGGTCGGTTTTGTCGAACAACTGTTCGAGACACCGAGGTTCAACGAGACAAGCGCTTAGGTTGTGAAAAACTTACCGTAGAAGCAAGCTCGGGCAAGGTTTAAAACGTTAGCAGAAAAGCACCAAAATTACACCGTGAATGATGGTGTTCGAAGGCGGTTCTGTGGCGGTGGCACGGCGGCGACATGACAGCAAAACGGCGGTGGTCCGACGACAGTCAGTTGGGTCGAGCGGTGATCAGCAACAGACTGCAGCGGAGGTCGTCGGCGGTTGTTGGATGAACGGAGGCGACGACTAGGGTGGTCGCCGGTGGTGGAATGCAATGGAGGCTCGCCGGAAAAACAGGCGACGGCGACGGCCTAGTGGTGGCCAGCGATGGTCGCTAAGAGAGAGGAGGGAGGCCGAAAATTCTAAAGGATTCTGGGAGATGCCTGGTGCAACCCTGAATCAATATTCTGGTCCCTTATTTATAGATCCCATAAACCAATTGTAGATAAACCACAATTGATTTAATTAATAGTTTTCTAGGCTTATCCCTTTATCTCTTAATCAGTTGTACATAAACTACAACTGATTTAAATCTCTCATTTATCCATCCAGGTTTTAGATAATCTTTAAATAAACTATTTTATTTAAATAACAATTATCTAGCCACAATTTAAAAAAACTAAATAAATAAATAACTTTATATTATTAACTTTTATTTAATTTTAGGAATACTAATAATAACAATTTATTATTTGTATTTTCACTGACTAATAATTATTAACAATTAATAATTAATTTTTTGCTTTTATTATTAAAAATTAATAATTGGTGTGCTGTGGTGTATATATAAAATATAGCACTATTTTGTGACACATTTTTAGCATTTGAAGATTTTAAATTTATAAAACATGATTTACCGATAACTACTATTTCACCACATTCACGGGAAAATGCACCTATCATGGGCAGTATAGTAGTGGTAAGTTAAATCGGGGTCGATCAAAGACACAAAGGAAAATGAGGGCTTTTGATACTTTATCGTTGCTGACGTCTAACCTGAGCATTCTTCAAGTGACGATGTTAGTAAAATATATGTAAAAATAGTAAAATAAAATATCTATTCTAAAAAGGCGTGTCTTGATCAACTCGGTCGTAGATAATATCATTTGGGAGACTTATCAGTGGTGGAATTGGTACCCTCGATTTTATATCTTTTCCTTAAGATTGATTACTCGCAGAAAGTCGACCGCCGTTCGGCCCACCTGGTCAACCACCATCCAACTGCTAGTCGTACGCGAGGAGTACGAATGTCGAGGGAAGGTGTTGTCAGTTATCAAATGGAGTGGTCTAGTGCCACTTAGTCGTAGGGGCCCCTTGGTCAGGCAACCGTTACGCTCGACACACCGTCATGAACCAGTAGGGAAACAACCCTGCGCGCCGGATTATTTTATTATAAAAATGACATTTTTAAGGGACTAAGGCCTATTTCTTCCGTACTCCGCTTTCGCGTATGTACGTCCGGCGTGAACAGAGCCAAGTTCACAAACGCGTACCTTTCGACTTCCGTGAACTGACAAAATATTACCAACCCTCATTCCCAACCAAATACTTTCAGCCCGCACTTGCGTGGTCAGCCGAGTATGCTTACATAGATATAAGGACCTCGAACATATCATGTAGCATGAGGCACGAGTCACCTTTCAGATCATGCATCGTCCCCCGACCGGGTCTCACAAGTCCGACCTTTGGGATTTCGACTCCCCAAATGGTATGTGATATGTGAAGCACGCTTGGTTCAAAAAATCAGTAATACACTTTCAATAAAAAGAATTTTTATAAAGTCACTGGACACACCTTAAAGAAAGTTTATAAAACAGTTTACCAACCCCCCAAAGATCCGTTTATTTCCAAACGAGTGTAAGAATTTGAATAACACTTGAAAGATTGAGGCTGACAAGTGTTAGTATAATGATATGCTTAATAGACAATGAAAGATTCATAGACAAATAACAATTCATTATCACCATAAGTTAAAGTTCTTACAATCTTTGACGAATAGATCAAGAACACTAAAACAAATGGCTCACAACCGAAAATATGGAAACTAGTGGAAGAGACGGGGAGAAAGTGAGCAAGGACAAATGAAATTGGTTCCTCCTATTTATAGGCCAGCTGAAGTGGAGCACGGCCCGTGCCTGGCTGGGCACGGGGTGTGTGTGTCAGGCAGCACGGGTCGTGTGGCTTGGAGCACGGGGTATGCCATGTCAGAGTCGTCTGTCCTTCAGCAAGCTTGCCAGCGGCACGGGGCGTGCCATGTCAGACTCCTCAGTCTTCCAGCAAGCTTGTCAGCAGCACGTGGCGTGTTTCGTCAGCCACGGGGCGTGTCATGTTAGAGTTTTCTACCAACAATGTTAGTGGCACGGGGTGTGCTTGAGTGGGCACTGGTCGTGTAATGCAAACTAGTACAGAGGCACGACCTGGAGCTTCGCTGGTATTGGGCACGGGTCGTGCCTAACAGGGCACGGGGCGTGTCACGCTTCAGAAATCCAGAAGTTGTTTCTTTTGTTTTCTTTTCCTTCTGCGATTTCGTCTTAGCAAAACCTGAAAAACTAAAAAGAAGACAAAAACACTGCTTCTTTGTGATAGTTAGGCATATTTTACTTAATAAGCTGGGGGAAATTAGTTATAAAACATGTATACTTTTAAGGCATATCAATAATAATATGAAATGATTAATTATTATTTATATCAATATATAAATAACAATATGAAGTCATTTCTATTTTCGCAGAACAACGTTTACTAATTAAACGTGTCAGGTTTTTGTTTCCCTCAGTGTAACTCTTACAGGCCACAACCCGATCAGGTTTCTAAAAATTGTCGGGTCTGGACATACAATATCCAACACGGTTGTCCATAACGAGCACCGTAAACCACCAAAAACTAGCCCGCAAATAGTTGTTTTCCTTTCGGGTCAAGACTTTAATAATATCGGGATTTTTACGTATAAGTTTTTGAAATTAGTCTCGTCTCTTTCGGTTCATCACTAACCTAGTGCTGGAGGTAAAAGTCCAAACTTTTCGATATAATCATTTTTTATATTTATAATCACCCAAAACGAATCTTAACATTTCACTCCTAAATATATAAATGAACGAACCATCCTAAATATTAAACTAGGGATTAATATATAAGAACTTATATCACGTCACAATATATAATTTATATATATCTTTTGGAGACCAAAAATATTATAAACCGACGCGAGCACCGTCAGAGTGACATTTTGGACTTAAAAATATAAACGAATATACTTTTGAGCCAAAAAATATACGGTATTATATTTTGGATTACACAACATAAAACATATATATTGTTACAAATATATATTCCTAAGAATGTTAACGACGCATCATATAAATATCTCGTTTTAATATTTTATTGCTTAAATAATATTTTCTAAATATACTTTAGAAAAAACTTGAGATGTCATAAACCTAATAATATTTAAGGAATTAAAGGAGTTAAATATTACTTTTCACAACAATCGTTTGTCACATACTTGTATCTATATATTCGGACAAAAATGATTTATAACGGCAAAGCCAACGACTAAATTTTTAAAAATATAAAGACTTATATTTTGAATCTTGAGAATATTGAAACAATATTTATTCCTTTTAACACTAATTATTTTTAAGAAAATGATTTATATCATGTACCTATCGCGTAGTTGAAAATATACATAATCATGAACGTTTAAATAGTAAAAATACTTTATTATTTATCAATGTTCAAGACTTGATCTTATATGTATATATTCATGACTTTTAATAATTAATTTCCTTACAATCACTTCTATAAGTTATATATTTATGCGCATAAATATTTCTATGACTTATATATAATTGTTTGTCTATAATTATAAACTCGAACTTAAATATAATGAGAACTTCAAATAATAAAATACTTTATTATTTGTCTTAATATTCAAAACTTGGTTAAATATATATTTTCATAAACTTTAAATAATTATTTCTACAAGTTATATATTTATTAGACTATAAATATGATCATCGTCCTAAATATTTATATGAACGATAAATATTCCAGGCGGCTTTTTTTAACAAATAAAAACGGGAACGTTATGTCAAGACTTGACCGGTATCACTTGGGTGACTAATCGTTACTCAATTGAACCAAGACTTTAAGAACTGCCTTATTACTTATTAATAGGATACTGTTTACTTATTACATCCAACGTGATATAACTTTCATCATTACCTTGATCAGGTGAGTTTCACGGTCCCTTTTCCGTTACTATTTTTATTTTTAACTATGGGGGAGAAATCATGAAACATCAAACTTTATAGATTCATTTTGACGTATACAATGCCCCTTTCTTTTAAACTGCTTTTAAATACTTTGGGGAAAAAATCATAAAACAAACAAACACAATATTAAATAATTATTGGATTTATAATTATTTATATCAGTCACATATTTATTAAACAATAAATATGATCATCCACCCAAACATGTTACTTTATATTATGGCAAACTTTTCTTATCCTAAACAAAAGTGCAAACTTGTTACATAACGTCTTGCAAACCAAAACCCCATTATTAATTAAATTCGATTACGAAACGATAACTAGTGAGTATATCTATTTAGGTTGACGTCCCTGCCTTAATTGGTCGCTCCAATTCTGACTCCGTAGTCTTAGTCACGGGGTACATGTCAGTTATTCTGGTTAATTCGGTATTCACAGGAAAGAATGCCATGAGTCGGTAAATAGTTAGTGTTGGAATTTGAGGTTCTTGTGAGATCGTTATAACACGGTAAGCCAACAAATAATATCATGTATGTCTGAATCGGTGCAAAACATGACTTGCACCAGTCCTTCATCTAACCGTGCAAAACTTGACTTGCACAAGCCCTTCATCAAACCGTGTAAAACATTGACTTGCACAAGTCCTTCATCAAACCGTGCAAAACTTGACTTGCACAAGTTTGTCATTCAACTGTGTAAAACTTGACTTTCACGAGTCTATTTACTTAAGACTTTTATAATGTTTTGTATGTTATAAACTGTTTAGAAAATTAATTGTAAGTGTTTCTAAACCTGTGAACTCACCAACATTATGTTGACTTTTTAAACACATGTATTTCTCAGGAAGCCAAGTCAAACCGTATGCAAATGGGACGTCAAACCTTAGGGTCTGCATCTTGGAGTCATAGTCTCATTGATCATCATAAAATAACTTATGAAACATTTGCCTTTTAATTATTCATCCTTGGTCGAAACAATTTCAATACTTAACTATTTTATCATATTTCCTATCTTAATATTCTTGAACAATTTCTGTTTCAGTATTGTAAAACAATGTCGTCTTAATATATTTCCGCTGCAACTTTGATGACATACTTGGTTTTTTAAATGTATATTAATCTGATAGAGGTCGTTCTATGTATCCACGACTATGATCCCATGACGTCACATGCCTTCGTTCCTAAAAGTTCAGGGTGTGACACATGTAGAGCTCTCTACGTGCAGGTTAGGGCAAACTTTTATTTATTTATTTTTATTTTTTTTAGTATCATTCTGTTCGAGCGCACTACAAGAAATTGAGATATTTATCAACACATAACTTATTTACACTTTCATAAGTACCTACACATGTTTGTATATGTGTGGGTAATGATAAATGATATCTTTTTATAATGTCCAACACTTAATATATGTGGATAACAAGTTGGGCGACCCGCGCTTCGCCGCGGAGCCGAACTCTTTAAGAAACTCGGTTAGCCTATCGATCGATGAGACAAAATGCCCGGGTGAAAGCCGTCTTGTGAATACACATAAATTTAACAACCTTCAATAACCATTTTGTGAATGTAGCAAAGTATGTTTCAATTGATGTATGACAATTCTAACTAAGAAAAATAGCACTTTAGCCTCTAAATACCGAGTTTGCAGAAACAGAAATCCATACCAAATTTTAACAAAAGTGAACAACATGTTGTTTTCATTCTCATACAACGAAAATCAGAACACAACAGCAAGAAGTTCACCTTTTAGGAGTCAAATAAATGCTAACAAAAGTTTAGCTTCTAATAGTCAAAACAATTTCCAGATTTCATTCTCATACCATGCAAATTTAAATTTAATATGATTTAAAAATAAACTCACAGATTTAAGCCCGTAGACACCCGATCCCAACAGATCCCAAGAACCTGAAAAATAGCACACACATAGCAAAACGAACAGCAACAACATTTGTTAAATTCAGATGCAAGAAACTTGAGAATGATTATGCAATAATAACCATATGAAAAACAACATGCACATACCTATAAGAACTAAGGATAGTAGATGTTTGCAAAATAAAACAATCAACTCAATTTACAGCAACTCTACATATGGAATCTGCAAAGAAAAACTAAGGATTTCAAACCGCTTTACCTTCCATCAGATCTCAATAGGCCTAAAACAATATCCAATAAGAAGCAAGCAATCCAAAAGAACACTACTCAACACTAACAACTTGCACATTTAAAGTGAATAAACCCTTTTTTATAACAATTAAGACACTTTTTATAAGAGAAGCCTCTGGCAATACCATTTTTAAGCTGATATTTACCTATTTCATCCCAACAAAATTAATGAAAATGATGGCCATATATATACACGATAAAGGATTTGTAACAAATTATAAACCATAGTGCAAATTTATAAACATGAACTGGCAAAATGATTACCCTATACAACGCCTCCTTCCAAGTGTATATATATACACTTGTGAGTGAGATCTAGAAGCGAATCCAATTCTGAATCAACATCCTCTTGCAAAACAAACCTAAAAAGCTAGAAAAAGTCATAAATTTGTGATTGTTAACCTCTTGGAAGAATTATAGAATAGAATATATGTTGTTAGTGGTTATACCTCACAATCTTGAAGATAATTTTTGAATATGTTTTCTCTAGGCGTGTGGTCAAAGAGAGCAGATGATATGTAGAAAACCTGCATTGACAACTGCCCAAAATTGCAGGTTTGTGAGTAGATATGTCCATACATATTAGACAAAAAGCATCCTTAAGAGGATGTGATCATGTAGCTTGTACTATTTCTTGTGGCTAGAGATAACTAATATCCACTTTAGTAAAATATAAACTTGTGGAATTTTTAATAATCAATTTGACCAACATGCAATGGTAAAGAATCAAGAATTAATATATTTAAGTTTAATCATAATAGAAATACCAGCAATTTAACTTACTTTATAATTATTATCCACCTATGATATAATTTCTTCAATCAGATCTTCATAGGCCATTTCAGATTCCTCCAATGCCGATTTTAGTTGATATAAACTTGTGGAATTAATTACAACTGATTTAGCCATCCTGCAAGTGTCAAAAATCAAGAATGAATCTCTTCAAGTTTGAGCATCTTATAATAAATATAGGCAGAATCATTTGAAGCTCAGATCGTTAAGAATCCTTAGGCTCAGATCACGATCATCACAGCTGCCATCAACATCACATGAACATAGGAAAATGAGGAATCCATCACCAATATCAAATACTATTTTCGTTTTGAAGAATGTTGTCCATTTTCATGAAACAAACGGTCGAAAAACATTTTTGGTTTTTCTAGACTATTTTTGGTTCTGCAGTAATTAGGTCTCTTTATGAAGGCATACGCCTTAATTTTTTCTTGGCTTATCTTAACACACAAAAAGAAGAGTTAGACTGATTGCTTGAAAATTAGATATTAAAAGTTCAATATTTAATATATCCAACTAAATATCAAATTACCATAACCATATGGCAACCCAACCACACTTTGTGCATAGTCCCAAGCAGCAGTTTAACTAAATCTACGCAACTCCTGCAAATGAAAGCAACCAACTGTCAATTATATCAATTATAACCTCTTTCACCTACTACTGGCAAGTTCTCACTTCATAACCAAACCTATGATCTTGAATTGCTCGAAACAATTACGCTTTGAAAATTAAACTTTGTTGAATATGATATTATAGTTTTGGTGTTGTAACTCAATTACATACTGTTATATATTGTAAAGCTATGATGAGCCATCATACACTTACTATGCCCTTATTTATAAAATTTCTAGTACATATTGTACCTGCAAGTACCACATATGAAGAATAGGTTTAGAAATGCCAGGAGACTTGAAACTATAATATTTAAAGCACATAATATCATATGAAATGGTTTCTTATTCAACCAAAATCATATATGCAGTTGGTTGATAACTTGGATCTATACAACAGTAAATGTATAAAATAATTTCATACTCATTAACCCCTTTTGATAACTTGCATCTATACATCAGTAAATACCAGCGGCAACAAACCAAAAACAATTATCCATAAGAAAGTTTTTAAGGAAAAAGGTTCACAAATGAAATCATACAGCTAGAGAAAGCAAAAAACAAAAAAATTTAACAAACCTGCAAAAACACGAAGAAACAAATATGTGACTGAAGAAATTTTAGAACCTTTCCGGGTCAAAATTAGGGCTTTATCAAATCAACAAAAAAAGAAACAAACAAACCTGCAAACAATCGCTTTACTCGGTTCTCGAATGAGGTCGATCCGCCATTCATAAACCCCTGATCTACGGGGAAAGGAGAATCAAAACGCTAGGTATAGATCTCCACCGGAAAACACCAACGAAAGTAAAACAGAGGCTACCATCAAAACCCTAAAGCAATCGATTGCAAAGACAAACGGATGAAAGTATATAAAAACCCTAATCGAGAAATTACCTGAGATCATCTTTGATCAGGCACATCGCGGTATTCTGTACATCTGATGGGAGAGAGAGTCGCAGACAGTCGAGAGAGAGTGACGATGTTCTTGAGACTGTAGTGAAGGGTAGAAGGCGATAGTTTTTGATCAGAGGTGTCGGATTAACACAGACCTGCCTTCATCATCATCACCGGTGTCTTTCAGACGAATGACAAAGAACGATCTCTTATGGAGAGACGACCGCCGGCGTCTCCATGAAATCACCGATGAGAGGGCAGAGTTCTAGAGAGGGGGAGGGGTCGTCAATGGTGAGCAGAGTTCTAGAGAGAGAAGCAAGAATGGGTGTACTGACAAAGAACGTGTCTTGGTTTGTGATGGTCAAATAGGCGTGCAATAGACGCTTCCAATCCATTAGATATTCCAACGCAGGCCATACTTGTACCCAATGCAATCACTCTTGTAACTTGTTCAGCTGTACCATGTATGCATTAGGGACTTGTACAATATGTTTTAAAAATTGTACCACAGGTTGTATTATGTTAGTATAGGGTAATACGTATTAGTCACACTTAATATTGGTGGAAAATCCCCCCCCCCCCCCCCCAAAACGACAGAGAAAATAAATGTCAAATTACCCACATATATACTTAATTTATTATCTACACATATATATTAAAAAAACTAAAATGTGTGTGGATAATTGATTATGTTTTAGCGGAAGGGTTTACGTGAGAGTCTACGTCCTATACTTCAAGTGAAGAAGCAATAATAATACTAATATAATACGAATAGACACAATAATAAGACTAATAATACTAATAGAAACAATAAAAATATGTTTTAGGTGTTGTTTAAGAGTTTTAAGTATTGTTTAAGTTTGTTTTAGTGTTTTTAGTGTGTTTGCAAATTTGTATCAATAAAATTGTCCGTATTAATAAAAATTTTCTTATACGCAAAGGTGAACTTAAGGAGATCGAGTTTAGAGATAAGGCATTCTTATTCTTATTTTTTATAAGAAACTATATTTGACGAGAAAATACCAAATGATACTAAAAAATTAAATATAACTATCACGTATTTCCTTATACGTAAAGGAGCTTAGGGAAAAAAGATATTATTTTCTATGTTTGACGTTAACATACCAAGTGATTTAAAAAAAAAAATTAAACCTGACCTTCACATATTGCTCTATATGTGAAGAATAAGAAAGGAAAAAAACCTGACCCAACAAACTTAGACATTACTGACATAAATCTGGAGTTAGTATTTTGAGGGGTGAAGAAATAGCTAAATGATAGTCTATCTTTCACGTATTATGACGATGTATTAGGGTGGGCGGTGTGGGGGATAAATTTTTTAGGATGAGTAAAATGGGATAAGTTGATGGACCAATAGGAGAGTCACTAGAACTACTAGACGAAGTCATTAAATCGGGAGGGAGGATTGGAAGCATGTTGAATAAAAGAGTAGAATGATAAAGTGAGGTAGTGTTAAGAGTGTTTATAAAAATTGTGTGTATATATAGAGAAAGAGTGGTAAAATAAAAAGTTGAAACAGTCATGTGACCGTTCAACGGTAAAAAAAATTTTAAAAAAAATTCGCTATCTCTCGGCATATCCTCGCCGATTATTTCTCCAAGTTTGCCGAAAACCCACTTACCGAAAACAATGGTATACAACTTATCCATTTTACCAAAAACCCCACTTGCCGATTTTTTTAACCCCCCATACTCCCCACCCTTAAAAATATATAAAAAAAAAAGAAATGTCCATGTAAGAACCGAGGCCACCGATCCCCCCGAATCCCCCTTCCCGATTGTATTGCCAATACCCTTAAACAGAGACAAAAAGAGACTTAATTCTTCCGACTATATATATACTGTCATACCATCCGCCCCTCGAATCGGGAAACGGGTCATTTTCGTGATCTACTCGTAAATAAAAATTTCATTACTTTTGTGGTAGAAATGAAAATTTTGTATGGTTTTGTGGCCGAAATGAAAACCCGACCGTAAACTTTCAAAACAAGATAAACATCGATTGAGACGCGAGACATATAACCCACGTAGAGGATCGAAACAAACAACAAACAAGATCGAGATCCAACTTGTTTTGGGGGGAGAAAAGATTCCCTTCGTTTGTTCGATAGAAACAGAATTGAACTCCCGTTGATTTGAATCCAATCCTGGCACTTTCCTTCCAATCAAATTCAGCATCCATTGACGTTTGATTAAAAAAAAAACTAGGTTTTTAGTTCTGGATTTAGTAACCTACATGACTTCTTCTCATTGATTCATCGATTACACGAAGAGTTTCGACGAATTCGAATTCGAAATCGGAATCGATATACGTCGTTGTATCATATAAATGTCGAATTCGACGAAAGGAGGAGTTGGAGCAATTGGTTCCTGGTTTCACAAGAAGGTCGTTGATCCTTTCACACAAATCCTTCGAAGGTAAACAACAATCGAGCAATTAATTTATGTTTTCACGTCTACCTCATTAGATGAGATACCAAATTGCAGAAATGTAATCCATGGAGTTTTTTGTTTTCCGGATTAATTGCTATTGTTTGGATAACAAGATAAACAACTAGTGAGCAATTAGTTTTTATCAGTACCATTGAAAATACTGAAAAATCAGATGAACTCAAGAATTTGTAGCTTATTAAGAAGGTTTATTGGATTTTATTAATCCAAGTTATTACCAATTCGCCAATATTAATCCCAGTTTTAAAATTGGCCCACATTAATCCCAATTATTAAGGTGTTGGATTTCATTGGACCCCGAAGAAAATTTTTTGAGTAAAATCCGTAACGGAGTTAAGGAAAATGTAAAGGGGGTCCAATGAAATCCAACACATTAATAATCATTGGACCCCGAAGGGAATTTTTTGAGTAAAATCCCTAACGAAGTGAAGAAAATTGTAAAAGGGGTCCAATGAAATCCAACACCTTAATAATTGGGATTAATGTGCGGCAATTTTAAAATTGGGATTAATATTGGCCAATTGGTAATAACTTGGATTAATAAAATCCAATAACCCTATTAAGAATTTGTTGATATTCTCTTATTTCCAGAATTTTCTCTAATTTGCAGATAAGTATGCCTGTTTTTGTTGCTGTATTCATGAATTGCTAGCTTAATATTGTAGGTAGTCATCTTATGAGTGCTTGTATGTACATTTGGTCATTGTATAACTAATGTGCTGAGGTAAAACACAGCTTGCGTAGGGCAGGTGGATTTTAAGGGGTTAAACTGTTTTCTTTTTGACAGATAGTGATCATACTGATAATAAGACACTTTGATTTCAGGGGAGCAGAGCCCAAGCAACTTGCATTCTCCACCGCCCTCGGCATTTCATTGGGAGTGTTCCCAATTGTTGGTATGCTCTTATTCAAATCCTTATTTGTGCATCAGAAATGAAGCTACAATTTAGTTTATGTGGTCACAGACTCACAGTGATTTACTCTTCGTACATTTATACTTGTTGAGATTGGAATGGAATGTTTGTGGTGTGTAGAAGGGTAAAATCTAGAATTCTTTTTTTAGAAAATTGGTTATTATGAAATTGCATAATACAGGGTCAATTTTGGATGGCTTTGATAAATGGGTTACCTGCTATCTTATGTAGCAACTTTACACTCTTGAGTTTCGTGAACCGAGGTTCCAATTGTTGTAATTTTGCTACTGAAGTTGCTGGTCAAGACAACGACTTCACTTTTGCTCGTTGTATGTCCTGCAGATGATTGTTAGAGCATATTCCTATGCTAACGTTGTGTCTCGTGTATTGTATCTAGACAAGAGCTTCTGTGTGAGTCAGTTAGTCATATGGCCGTACCAGATGCACCGCCGGACCACATGGTCCGGGCGGACCAGATGGTCCGCAGGTGGTCCGCTGGTCTGTGACTAAGTGACTATAAATAGTCCGTGTTAGAGAGAGTTAGTCAGTTCTATCATTCTACAACTCTTAACTGTGTGTAACTGAGTGTGTTTTCTCTCTCTAGCTTGTATTCTCTAAGTGAATCAATAAAGCAAAGCTTTATTTACATCGTGTTCATTCTCAATTACCGAATCATGCTGTAGTAAGATCGGATCGTGCTTTATCAAGTGGTATCAGAGCATTCCAGGTTGCTCTACTGCTGTGATTTGGTAAGTTTTCGAAATCCTAGAGAGAGAAAGTTTGGGTTTCTACGTTTTTCATCAATTTTTCATAATTCTGAGTGATTCTGTGGATAAAAATGATTTCTGGATGTTCCTGGAGTGTTTTCGCATCATACTGATCCAGTCTCTAGCTTCAATTGTCAAATTTTGTGAAAATCAGTCGAGTTTTGTGTTTTCTGAGTTTGATCCGCCGGTTGAGCAATTTGATCCGCCGTTTGATCCGCCCAGCAATCTTCATCAGCTGATCCGCGACAGTTGCAGCGTACCAGTCTGATCCGCTGGAAATTCTAGTCCGCCGTACCAGTTTTGATCCGCCGTATCAAAACTGATCCGCCCGTAAGAAATTTGATCCGCCGGACGAAATCTGATCCGGATCTGGTCCGCTGGTAGTAATTTGATCTGCCAATCTGTGTTGATCCGCTGGCAGAATAGTGAACATCAAAATGAGTGATTTTTATGCAATGACTGCTGCTCAAACATCAATGCAAGCCATGCTGAACTATGATAATGAGATAGGAACAACTCAAAAGGTTCCTAAATTGCTAAGGCTTGAAGATTATCACAATTGGAGAAGTCGGTTTGAATCTTACATTTATTCACAAGATATTGAAAGTTGGATTCCAATTGAGAAAGAATATGAATATCCGATGATAAGTCCCAACAAACCAGTGTGCAGGTATTCCTAGAAGACCCGTTGGTGATTGCAAAGTTGCTACTGGAGGAATATTCTGCGTTTCTTAATTTATATTACATGTGATATCATTTTCTACACTGAAATTTTCTGAAAGCTAAATCTGACAGGTATCAGTATCGATTGGTCAATTTTCTTTCTTTCATGCATTTTGTTTGTTGTTTAGGGGGAGAAAATTGAAAAACCAAAAATAGTGTTTTTGTGTTTTTGTTTTGGTTAAAATGAAAATCCAAAAATAGAGTTTTCATTTTAAGGGGGAGAAAATGAAAAATACAAAAACATCGAAAAATGGAAAAATACAAAAACATTGAAAAATGAGAAATTGTATCTGACATGATTGGGAAATGATGGTACATTGGCTTACATGTCTGACTCATGGATAAAATAGATGAAAAAGCCATAAGATCATTGTTTGATGTACTTGGTAGACTCGGCATTAAATCAGAAAGTATTCAGATGTGATACACACTAAATACTAATGCTTGACCAAGTGGACAACATCTTGATGCATATCTCATGATATATCAAGAAAAGATATGTGAAAAAGAAAATGAGAGGTCACTGTGTATACGTGTGTTCATTTTGCAAAGATTTAAACTTGTTTGATTTTCTTTATTTTGTCAAACGATCGGACTTTCTCTGCGTGTCGAAAGACCGACCTGATTGTTGTTCGTTTGACGTTCTGCTTTATTTTCTTTGGTGTTTCGTATAACTCATCGGACTTTCTCTGCGTGTACGGGAGTACCGACCTGATTGTTGTTGGGTTATACAATTTCAACTTGTTTTATTTTCTTATTTTGTTAAATCCGAGGCCTTATCTGCGTATCGAAAGATCGACCTTAAGGTAGACGATTTAACGTTCTTATTTCTTTTTGCATGGAACACAGTTGACTGAATCATGAATACAATCATTATGTGATTAAATCACAAATGAAATCACAAAGTGTGATATAAAAGAAAAAAAAAAAATCTGAGTATGTCTGATAGTGTGGGGTACACTGGTCAATGCAAGTCTAATCAATACAATAACATATCCAGATGGTATGAGTATGATTGTGCCTGAGTTTAGAATGGACAAATTATACCAGTAATCGACATGACTTATGTGCTGAAGTAATTGAAATTGAAGTATAGTTCAGCATGTCATGATCAATATGATCTCAAGTTGTGATCTTTCTCGCAAAATACAAAAATAGTGTGTGATTCAGTATTTCATTTCCGTATTGCATTTATGTCTTACATCTGACAAATTCAAAAAGATTTTCGGTGTGTTTTGATATAAAGTTTCAAAAAGCCAAAAAGATTTAATTTCTTATTTGTTTTCGACTGATCGATACAAGATACAAAATTCAAAATTTCAAAACTAGATCTTGGATTCTCGAAGAGAAGTTTTGCGCCAAGATTAAATTAATTTTCAAAAGAAAAGGAAAGCCGCGTTTCTGTTTTCTGAAATTGCAGGTTTCTGTGTGAAAAGACTCAAGCATGGTGAAAGGGGGAGTATGTTATATCTTTCACAAGTGGATCTTGAAGTTCAAAGATGATTCAAGATTGATCCAGCCATGCAAGCTCTAATTCTGACAAGATTTCAAGTTGAAGATCAGACGCAGAAATGCTGAAGATTGAAGACTGAAGTTTTGTTAGAAAGATAGATAGCTAGATACACTACACGTTAAGGGGGAGTTTGTTAGAGCATATTCCTATGCTAACGTTGTGTCTCGTGTATTGTATCTAGACAAGAGCTTCTGTGTGAGTCAGTTAGTCATATGGCCGTACCAGATGCACCGCCGGACCAGATGGTCCGGGCGGACCAGATGGTCCGCAGGTGGTCCGCTGGTCTGTGACTAAGTGACTATAAATAGTCCGTGTTAGAGAGAGTTAGTCAGTTCTATCATTCTACAACTCTTAACTGTGTGTAACTGAGTGTGTTTTCTCTCTCTAGCTTGTATTCTCTAAGTGAATCAATAAAGCAAAGCTTTATTTACATCGTGTTCATTCTCAATTACCGAATCATGCTGTAGTAAGATCGGATCGTGCTTTATCAATGATGATCTCACTGAGCAGTTTCTTCAAGAAATTGAAATTGCTATCTTTACTAGCGACCTTAACATCTACAAGGCAAAAACACATGGAAAACTCGTCTCGTTTGGCCAGTTTGTGAACTTCAAGAAAGTAAAGTCGTGAAGACAGTGACTAAAACTCAACAAAATTAAACTCAACAAAAAATGACTCAACTATCATCATCCCATGTCAAAAGAAGCTATTTCAAAAAAAATAAAAAAAAAATCGTAAAACCTAAGGAAAATTGGGATCTAGCTATTATTCTTCCACACGAAAAGCCGTAAACATAGTTGTTCTTGTACTTTTAAGCTAGAATTGAATCACAATAAAAGCACCCGTATTACTGTTCATGTGACACTTTGTCCAATCAACAGAAGTATGATAATTTATAACTTTGGTGCATAAGAATATCAAGATGGGAGTTTTGTGCATAGTTCTAAAGAAAACATATATAAAGGAGTTCCTGATCTGTTGATGACATCATAAGAATGAAGATGTGTAGAATTATGAAAGAAATATGATAAACCAGTAAAACATTCCAGCTTTTAAATTGTAATCTGCAAAATGTATACTTTCTCCACTCCATCAAGTGCCAAATTGAAATCAAAGCATATTAAATTTCTAATATGTAATATATATTTGGTAACTCCTAGTAATATATATTTGCCACTTTATGTATCTTTTTATATATTGTAACAGGGGTGACGGTGTTCCTCTGTGGGTTGGCAATAGCGGTGCTCGGGTCTTCTGTAAATGCTCCAACGGTTATGCTGGCAAATTTTGTTGCCACTCCATTAGAGCTGAGGTGAACTGTAGTACTTTTTCTTAAAACTAATAATATGTTCCATTGTTACATATTATTAGTTAACAAGGCAATTTACGTTACTATAATCTTTTTTCCGTTGATAAATCTTGATTTCTTAAAATTTGTTTTGCTGATTTAGTCTGATGGTGGTGTTCTTACGGTTTGGTGAGTTTGTTACTGGTGGAGCTCATTTTCCTTTGACTTCTGATGCTTTAAAGAAGGTATTGACCGGTGAAGCTTCAACAGAAATCTTTCGAAGCATCCTTAATGCGGTATGTTCCATTTTTTTTATAAACAGTTGATGTGCTAATCATATGATACCATAATAATAGTGATTTGAATAATTTAAGAGGTTATGTGCATTAAAAATAGATTTTGGCCTACTTTTCACCTTCCAGCCGTTTCCTTATACCTAATTTTCTTTTTACTTTTAAGATTGACCAGTTTGAGATAAAACTAGGGTGTAAAACTGTAAACGTGCCTAAGCGGCAAGTGAGCTACACGAGATCGCTAAAAGCTCGAATTGAGCTAAGCTTAAGGAGGCTTGAGCCGAGTCTATATTAAAAGCTCATCTAATAAACAAGCTCGAGCTTAAGCTTCGAATATCGAGTTTTAGACTAAATGAGCTTGCAATTTATATCATTTTTATATAGTATACTAAGTATTATTTACATAATAGCTATTATTATGCATATATTATGATAAAATAACAGAATTGTATATATTATGCTATATATAAAAATTTATTAGTATAAATGTGTATCTATCAAAATAATTTTAAATGTATACAAATATAAGAAAAAACAAATAATAAATAATAAATGAGTGGAGCTTGAGTCAATCCCGAGCTTGAAAAACTACTCACAAGCCGAGCTCGAGCTTTAGAAATCAAGCTTGACACAAACAGAGCTTGCGCTCTTAAGTTAAATGCGGCAAGCTCGTGATTGCCTCGTTTACACCCCAAGATAAAATATAAGCCCAGCAAACGGGTTGAATTATCCATATTTAATGATTTGATCAACATTTTGCAGTTGTTGGGGTGGTTGGTTTTGGCACCATTTATCATGGGGGCACTCTACATCATGCTTTTACCTTGTTTTGTGATGCTGGTGCGTAAGTTCAAGTTGAGCATGGGTTCGACCCCAAAACTAGTCACACCATTAAGCACAGAGTTAAAGCTTAAGGTAAGAGAGATTTGATATGCCTATAAGCAAATAACAGCACACCGCTATAATCCCATAATTTCTGCTGCATAAACCGACGATGGTTGTGATTTGGTACAAAACGTTTCGTTAAATTATTATAAAGAAAGTGGGATATTGCTTATTAGCAGGTTGTTGAACGTGAGGGGAAGAACACATATTATGTAACCAAAGCCTGGGCAGTACTTAGACCCTTGAACTATTAGTTTTGTTGTTTCATAGTCTCTCAACTATATAACTTTGTAATACTAATAAAATGTTTTAACTATGTAAATGTCAGGGCTAATGGATTATAATGTTGAATGTTCAAAAGTTTGACTACTTGGATCCTGTTGTTGGCTAATTGTGTCAGTGGTGCCAAATTGTGTGGGTTGCTCGTGTTGGCTAACAGCTTCGGCGGGCATAGAAACACCTTATTGTTTTTTTTTAATCTTTTTCCGAAGACTTTTTGAATCTATCTTTTCGTGTTAGCAAATGAGTTAAGAAGGATAGTGGCATATGCAATGATATGTTTTGGTAATGAGTTACATGCTTTTGAGTAAGTTCACTACTCGCTACAAATTAGAGGAGGCATCCTTAGCGAGGACAAAACCCATGGGCATCTTCAAGGGGTCATCGATGAAGCCATCATCAATGGAGCGTTGTCAAAAGTCATGTCATGATATACATGCCAAAATCATGAATAGTTCAACGAGGTATATTCCATTAAGAGTAGAGCCATCTTTTAAAAAATAGAAAAATTACTTGTATTTCAAATTATTATCATCCCTTCATATTCTAGTCAGTATCTCGGTTCTCTTCACACGTTCTAGGAGTTCTCTTGTAAACCTTGCGAAGAAGCAAGGCGGCCGAGCGATGTTCGCTAACAGATAAAAAGAAACTTTAAACAGTTACTGTATTACGCACAACCACCACGTGTGTTAAAATACCTTTGATGACAAAATGTATATCATGTGATTCAGATTTAACAATGAGTTCAATTGTTTTAGATTCACAACCATACCGCTTAATAGATTTCATAAATTAGGTTATGTTAAAAATATAAATAAAATATAGATCCACAAATAATGAAGCACATTCAAGAAATGAAATACCAAATGAGCAAGATTTAGACAACAAAAATACAGTAACCATGGTGTGGTGTATAGAGGGATGTGGTCCCTAGGTACCGGATGTATGGATGAAGTATTGGCATACAACTACCATCCACTAGATGCAGATACATCATAAAACCGATCCATACGACCTTTAATAGATACAACTAGATACTTCTCCGAGCACACAAATGTACATATCAAATAAAAAACATTATGGTCTAACCCACCACCACGAATGATGCCAAGCCATCTATGTCGCGATGTTCTCTTTCCACTAAGTACCTGCCAATATAAATATTCTTTGCGTAAAATGTCTCTTTTGAGACACGAAGATAGTTTAATTTTGAAATTTATATCGTATCCCGTGTTGATCAATCGAAAACAAATAAGAAACAAAATCTTTTTGTTTTTTTAAAAGTTTATATCAAAACAAACCTAAAATCTTTTTGGTATTTTCTGATATGAAAAGTAAATGCGATACAGAATCAGACACTATTTTTGTCTTTTGTGAGAAAGATCACGACTTGGGATCATATTGGTCATAACGTGCTGAATTACACTTCAATTTCGATTATTGTAACACATAAGTCATATCGATTGCGGATATAATTTGTCCAACTTTAAACTCAGGCATAATCATACTCATATCATCTAGATATGTTAAGGTATTGATTAATTTTCTTTGACCAGTGTACCCCACACTATCAGACATACTCGGATGTGCTTTGCTTATCACACTTTGTGAGTTCACTTGTGATTTAACACATAGTGATTTGAGTTTTGATAATGTCAAATGTGTTCCATGCAAAAAGAAATAAGAACGTTAAATCGTCTACCTTAAGGCCGATCTTTTGATACGCAGATAAGGCCTCAGATTTAACAAAATAAGAAAATAAAACAAGTTAAAATTATATAACCCAACAACAATCAGGTCAGTACTCCCGTACACGCAGAGAAAGTCCGATTGGTCATGTGAAACACCAAGAAAATAAAGCAGAACCTCAAATGAACAACAATCAGGTCAGGCTTTCGATACGCAAAGAAAGTCCGATCGTTTGAGAAAATAAAGAAAATCAAACAAATTTAAATCTTTGCAAAATGAACACATGTATACACATTAACTTCTCATTTTTCTTTTCACATATCTTTTTCTTGATATATCTTGAGATATGCATCAAGATGTTGTCCACTAGGTCAAGCATCAGATTTAGTGTATATCACATTTGTATACTTTTTGATTTGCGCAGCCTACCTAGCACATCGAACAATGGTCTTATGGCTTTTTTACTTACTTTATCCATGAGTCAGACGATGTAAGCCAATGTACCATCATTTCCCAATCATGTCGGATACAATTTCTTATTTTTCAATATTTTTGTCTTTTTAAATTTTCTCCCCCTAAAAATGACAAACTCTATTTTTAGATTTTCATTTTTAGTATTTGAAAAACAACACACTATGTTTGGCTTTTTCAAAAATAAACTCCCCCTCAAACTGAGACGGAGTGAAAAAACAAATGAAAAAATTGATCAATCAACACGGATACTTGCGTTTAGCCTTTTGAAAACAAAATTGATTGGAAAATCAATTTAAGTTATCACAGATATTTCACCACCAATAATCTTTCAAATACCGATAGGTATTCCTGAAATACCTGCTGACACCATATAAAACATTAGATGCTCTTGGATTGACCCGATTCAACAGCGTTGGGTCGCTCGGTGTGTTCTACATAGTCTGTGTTGGCCTTGGAAACAACTTCCGGTTTCCATTTCATTGAAAATTTTAATTTTCGATTAGAACCTGAAAAT
>JBCNJP010000197.1:157052-198052 GCA_039602395.1 Deinandra increscens subsp. villosa
TTTTCATTTTCATACTGCTTCTTTTGTACATCTGAAAAATCCGTTTTCCATATAGGTTCTCCGTATGAATTAGTTGGATAGACATATAATTGACTGATCGGAATCCACAAATCTTTATCCATGATTTCAAGATATGTTTTAAATTTTGGTACCCAACTTGGATAATCCTCAAACTTCATCAATTTTGGCACATTCTGACGATGATCCGCAACAAATACGTTAATTTCAGCCATTTTGAAAATGTAAACCTAATTATCAAAAAACTTCGAACTCAAAAACGGAGGTCTTCCAAACAGATTTTGGGAGTCAAAACTTGACGGTACTGGCCGTAGGCGGGTACAAGTTCTAGATCTCGGAAAGACGAACGTTTTGGCTGGTATTGGGTTCCGTAACTCCAAACGGTTTGCAAGTTACGTCAGTTTTAGTGAAGATCACAATTCTGCCAGCGTACCAAAAATTCCAGCGGATCAAAATATTACCAGCGGATCAGATTTATACTAGCGGACCAGATCCGGATCAGATTTCGTCCGGCGGATCAGATTTTGGTACGGCGGATCAAAACTGGTACGGCGGACCAGAATTTTCAGCGGATCACACTGGTACGCTGCAACTGCCGCGGATCAGACTGATAAAGATTGCTGGGCGGACCAAACGGCGGATCAGATTTTCAACCGGCGGATCAGATGCAGAAAAACACAAAAATCGACTGATTTTCACAGATTTCGACAACAGAAGCTAGATACTGGATCAGTATGATGCGAAAACACTCCAGGAACATCCAGAAATCATTTTTATCCTCGGAATCACTCAGAATTATGAAAAATTGATGAAAAACGTAGAAAACCCAAACTTTCTCTCTCTAGAATTTCGAAAACTTACCAAATCACAGCAGTAGAGCAACCTGGATTGCTCTGATACCACTTGTAAAAGCACGAGACGATCTTACTACTGCATGATTCGGTAATTGGATAGCAACAAGATGTAAATAAAGCTTTGCTTTATTGATTCACTTAGAGAATACAATGTAGAGAGAAAAACACACTCAGTTTACACACAGTTAAGATGTTGCAAATGACAGAACTGATTAACTCTCTCTAACAAGAACTATTTATAGTTACTTAGTCATAAGCCAGCGGATCACCAGCAGACCATCTGGTCCGCCGGATCAACTGGTCCGGCGGATCATGTGATCCGGCCAGATGACTAACTGACTCACACAGAAGCTCTTGACTAGATACAATACACGAGACACAACGTTAGCATAGGAATATGCTCTAACACACAGTTGTTGTCACATCATGGTCTTCAGCAACAGACACATTGACCGGATGGACTTCTGGTTCAGAATCAGATTCTTCTTGATCTTGTTCCCTTGGGACTTCAGGGAAAGCACCTCTTTTAGACCATTCCAATCTCCCTTGATAGGTACTCTTTCCCTTTCGATCTTTTGTTTGCAAGCCGAACACACTGTTATCCATGAACTTGATATCCAGCTACTCTATCCTTTCTTCTATCATAGGATATTTCTTCATAATCACCATCTGCACAAATCTTGGCGTCATCAGGAATTGTTCTCTAGCGCTCAAATCAGCATTGCCAATCCAATCCATCAGCATAATTTTTGAAAAGTTGAAGTTCCAGTCTAAGGCTAATGCAACAAACGTTGTGCCATGCACTTTGTTTAGCTGATCATAACTTGTTCTCTTCCCCAAGAAGGATTTCTGCATGTAGTGAGCCAAACACCTCCAGTAGTGCGGCAATAACTTCTTGAAAATGGGAGGGAACTTTCCTTCATACCCTAAGGATTGAGCACCTTCTAACACAACAGCCTTTGAATACTCTATTGTATCTTCAGCTCTGTCATTAATGTTCAAACCCTGACGAATGTCTTCTTCAAGAATCTTAATCTGTCGGTTTTGAATGGTTGCAGTGATCCTTGTCTTGTCAGCATTTGCTCTTGTTGTTCCCCAGAATTCTCTGAAGAGCTGCTCATCGATCAGCACACTTGTCCTGAGAGCATGATTTATTTTGCAGACATTCAATCCTGCCACCAAAGAGTAGAATAACTGCATATGTCTCTCTGGAGGGTCATCAAGATAGGCTGGGATACAGTGATCTCTCTCAAAGTGAGTTTCTTCATCAAGCATATCTTCTGCCATCTGAGAAAACGAGACAAATGCATCAGGTTTAAATTCATCAAAGAGCAATTGTGTTTGTTAACACCATCTTGAAGTTCAATTGATTATCACATTTAACTTGTTAAGTTCAGAAAATCTCAATTTAACTTTCAAGAAAAGAATTTGATTTTGAAACACAAGTTAACTAAACACATTTAATTTTATCATAAACAATTTAATTTTATACGAAAATCAAATCATTTTGTGTTTAATTAAGGTTTACGATTTTAATATAAACAATAATTGGGTTTACGATCGGTAAATCGGGTTTACGATCAGAAAATTAGGTTCAGATCGGGTCAGTCGGAAACAAAAAGTCCAATCGTAATCTCTCGAAATAACCATAAGCCCGATCGTAAACGACATCGTAAACATCATC
This sequence comes from Deinandra increscens subsp. villosa, assembly GCA_039602395.1. Lineage (NCBI taxonomy): Eukaryota > Viridiplantae > Streptophyta > Magnoliopsida > Asterales > Asteraceae > Deinandra > Deinandra increscens. Next base: position 159,609 of record JBCNJP010000197.1, read on the forward strand.
GGAATCATGGATCGTAAACTCGGATCGTAAACATCGATCAGAAACGCCAACAGTCGTCTTTTTCACTGTGACAATCGTAAACACCAAGTCCGCCATTTTTGAACCTGCAAAAAGCTCGGAAACTCGTTAACACCCATCAAACATGTAAAATGAACATTTACCACTACCTTTTAACAGTTGCAAACACAAACCCGACCTCTAATCTCGCTAAATCGTCTCGAACTCAGCAAAAACAAAAGATGATCACGAGTTAGGGTTTAAATCATAAAATCTGTGAATAGATCGATGAAACCTCGTGAAAACAGTCGATTGACAAGGGTTTCTTGGTCGGAAATGGATTGCGAGTGTGTTGGCGTGCTCGGGTTAGACAGAGGGTGGTCGGAGGTTGCTTAGATCGATTTTCCGGCGAGTGGACGACGGAGGCTAGGGTTTTTGGAGAGGGAATCGGAAACGCAGAGATGAGAGAGAGAGGATCATAAATGGTAATGGGTGAATGGGGATCGTAAATGGAAGATTGGGTTTTTGATGTTTAAATATTTACATTAAGGCCCCTCAAAAATTGAAAACATTTTAAATATTCCCCAAACCTCAAATAAATGATAATTCACATAAAAGTTTGTTAATTTTGAAAATTTGAGAACTGCAAAACTTCCCCTCAGACTCCTACCCCGAGTATCTGATCATGATCATAAAATTTAAATTTTAAACATTTAAAGACTTAACAAAAATAAACCTTAAAACAAAGATAACCTTATTGCAGAATTAAATATTCACTTGCCCCGAAGCTAATAATAATTCATGGATCAAACCAGACAAATCTTTGACTGAGGAACCCTTTTCCGCTTCCGTTACTTAACGCTCTAGATGATTGCCCAAAATTTTAAAACCACATAAACTCACATCCAGATAAAATTTTTAAGTGCTTAAAGATGGTACATTATTACCGTCATGTTTAACCGTCCCCACACCCAATTGTTCATAGCAAAACCTACCCAACCTCAGAGTTTATTGGGGATTCACAAACCCCCAACTTGAGGAACCATGCAACACCGCTATGACTACCACTTATTTTCTTAATTATCAGTTGGTGATCAGGTCGGCTGCATAAGCACGCAGAGAAGACCAAACACAATAATTATTTCTCTTTATAACTTTTCCTTTTTCATTTTTTCTTTTTCTTTTCAATTTTCTTTTTCTTCTCATTTTTCTGTGGTGTTTGTCATAACAGCAGAAACATGGCGTGTGAGAGAGTGAATACTAGGTGGATACCACTCTCAATCCATTTTTGATAGGACTCAGTCTTTTAAACTATGTAAACTAGGATGGAAAACTAAACATATATAGAAGTTAAGTTTACTGCACTTACTTGGATGATCATAGTTTTTGATTTAGCTTACCGACACATCATCTTTGAGCCTTACACGTGTCAGTCTCCGAATGTCTTGGAAATTCATATCACTTCCTACCAACTCAAGGCAAACAAAAGACTTCAAAAAACCTCAAACTAATTGTCAGATTTTTCTGAAACAGTGACATTTCTTCCCCTGTTTTTATGAGGCTTTTGAAGCATAAAACACCCATTTTTTTAAATTTTAAAATTTTTATTTATTTATTTTATTTTATTTTTTATTATACATGATCTGGATGTTCCTCATCCACAAACCCTAGTGGTTGACCCACATAAATTTCTTCATTTATGTCAGCATACAGGAAGGCTGTCTTGACATCCATTTAATGCACTGTGAAATTGAGATATGTTGCAACAGCAAGGAAAATATGAATTGCTTCCAATCTAGACATTGGAGCATATACCTCATCAAAATCAATCCCATGCACCTGTCTATGTCCCTGAACAATCAGCCTTGCCTTGTTCCTTACGATTATACCCGTATCATCTTTCTTGTTCTTGTACAACCATCTTGTGGGTATAACCTTTTTATCTTCTGGCCTTTTCACTAGTCGCCACACTCCCAATTTTGAGAATTGATTCAGTTCATTGTGCATAGCCTCCATCCAGCTTGGATCTTTAAGAGCTACCATCACATTGATAACGGGTGTCGTGACCGCTACACAAATAATCCTAACTAACCTATAGACAAGGTAAGTCGGGTATCAATCCAGGGGAGTTAGTGGTTATTGTTGACTTAGATTTTTAGTACCTAACTAATTTAACTACCTAAATCCAGATTACTGTCACTAATCTGAATTATTCCTAACTAAACTAAACTAACTTAATCTAATGAATTAACTAAAGTGCCTCTTGGCTGTTGAATTTGGTTGTGGTTGCAAAGCTAAAATTAATGATTAACTAATTCAAACTAAATTAACTAACTTGCAATTGGTTGATTGTAACTTATATTACTAGAAAGGTAATCACTTTAGGATCCGGGTTAATGAATTACCAGTTTCTTTCTTCGGGAATCTAATCTAGAAATCACATAGACATGATTGTGTTATTGTTTAACCAACCCAAATAATTATCTATCTTGCACATACTAAGTATACTCCTAGAGCTATGCTCAACGAGGTAGTCCAGGAGCGGGGGGTACATACATGACAAACAATCAGAATAAATTAATCAAACAAACACTAGAATTGAAGATTGTCACATATCACAATTCTATCTAATAATTAAAACCCTAGATTGAAACCAATAAACACTAACCGTTCACCCAAAGTAACTACGAAGGGTTTAGCCTAGCATCCTTAAGAAAGAAAACATGACTAAAAGATGAAAAGAATGAAGAAAAGCCGTCTCTTATCGAATTATGCCGTCTGTCCTCCGCTGTCTAATGATTCTGACTTCCATGAATCTCCAAACCCCTAAGGGTTGACGAACTCCCTCTAATTTAGTAATCTGCTCTTTAAATAAATCATGCATCCTTGCGTGACCTACCAATTGTTGCAGCCCAAATTAACTTGAAGAAATTGTAGGCCTGCGATCCATGTGAGCCCAATTCATCTATCCACTTTGCGTTGTTCACACTTGACTGATTTAATTAGAAACACATGAATGTCACGTGCGTTCTTCCATATTTTCCTTTCTTGTTTTGCTCCTTGCGTTCACACACAAACACTTTATTTGTAGTCACCTACTTTCCAGTTTCCACGTTTAATTCCATGATGCAAATTCCCTTTCAACCTCTAATATAATTTGTATGTATACCCACAATCTGCAAATGAAATATAGTTAACATTTTAGAATAATCATTAATTTATTAACATAAGAATAATAATAATTGATAAATAAATTAAACGCTTAGTTTATCGGTTAACTCTTGTTTAATTTAATTGTATCATTTTAGTTCATTTACAACACAACATGTTAATTATTAAAAATCGATTAAAATAATATCTTTTAGATCCAAGTCGGTGTGTTTAGGAGATGATTAATATAATATATATTGCACTTTTAAACCGCTTATCACACATTTGGAGGCTCTATCTGGGAGATAAAACACGAGTACATGCAGTGATTGATGTCACCTGTGCGGCTTCTAGTTGTGACTCCTGCTGTCACTAGTCCAACCACATTGCTGAGAGGATGATCTCTGTTGATTCTTGTGGTTTGAATATCTGGCACTGAACAGAAACAGGCAGGTTAGTATCATTAACATCATTATTCATACCTTGGGTTTCAGGCTCCTTCTGATCATCATGAGTTTCTGACGATTCTGGAACATCCATAACATCATCCTTAGGAGCTGCTTCTGATACACTGTCTCTAACATTTTCAACAGATGGCCTCACTTTAGGAGCTGGAGCAATTATGTCTTCTTCTTCCAGACTAGGAAACATGTTTGATTAGTCAAACCCTTTAAAGAAAGTCCCATAATCAAAGATCCAGTCCGGACCAATTCCAACATCTGATAGATTATCTTCCAACCAGTCAACATCAAATGCCTCGATTATCAGTTTGGTGGTTTTGTTGTAGACCCGATAAGCACTATTTGCAGAATATCCAACAAAATAGCATTCATCAGCCTTTGCTTCGAATTTCCCCACATCCGATTGAATTAAGACTGTGCAAGGACACCCGAAAGTCTTGAAGTACCCCACCCTTGGCTTTTCTCCATAAATAATCTGATAAGGCGACTTCTCATGCCGCTTGTTCAAAAGTACTCGATTCTGCACATAACAAGCAGTGGTGACTGCTTCTGCCCAGAAGAAAATTGGTAGTCTTGCATCACACAGCATAGTTCTAGCAGCTTCAATGAGAGTTCTGTTTCTTCTTTCAGCAACACCATTTTGTTGAGGCGTGTACGGTGCACTGTATTGCCTTTCTATACCTTTTACTCCACAAAACATATTCAATTCAGCATTCTTAAACTTTGTTTCGTTGTCTGTTCTAATAGCCTTCACCTTTTTGCTCAACTGATTCTCTATAAGAGTGACAAACTATTTCACAAGCGCTGGAGTTTCATGCTTGTTTGACAGAAAGAAAACCCAAGTAAAACGAGAGAAGTCGTCCACTATCACCAGACAATATGAGAACTTGCTGATACTTTGAACTTGCATTGGGCCGAAGAGAGCCATATGAAGTAGTTGCAATACCGATGAAACAGAATTGACGATCTTGGAACGATGCGGTAATCTGTACTGCTTCCCCTTAGCACATGCAACACACTTCTCAACTAACGTGAAATCCGTGATAGGGAGGTTCCTTACATGCTCTCCCTTTGCCAACTTTGACAGATTCTTCATGTTGGCATGTCCCAAACGACAATGCCACAACAAGGCCAGATTTTCATTTTGCTTTGAGATAAGGCAGGCTTCTTCTAAAGTTGGAGGACTACCCATGTTGAGAAGATAAGAATTTCCTCGTCTTGGTGTGCGCATCAAAATACACTCCTCAGGAATCTAAACTCCGGGCTTGAGAATAATACATTCCTTGCGGTTGAATAATATAGAATAGTCTCTATCACAGATCTGTGAGACACTCAGCAGATTATGTGACAGCTCCTCCACATAATGTACATCAGAAAATGTTAAGTTGCCATTCTTCACAACACCTTTCTTGCTAATCCTACCACCTACTCCACCAGCAAATGAAACGCCTCCTCCGTTGAAATCTTGAACATCTTCCAAAAGTGACAAATCTCCAGTCATATGTCGGGAGCAACCACTATCAACGTACTAGAGATTATTGACAGTTCTTCTTGGTTGTCCCTACATGGATCAAAGATCAGTTAGATTCAGGTACCCAGACCATAACAGATCTGGGCACACCTTTGGAATCAGTGTAATTAACTAATTGAAGAGACATTCCTGCTTTTGATTCAGGTACACACAAAGTTTGAGTGCTGACTTTTGGTTTCCAAACATGGTGTTTCTGTGGTTTCATCACATTGGTTGAGTTCTTTACAGATGCAGGTTTATTTTGTGGTGATGTGGCCTTTTTACCTGCTGGCTTTTTAACAGGTGTCCACTCAAGTTTCAACTTTGTATAAACAACTTGTTTTGTTTGAGTGACATCTTTTTGTTTTAAAAACTGTTTCTCAACCTTTTCTTTGCCATTAGGTTCATTGACTCTTTTGACTTTAGACACTTGTTTCTCAACAAATTCTGGTTTCATCTTATCATTCTTTTTATAAACTCCTTTAGGTGTGAAAGTTGGTTTTGGAGTTTTGGCCACATTTCACTTTTCATTAACAGGCTTCGTCACTAGAGCGTTTGTGTTTAAAACCTTAGACTGTTGAGTCTTCATTGGTTCTGAACTTTGCTTCTCCTGTGACAAGGCTTGTTTTCTTTGATTCTTATCACCACCTGTCATCATTTTCTCCAACATACTAGTCCGTGGGTTGCGAATAGTATGGTTGGTAAGGTCTGTTCACACAGTTTGCAACAAAGTGTCCTGGTTTTCCACACTGAAAACAATTCATAAGTCTAGGCCCATTAACATGACTATAGAGGTATGAGCGTCTTGGATAAGACGACTTCCATTCAGGCTTATCATCCCATTTGTGTATTACATGTTTTGGAAATTTTTCTGGTTGTGTAATTAAACAAAATTGTTCCGATTTTGATTCGTTTTCTAGTTGAAAGTAGACACAACCTGGGGATAAGGGACAAAGTCCTTGGGCTTAGACTCACGGCCAACTCTTGTGTTAGGCACACGAATCTTAAAACCATTAACTTTTTCATTAGAATCAGAAACATGTTTTGATGACAAAGACACAACTAAATGTTTTGACTTGGACGCATTAAGTTCAGACACAGGTGCTAGAACATCGTCCTTAGGTAAATCAAACATTAAACTACTAGACACATGACATTCATTGACTTTCAAACATTTAGCATCCTCCCCAGAAACATCTTGAACACCTACTTCATCTGCACATGAAACAAAAGTGTCGGAAGAACCAACATTACTGTTTAATGGTTCCTGGGATGGACCCGGTTCACTTGTGGATGTCACAGTTCTATTCTGATTACCCAGCCCATACAACATATGTTTCTCATTTTCTAGTTCCTCTTCAGTCATAGGTTTCACACCAACCAAAACACTATCTAGGGGAGGTCCTGCTTCATGCATTTGAGATGTAGATCCATCGACCTAGTCCTCTTCAAAGATCATTCCTATAATATCTCTAGTCACAGCTTGAGGAACATTATTCTTAATTTTGTCCGAGAAGCTAATTCCTATTCCACCTTTATCCTTACCCATTCTAACATAAGTTATGCAGGTGGACAGAGATTTACTAGCTTTTAGCATTCTTTTGCTTCTCATCTGATTCACATCTAGTTTCACTTGCAACTCATTGTTCTTATGTGTGAGTTCATCTACCTGTTTTTTTAGCTCAGCTATTTCTAACTTAGCATTTTCATACAGGACAGACTTCTGACTGGCAAGTGCTTGGTATTTCTCTATGTCTAGTTTCTGTGCTTTGACCTTATCCTCACTCTTTTCCCATCTACCCTTAAACGAACTTCTAGAGCATTGCATGTCAAATAGTTCTATCTCACTATTCTTCCAAAGTTGTCTAAGGCCAGGAATTAAACGAGCACAAGTGGGATTAGTACATACCTTTGTGTTGTCAACCTCGGCAGCAAATGCCTCTTTGTCTTCAATCAGGTTCTCCTCATCAGTGACCACAAAAGCATGTTCTTCATCAGTACCATTCTCCATTTGAGCAATCATAGCACCCGTCAGACTGAGTTCCCTGACCTGCAATGCCCACTAATATTCCCCGCAATCCTGCACGACCAGAGCCTTTGCGTCGCCCTTTCCTTTTCCATCTCCACCTTTCTTCTCTTCTGCTCTCTCCTTCTTTGCCTGTGTGCATTCCCTAGAGAAATGTCCGTACTCATCACAATTGAAGCACCTCAGCTTGCTTTTATCAAAACCCATTCTGATCTTGTCCTGATCCTTCCAGACATTTCTTCCAGTCGTTGCCATAAACTTCTTTGCACGAAAAACCGCCATGGCCATTTTCCAGGAGACATCAAGCATCTCCACATCTTCAGGATTGATTTGATTTAGATCACCAGAGAGCATCTCTGCAGGCACTAACGTTCCAGCCATAAGGGCATGGTAGCTATTCATGAATCCCATTCCAAGTGCAAAGTTGGGATCATTGGTGGCATTTGCCTCTTCAGAATTGACCATTCCACTCGAACTAGAACTAGCTTGTGATCGTGCCACGAATGCAGTTGACTTTGGGTTGGCACTTGAATCACTTCCAGATGAACTCCCAGCTTGCTTTGATCCCACATCTTCACACAAGAGAGACTGACTTAATTTTCCAGCCATACTCAGTGAACTCAGATGATTCAGCTCCCGTTGTTTATCATCAATCAATTTTGATTTCAGCTTGTTGATAAGCTCATCAACAGTTAATTCATCCAGCTTGTTGTTATTTTTTATGATTGAGATGTTTGTATTCCAATTCTTGGGTAAGCTGTTTAAGAGTTTCTGATTCTTGTCTTCCTATTCAGGTTCAACATCATAGCTTGACATCTCAGTAATTAAAGACACGAATCTCTGAACTTGAGCTTCAAAGGACTCTCCTTGAATATGATTGAATAAGTTGAACTTCTGCTTCAGCATATGTTTACGGCTAGCCTTGATATCGGGATTACCTTCATATGCTACCACTAGAGCATCCCATAGCTTCTTTGCAGTCTTGTACTTCTTAAATCCTTGTGCAATCTCCGGTGTCAAAGCCATAGTCATGATTGCATAAGCCCTCTCATCCTTGTTGCATCTCTCCCAATCGTCATCTGAGTACTCTGCTTCAGTCTTTACCACTCCTATCTTTCCTGCTTCAGTGTGTGTGGGAATGAACGGTCCATTGACAACAGATCTCCAAAGTCTCAGATCTACACTTTTCAAATGATTCTGGAATCTGTATTTCCATTCAAGGAAGTTATCAGCAGAAGTGAGTCTAGGAGGACGTGTAGTTGATCCTATCTCAAAGTCCAGTTTTTGGTACATGCTCGGTTCGAAATCCATGACGAAAGCTTAGGAAAACTTAAAACTAAAAGTCCAAAAAGTAGAGTTTCCGATCGTAAACCCCGTTTACGATGCTGACACGTACGATGATCGTAAAACCTTAATTGTAAACACACGCGGATCGTAAACTCCAGATTCCGATACATATAGGTCGCAAACTCGATTTCGAAAAAAACCAATCGTAAACTTGATTCCGGTTGGAATAATCGTAAACACTGATTCCGATACAGGTAAGTCGTAAACACGTTTCCGGTATAGAGAAATCGTAAACACCCAAAGTTCCGAACTTTAAGTCGTAAACTCGAAACTTGTGATCGTAAACTGTCAAAAATCCCTCCTTGAAGTTGTAAACACCAAAATGACGAAGAACACCAGTTGTAAACACTCGAAACCACCCAGAAAATGATCGTAAACACCCGAGAACAGCAGCAGGTTAATCGTAAACCCACTGAGCAGCTTCAAACCCTTCAAAAATCGAAAACCTTTTCCAGAAAAAGCTTGAATCCAATACCGTGAGAACCTCGAATCAGTGATTCTTGGCTCTGATACCAATTGTTGGTCCGGGATCAACAACCGTTCACGATATCTTAATCTCGAACAAGTATGGAAACCTTGTACGAGATCGATTCAAGAGAAAGTAGAAGAAATAGACTTGATATGAGTGAAACACAACACAAAAAGATCAAATCTTGAATGATGAACAAACTAACTTTCTTGAGATGATGATTACGATCGGAAATACAAGAGTGAAGCAAGAAATCGTAAACCAACCCACTAGTGAAATCATAAACTCCTTGGGTTTATATAGTACCCATTACAAAAACCCTAATCCAATCATAAACCCACTAAGGAAACCGGCCCACCAAGCCCATAATCGTAATCATCTAAGCCCAATCCAAGTAAGGCCCATATTAATGTTCATGCCTCATTAAGTATAGCCCAACAGTTTTGTTTGAGAAACCTCTTTTGATTTAGAAACCTATTTCTTAACCTTTGTTTTTCCTTTAGGTTGAGAAATCCTTTTTGTTTTAGGTACCTATTTTTCAACAAGTTCAGGTTTCATCTTATCTTTTCTTTGGTAAACTCCTTTAAGTTTGTAAGTTGGTTTTGGAGTTTTGGCCACATTTCATTTTTCGTCAACAGGCTTTGTCACTGGAGTTTTTGTGTTTAAAACCTTAGACTGTTGTGTCTTCATTGGTTTTGAACTCTGCTTCCCCTAAGACAAAGCTTGTTGTTTTTTATTTTTATTTCCACCTGTCATCATTTTCTGCAACATACTAGTCCATGGGTTTTGCGGATAGTATGGTTGATAAGGTCTATTTAAACAATTTGCAGAGAAATGTCCCGGTTTTCCACAATGAAAACAATTTATAAGTCTAGGCCCATTCACATGACTACAAACATACGAACGCCTTGGGTATGATGACTTCCATTCAGGCTTATCATCCCATCTGTGTATAAATGTTGTAACACCCTTGAACAAAATCACCCAATTGGGATAGTTTGCAGCGGAAAATAGGTCCCGTTTTTTTTTAAAAAAAAATACCACAACTTAACTTATTGGAATTCAACTACTGACTTAAAACCAACTTGTACATAGACTTTTCAACAAAACTAGTACAACTCAACTTTTGAAATTCATGACTTAATCGCTTATGTCACAAGTGATCCCACAACCGAAATAGTCCAATGGTTAATTTAAAACCAACATGTACACCCATTTGATGTACTCATTTAACTCAAAACAACACAACTTGAGTTCTAGTGTATGGTGTGATCACTAGTATAAAGAGTGATCTAACCACCACTTCTTCTTACGTACAATCCAATTCAGAGACCTGAAATTTTACTTTATTTGCCTCAGATCAAGACCCGACAATAACGTCATGAAAAAGTTAATCTTCTGTGTCATCCTTCCACGTGTACGGTCATTCACATCGCCTTGAACACTTCCATAATCTTATTCATGACGTTTACCATTAGCTTAATCGCATCCCATCCGGTTCGTAATCATGACCTACCATAAACACCGACAACATGTTAATGTTTATGATTTTTAAGCATCTAACTAGACCGTAGTGGTCAAACGTAACCAACAACTAAATAAAAAGAAATCATAAAACAGCTAACAGCAGCTCAAAACGGCCGTGCAGGATTCTAAAACGGCCGTTTCGACATTCTGTCCGTTTTGACCTGCATCCTATACTTAGCCAGTTTTTTTGCCCTGTTTCGAGATGTTTTCCAGATTTCCGGTTTATACACCGCAACTAAGGTTCGAGATAAACCCGGGTACCTTCCAACTCACCTGCAACCACTTTTTAAACATATTAATCCATCATAATAGATCAATCCACCACTAATATAATCAATTTATCCAATGCATCAAATTTCAACCCGTTGACCCGTTTAGATGATTGACACTTTGAAAGGACAACTAAGTGTCCACAAACTTCGGTATTTACATCCTTCATTAGTTTGCATACTTCCATATATAAAATCCCATCAATTCCACTCTTTTATTTTAACAACTGCAACTCACCTTACAGTCATTTTACTAGCATTTCAACATAAACATTCGCGCTAGTTATAACATCTTAGACAACTTCTCAAGCGACATAGTTACTCACATACCTTGATTATGCAATCATAGCAACAAGAGTGATGAGTCCATACATTCACTTCCCTTTTCACAATGGACACCATTTGCTAGTGCCATTTATGTAATCTTTCTCAACCTACAACTTGGGTAATGCTCTTACTGTATCACGCGTCAACGTCATTAGAACGACTAATTATATATAATTGTTATCGTTGGAATATCCATTACACAACCAACACAATTTAAAATCATTTTTCCAACACATCTTATAATTTCAACGTGAATAAAATGCTCATATGCCTAATTGTCATATTTAGGCTTAGCATATTGTTAAACACCCACATGTACTTTATTTCCAACGTTTACTTTCTTCTACATACGTTTTCCTCATATAATTACATGAGTACATCATATTGGGCATAAAACATGTAATTTTCTAACTATGATGTAAGATATACTTACCTGAACGTTGACTTGAGCCTTCATCTCCATTTTCTCCGTTTGACCCATTTGTTTCCAAGCTTCCCACCTAGCTTATCAACAATCAACATTACCATGTTCTACATTCATAAGATGACTAATTAGTCATTTCACAACATGGTTGAAATACACTATGGGTCAATTTCCACATAATTCAGTTTCTTCATTTTTAGGCGTTTGACTTTTAAAAGTCAAACTGTCCAAAACTAAACCAACCAATTTATCACATATTCATGCATATACATAGGATTTCCAATTTACTAATGTATACACATGATAACCAACATATTCAGTAATATTTAACGCATACATATTACATGTACAACTAGTTATGCACATAATACTACATGGGTTATGCTTGTTAATCATAACCCACCATTTCTCAACTTTGGATGCATCAAATTCGCTTGTTAGGCATATATGACCACTCATGAACATTTTCATTCAATCATCATGCTACTATATAATGTTTACACTACCATAAATCATGAATTCAAGTATTAAAATCCATTTAGGCATTTCATCGAACACTTGGTGTGCATACAACTTCTACATATGAACTTACAACTTTTCAAGCAAAGGGTTTAACCCATGTAAGCCCATATCAACTAAACTTTGAAATCATATCATCACTAATCAAATCATCATTTAAGTTAGTGGCATTTCCATCTTTCTTATCAATATTTAAGCATTATAACCACATGCTTCAACAAGCATTCCATGATTTCACTAATCATACCAAAATTCCACATTAAGCATCATATTCATGGAATTTCTCAACAACCATCACTTAAATAACTATAAAGGTGAACCATTAACACTACTACACCATGAAATTTGGTGTTTAATCCACTTTTCTCATAACCCCAAAAGTGGGTTACGAATTTTAGAGGAGAAGTGGGTTAGGTTTTCATACCGTGAAGCTTTCTTGGCAATCCTAGTTGATAATCTTCCATAGATTCCGAATTTGAGACATGCAGGGCATAAATTTCGGAGTTCAACTTCGATTTGGCATGGTTTGTGGTAGCTAGTAGTCATTCCTCTCAAGAACACTTGGGTGTTCTTGTGTGCCTGACCAAAAACACGGCCCCCACCCTTTTTACATCTTAAATTATTGTTTTTGGCATTTTAAGCCCCTCCTCCACTTAATTCTTCTTTGAAAAAATGGCAACCTAAGCCCTTCCTCTTTAAATGTTAATTATTTTGATGCAAGGTTTCATTCATCTACTTAACTTGGATTATGTTAACCCCAAAGCTAATTTGGGAGGTAACTCAACCGACTCGACTTAAGCTTCAACTTATTTTATATAATCATTCATCATTTTTAAATCTACCAATGAAATGGTGATTTAATACTTCGACCAACAAGTATTTCGATTAAAATATTCACCCCGGATTTGGGATGTTACAACTCTACCCCTCTTAAAGAGTGTTTCGTCCCCGAAACCCCATATTCCTATTTTATTTATATTATATTATTTTTATTTTTATTTTTTTACTCACCATTCTCCTGAATGGCCCATCCCATCAAGGGTTTATATCTCTTCTTAACGCACATGTCGAAGGATCATGTACACCACCCTTTTTTTTTAATACGATTTCATGAACTACACTCACGTAACCCATCGGTATATCATCTTACCCATATCTTGCTCAACATATAAACGAAAATATACTATCTACTTAGCATGGGTGCGTATTTCACATACCTTAGCCACCGTGCTTGCTTCAATTTTCGACGTTCGACTTTCAACTTTCAACTTTCAACTTGGTTGACCCGATAGCGTTCTTGTTTCGTACCTAGCTTGCTTAGAGTCAACACTTTCACATTATTAGTTCGTCTTTCGACTAATAATTTATTCCACATCATTACATCGTTCTTTCTTATTATCATTTACATGAATCTTTCTCGACTTAGAGTCTACTTTGACTTTTGAAAAGTCAATTTGTTTTATACTGCTTGTACTTTATTCATGTACATTTGCATGAACTAATCATTTCATTGATTTATATACATGCATTTATGCATTTATCCACTTTACTTGTAATTCTTAGCACATACTTTGACACGCTGAGCCATACCAGTAAGCTAATTCCCTCGCTTTACTCTACTTTGTTATCACAACATAGAGTTCTCCACATATAGCATACAATTCATTTTGTTCTAATTTTTTTCTTTCAACGTTTCAACATCTATCATACTTATTCCACTTTGTTAATACAAAGGTAGAATTCTCAACATTTCAACACCTATCATACTTATTTTTCTTGTTAGTACGATGTGGAATTTTCTAACGTTACACCTTTAGCATACTTATTCCATTTGCTAACACTCAATGGAATTTTCCCATAACCCCACTTTTAACACACTTATTCTACCCCTTTAACACAAAAGTAGAATTTCCCAACAATTTTATCATTTGACATACGAATTCTATCTTGCTATCACAAAATAGAGTTTACATTTTCAACTTTCAACAATCTTATTCTATCTTATTAACAGAAAATAGAATTTCTCAACATTTTTAACTTTCAACGTACTTATTCTATCTTGTTAACACAAAATAGAATTTCTTAACATTTTCAATTTTCAACATACTTATTCTATCTTAGTCATATCGGTTGGGTCCCAACCAACATTTAACCTCACTAACTAGTATGCAAATTTTACAAATTTGCATATTTGGTCCCAACCAGCAGTTAACCTCACTAACCAGTATGCAAATTTACAATTTGCATATTTGGTCCCAACTAGCATTTAACCTCACTAACCAGTATGCAAATTTACAATTTGCATATGTGGTCCCAACTAGCATTTAAATATTTGGTCCCAATATTATTAACATTGTGGCATACTTATCCTATTTTGCTAAAACAAAATAGAATTTCTCAATATTTTTAACATTTACATATACCACCATTTATCCTACTTAATTATCTCAAGTAAGACTTTCTACCACATTCAACAAATTCAACATACACCTCTACCATATTCAACAATTTCAACATACACCCTACTTGTTGTTACAAGTAAGACTTTCCACAATTTCAACATTTACCCTATTGGCCATTCCTAGTAGAGCATTAGACAACATTTTTTTTGCTTCTACTCTACTTGTTATGACAAGTAGAGCATTCAACAACATTTTTCCAACTTTTACTCTACTTGCTATGACAAGTAGAGAGCATCCAACAACCTTTTTTTTCCACGTTTACTCTACTTGCTATGACATAGCAAGTAGATTGTTCAACAAGTTTTCAACTCTTACTCTACTTGTTACAACAAGTAGAGCATTCATCAATTTTTTTTTTCTAACTTTTACTCTTCTTTCTATGACAAGTAAAACATTCAACATCTTTTTTTTTTCAACCTTTACTCTACTTGCTATGACAAGTAGAGCATTCAACATCTTTTTATACTTTTACTCTACTTACTATGACATGTAGAGCATTCAACATCTTTTTCAACTCTTACTCTACTTGCTATAACAAGTAGAGCATTCAACATCTTTTTCAACTCTTACTCTACTTGCTATAACAAGTAGAGCATTCAACATCTTTTTCAACTTTTACTCTACTTGCTATAACAAGTAGAGCATTCAACATCTTTTTCAACTTTTACTCTACTTGCTAATACAAGTAGAGTATTCAACATCTTTTTCAACTCTTACTCTACTTGCTATAACAAGTAGAGCATTCAACATCTTTTTTTTTTTGTTTTTTTTTTCAACTTTTCACATATGTAATAGTTAACAACTTGTCATGCATCTACTACATTGTCCTTAACCAATGGATAGTCATCATTCCATTTCCTCTTTACAACATATTAATCAACTTTACATGTATCTACGACAATGTCCTTAGCTAATGGATAAATGCCATTCCATTTTTTGACTTTTCAACATATTAAACAACTTAGTGATTTATTGTTTCAACTAGACTCACTTTATCTTCGTTCGACACGCCGTGTCATTTTACAACTAGTGACTTCTCATTCAACTCGAAATCACATTTCACCCATTTCGCACACAATGCCTTTCTACAACTAGTGATTTATCATGCAACTTGAAATCACATTTCACATACTCCACCACACTCCCTTACTCTCGTTTACCTTCGATTTGATAATGGTAATCATAAGAATTCAGTAGCAGCGCATGTTCACTAATGCACCCGCGAAGTGCATTAGTCCACATGCTATACACATGACTTCTCATTCTCACCACACGCATCTTGGGCAACAAATTTCAGTTCATGCTTAACATTAACACCTTCTTTGACAACATGGTTAGTTATTAACGACATTCAAGTTGTCATATTTATCACAACTGGAAGATAGACTTCCGATTAATAGCATATATCCAGCTATACAACTATGCTTATATATGTGATTGCTTCAATAGTTAGATAGTCAATCAACATTCATAAAATTTTCAACATAAGCACTAACCTTTGACTGCTCAGATGTTTCTCAGTCACCCATTTTCCACTTTCAATAAATCCATCTTGTGGTTGAACCGGTTACATCTCAACCCATGTAAGTGCCTCCCCAGTCTTTAATTTAGAACCACGTCATCTTCCACTTTCTTGACGAGTTAGGCCACTATTATGGAGATTTACTATAATGCAACATGATTAGAAACCTCCTAACAATATCAACATAAACAATATATTAAGCTCAACTACTTGCCTTTATGGTCTTGATCTAGCCTTGGATTGTACGTTCAACTATTACTGAGAGCACTGTAGTTTGAGTCCAAGCACACTTCCCACGTGTACTTGAATCTCTCAAACTCAGGCTCTGATACCAACTTGTAACACCCTTGAACAAAATCACCCAATTGGGATAGTTTGCAGCGGAAAATAGGTCCCGTTTTTTTTATAAAAAAAAATACCACAACTTAACTTATTGGAATTCAACTACTGACTTAAAACCAACTTGTACATAGACTTTTCAACAAAACTAGTACAACTCAACTTTTGAAATTCATGACTTAATCGCTTGTGTCACAAGTGATCCCACAACCGAAATAGTCCAATGGTTAATTTAAAACCAACACGTACACCCATTTGATGTACTCATTTAACTCAAAACAACACAACTTGAGTTCTAGTGTATGGTGTGATCACTAGTATAAAGAGTGATCTAACCACCACTTCTTCTTACGTACAATCCAATTCAGAGACCTGAAATTTTACTTTATTTGCCTCAGATCAAGACCCGACAATAACGTCATGAAAAAGTTAATCTTCTGTGTCATCCTTCCACGTGTACGGTCATTCACATCGCCTTGAACGCTTCCATAATCTTATTCATGACGTTTACCATTAGCTTAATCGCATCCCATCCGGTTCGTAATCATGACCTACCATAAACACCGACAACATGTTAATGTTTATGATTTTTAAGCATCTAACTAGACCGTAGTGGTCAAACGTAACCAACAACTAAATAAAAAGAAATCACAAAACTGCTAACAGCAGCTCAAAACGGCCGTGCAGGATTCTAAAACGGCCGTTTCGAAACTCTGTCCGTTTTGACCTGCATCCTATACTTAGCCAGTTTTTTTGCCCTGTTTCGAGATGTTTTCCAGATTTCCGGTTTATACACCGCAACTAAGGTTCGAGATAAACCCGGGTACCTTCCAACTCACCTGCAACCACTTTTTAAACATATTAATCCATCATAATAGATCAATCCACCACTAATATAATCAATTTATCCAATGCATCAAATTTCAACCCGTTGACCCGTTTAGATGATTGACACTTTGAAAGGACAACTAAGTGTCCACAAACTTCGGTATTTACATCCTTCATTAGTTTGCATACTTCCATATATAAAATCCCATCAATTCCACTCTTTTATTTTAACAACTGCAACTCACCTTACAGTCATTTTACTAGCATTTCAACATAAACATTCGCGCTAGTTATAACATCTTAGACAACTTCTCAAGCGACATAGTTACTCACATACCTTGATTATGCAATCATAGCAACAAGAGCGATGAGTCCATACATTCACTTCCCTTTTCACAATGGACACCATTTGCTAGTGCCATTTATGTAATCTTTCTCAACCTACAACTTGGGTAATGCTCTTACTGTATCACGCGTCAACGTCATTAGAACGACTAATTATATATAATTGTTATCGTTGGAATATCCATTACACAACCAACACAATTTAAAATCATTTTTCCAACACATCTTATAATTTCAACGTGAATAAAATGCTCATATGCCTAATTGTCATATTTAGGCTTAGCATATTGTTAAACACCCACATGTACTTTATTTCCAACGTTTACTTTCTTCTACATACGTTTTCCTCATATAATTACATGAGTACATCATATTGGGCATAAAACATGTAATTTTCTAACTATGATGTAAGATATACTTACCTGAACGTTGACTTGAGCCTTCATCTCCATTTTCTCCGTTTGACCCATTTGTTTCCAAGCTTCCCACCTAGCTTATCAACAATCAACATTACCATGTTCTACATTCATAAGATGACTAATTAGTCATTTCACAACATGGTTGAAATACACTATGGGTCAATTTCCACATAATTCAGTTTCTTCATTTTTAGGCGTTTGACTTTTAAAAGTCAAACTGTCCAAAACTAAACCAACCAATTTATCACATATTCATGCATATACATAGGATTTCCAATTTACTAATGTATACACATGATAACCAACATATTCAATAATATTTAACGCATACATATTACATGTACAACTAGTTATGCACATAATACTACATGGGTTATGCTTGTTAATCATAACCCACCATTTCTCAACTTTGGATGCATCAAATTCGCTTGTTAGGCATATATGACCACTCATGAACATTTTCATTCAACCATCATGCTACTATATAATGTTTACACTACCATAAATCATGAATTCAAGTATTAAAATCCATTTAGGCATTTCATCGAACACTTGGTGTGCATACAACTTCTACATATGAACTTACAACTTTTCAAGCAAAGGGTTTAACCCATGTAAGCCCATATCAACTAAACTTTGAAATCATATCATCACTAATCAAATCATCATTTAAGTTAGTGGCATTTCCATCTTTCTTATCAATATTTAAGCATTATAACCACATGCTTCAACAAGCATTCCATGATTTCACTAATCATACCAAAATTCCACATTAAGCATCATATTCATGGAATTTCTCAACAACCATCACTTAAATAACTATAAAGGTGAACCATTAACACTACTACACCATGAAATTTGGTGTTTAATCCACTTTTCTCATAACCCCAAAAGTGGGTTACGAATTTTAGAGGAGAAGTGGGTTAGGTTTTCATACCGTGAAGCTTTCTTGGCAATCCTAGTTGATAATCTTCCATAGATTCCGAATTTGAGACATGCAGGGCATAAATTTCGGAGTTCAACTTCGATTTGGCATGGTTTGTGGTAGCTAGTAGTCATTCCTCTCAAGAACACTTGGGTGTTCTTGTGTGCCTGACCAAAAACACGGCCCCCACCCTTTTTACATCTTAAATTATTGTTTTTGGCATTTTAAGCCCCTCCTCCACTTAATTCTTCTTTGAAAAAATGGCAACCTAAGCCCTTCCTCTTTAAATGTTAATTATTTTGATGCAAGGTTTCATTCATCTACTTAACTTGGATTATGTTAACCCCAAAGCTAATTTGGGAGGTAACTCAACCGACTCGACTTAAGCTTCAACTTATTTTATATAATCATTCATCATTTTTAAATCTACCAATGAAATGGTGATTTAATACTTCGACCAACAAGTATTTCGATTAAAATATTCACCCCGGATTTGGGATGTTACAAATGTTTTGTAACTTTTTTAGGTTGCGTGATTAAACAAAACTGTTCTGATTTTGATTTGTTCGTTCTATTACAGGTAGACACAACCTAGGGATAAGGAACAAATTCCTTGAGTTTAAACTCACGACCAGATTTAGGTATTAGGCACACGAATTTTAAAACCATTAACTACTTCATTAGAATTAGAAACATGTTTTGAAGACATAGACAACATCAACGGTTTTGACTTGGACGCATTAAGTTCAGACACAAATGCCAGAACATCGTCCTTAGGTAAATCAGAAATTAAACTACTAGACTCATGACACTCTTTGACTCTCAAGCATTCGGCATCCTTCCCAGAAACATCTTTGATCCTTACCTCATCTGCACATGAAACAAAAACGTCAGAAGAACTAACATTATCGTTTAATGATTCCTGAGATGGAACTGGTTCACAAGTGAATGTCACCGTTTTATTCTGATTACCCAAACCATAGGTCATATGTTTCTCATTTTCTAACTCCTTTTCAGTCATGGGTCTCACACCAACCAAAACACTATCTATGGGAGGTCCTACTTCATGCATTTCTAATTCAGATCTATCTACCTGATTCTCCTCATAAATCATACCTATTATATCTCTAGACACAGGTCGGGGAACACCATTCTTATTTTTTTCAGATGAGGTAATACCTATTCCTCCTTTATCATTACCAAATCAAACATCAGTTAGGCAGGTGGACAATGCCTTACCAGCTTGGAGCATTCTTTTGTTTCTCATCAAATTCACATCTAATTTCACCTGCATCTCATTGTTCTTATGTTTAAGTTCATCTACCTGCTTCCTAAGCTCAGCTATTTCTAGCTTAGCATTGTCATACAGGACAGACTTCTGAGAGGCAAGGGTTTGGTATTTCTCTATATCTAGTTTCTGGGCTTTAACTTTCTCCTCACTCTTTTCCCATCTACCCTTAAACGAACTTCTAGAACATTGCATATCAAATAATTCTATCTCACTATTCTTCCAAAGTTGTCTAAGGCCAGGAATTAAACGTGCACAAGTGGGATTAGTACATACCTTTGTGTTGTCGACCTCGGCTGCAAATGCTTCCTTGTCTTCAACCAGGTTCTCTTCCTTATCTCCTGACTTCTCCTCAGTAACCACAAACGCATGCTCCTCGTCAGAATCATTCTCCATCATAGCGATCATAGCACGAGATAGACTAAGTTCCTTTATCTGCGAAGCCCATTGATATTCCCCACAATCCTGCACAACCAAGGCCTTTATCTCTGCCTTTCCCTTACCATCTCCAGCTTTCTTTTCTTCTGGTTTCTCCTTCTTTGGCTTGGTGCATTCCCTTGCAAAATGCTCATACTCATCACAGTTGAAGCATCTGAGCTTGCTCTTATCAAAACTCATCCTTATCTTATCATGATCCTTCCACACATTCTTCCTAGTTTTTGCCATAAACTTCTTGGCGCGGAAAACTGCCATTGCCATTTTCCAGGAAACATCCAACATTTCCACATCTTCAGGGTTAATCTGGTTCAGTTCACCTGACAACATCTCAGTAGGTACCAATGTTCCAGCCATAAGGGCATGATAACTATTCATAAATCCCATTCCAAGAGCAAAGTTGAGATCATTTGTAGCATTTGCCTCATCAGGGTTGACCGTTCCACTAGAGTTAGCTTAGGATCGAGCCACGAATACAGTTGACTTTGTGTTTGAACTCGAATCATTTGCAGACGAACTTCGAGCCTGTTTTGACCCTACTTCTTCATATAAGAGAGCCTGATTCAGTTTTCCTGTCATACTAAGTGAACTTAGATGATTCAGCTCTCGCTGCTTATCATCAATCAGCTTTGA
Organism: Deinandra increscens subsp. villosa; assembly: GCA_039602395.1. NCBI lineage: Eukaryota > Viridiplantae > Streptophyta > Magnoliopsida > Asterales > Asteraceae > Deinandra > Deinandra increscens. The sequence continues at coordinate 180,831 of JBCNJP010000197.1, forward strand.
CTTCAGTTTGTTAATTAGCTCATCAACAGATAACTCATTAAGCTTGTTGTTGTCTTTGATTATTGAAATGTTGGTATTCCAGGACTTGGGCAAACTGTTCAAGAGTTTCAAATTTTTATCCTCCAGTCCGGGTTCAACGTCGTAGCTTGACATTTCAGCAATTAAGGACACAAATCTTTGAACTTGAGCTTCAAAGGACTCTCCTTGAATGTGATTGAACAAGTTGAACTTCTGCTTCAGCATCTGTTTGTGGCTTGCCTTGATATCGGGATTTCCTTCATATGCCACCACCAGAGCATCCCAGAATTTCTTTGCAGTCTTGTATTTTTTAAACCCTTGAGAAATATTAGGAGTCAATGTCATTGTCATAATAGCATATGCTCTCTCATCCTTGTTACATTTTTCCCAATCATCATCCGAGTATTCTGCTTCAGTTTCACCACCCCAACTTTTCCTGCTTCAGTGTGAGTAGGAATGTATGGCCCATTAACAACTGATCTCCAAAGTCTCAAGTCAACACTTTTCAGATGATTTTGAAATTTGTATCTCTATTCAAGAAAGTTGTCAGCAGATGTGAGTCCGGGAGGACGGGTGGTCGATCCAATCTCAAAGTCCAGTTTTTGATACATACCAGGTTCAAAGTCCATGATGAAAGCTTAGGAAGCTTGAGAAAAATGAAGTTTAAAGAGAGTTTCCGATCGTAAACGGTAGTTTACGATTTTGACAGCCTAGCTGATCGGGAACACAATTCCGATCGTAATCTCTAATCGTGAACTACTCCGGGTCATAAACACAGTCGTGAACATAATTCCGAATGTAAACTCAGTCGTAAACGCCTATAATTCGCAAACCAGGTCGTAAACTCCTAAAAACTCGATCTTGAACTCGTAAACACCTATTTCTCAATCGTAAACGTCCAAAGATCGAATCTTGAAGTCGTAAACACCAAATGCCAACTCGTAAACACAAAACCGATGAAGAACAGCGATCGTAAACACCAGCAGATGTCGTAAACACTAAGAATAGCCCAGAATATTCAGAAAAACTTCCACTTTTTCAGCCAAACACTCGAATCTAATATCGTGGAACCTCGAATCAGATGATTCTTAGCTCTTATACCAATTGTTGGTCCAGAAACAACAATCGCTCACGATATCTTTATCACAAACAAGTGCGGAAACCTTGTTTGTGAATGATTCGACTAGAAGATGATGAAATAGACTTGATATGTGATGAAGACAAAACAAAACAATCAAATCTTGAATGAAAACCAATCAAACTTCTATTAATATGTGTTTGCGATCGGGAATACAAAGATGAACAAGAGAAATCGTAATCCCCAAAAGCTGCTACAATCATAAATTACTTGGGTATTTATACTACCCATACAAATAACCTAGCTAGGATTATAAACCAAATAAGGAATCCGGCCCAAGAAGCCCAAACCGTAAACACACCAAGCCCATACAAAAGCAAGCCCACATGTCTAATGTTCATGCCTCACAAAGTATAGCCCAACAGTATATAACTATAAAAGTATACTAAGTTAAGGGGTATGAAACGTAAAAGTCTAAAAGTCTCATGGTGAAAGTATAAAACTATAAAAGTGTACTAAAAACAAAAGTAGAAAAGTTTAAAGTTTCGTGACCAAAGCAGAAGAAAACAAAACTTAAAACAAAAAAAAACTTTAAAAGTTAGAGGGTAAAAAAGTTAAGGGTTATAAAACGTAAAAGTCTAAAAGTCCTGTAGTGAAAGTATATAACTATAAAAATATACTAAAAACGAAAGTAGAAAAGTTAAAAGCTTCGTGACCAAAGTAGAAGACAACAAAACTTAAACAAATAAAAACTTTAAAAGTTAAAGGATACAAAACGTAAGAGTATGAAACATATGTGACCAAACAATGAAAACCAAAAGTTTAATATTTCGTTAAAATAAAACAACGGTAAAAGTTTAAGGGATAGAAAGCGTCAAAGCCCTAAAGTGTTATGGCCAAACTATAAGAAATGGAAAGCCAAACTGGGCTTAACGCAAGCCCAGTCCAATACAGTTCCTCTTGATATACGGCCCAAACCCCGCACCAGGAGATAAGGCACAGTTCCCGATATGTTGTTGCGGGAACCAGCCGCGGAACTCACGAGAAAGACCTCTGAATCTAGAAGGCCCACTGGGCCCCACAAAACTGTTAGGGTTGTTAGGAGTTATACTATAAATAGGCCAAGTACGATCTGATATTCCCATTCACTCACTCACTTTTGTACTATTACATTCACACGATAGAATAGACTTATTCTTCATTGGCGCCCACCGTCTTTACTCAGCCCACTGCCGCATCCCACCTGTGATGTCAGACAATCAGGCTGACGGACATTTTACCGACCCAGAGGATGAGGAGGAGTAGCTCACAGAGTTTCCTCCAGGGTACAACCTCACTACACCTCGTACCCCTGCTCATGCACCATCTGAGTCGGTCCCCACATTACCAGCTGTTCCCAATTCAGGGTCACAACCGGCATCCATTTTGCGGCCTCTTACCAATCAGGTAGGAGCCGTCACTGATCGCTCTTTCACTCAAGGGCGAAGGGCGATCTTCTCTCAACCTTCCGTAGGCATCACGGCTCCGGTAGCCTCACAGCCATCCTCTACGATGGTTCCTTCGCAAACAGCATCTCTTCCGATGGTAAGTTGGAACGCCAATGGTTCATTGCCATACCAGGTACCCATGCCATACGGGTTGGGGCAAGTATGTTACCCCAGGGGTATCCTTTTGCAGGGTACCCAACCCTACCGCACTTGTCCTCACCTTTTCCGGCAATTTGCGGCAATGAGTGGTGGATAGAACAACATCGTAGCGTTCGCGCATATGAGCAGTTCCTGAGAGACACGCGAATGGCCGAATTACAGGCACAGCTGGGTGCTCCACCCTCTTTTGCTCCTCCTACGGCTACACCGCGGCCTAACACCAGTACTCAACACCCTCACGAGGTCCGGCATACTTCTGACGGGGCAGGGCCTCTATATTTTAACCGCCCCATATCGCCCGGATATTTTAGTTAAGCAGTCTAAATTTATACCCGCAATCGCCTCTGCCGTTTTCCCTCAAAAACTTAAGATGCCATCTGTCATCTCGAAGTATGATGGAACGGCCGATCCAAACGACCATATGAAGATCTTCACGAGTGCGGGGGGTATGGAGCAGTGGTCTATCCCTGTCTGGTGCCACATGTTTGTGCAGACATTGGTTGGCCCAGCGCGGATATGGTACGAAAGCCTCCCAACGGGGCAAATCACTGGCTTCGAGGACCTGCAGTCAAAATTTTTACTACACTTCAGCCAACAGCGACGACATGTCAGGGATCGGAATGAGATACTTCACATCCGGCGACGTGATAACGAGTCCGTGGAGGATTTCATCACAAGGTATAATTTGGAGATTTTACAAATCGCAGGGGCTGGGGAAGACCTGCGGGTCGCGGGATTCATAAATGGGGTTCGTTGTGAGGACCTCATTCGCCGTATTCATGGGACGGACGGCCCACCCCAGACAATGGTTGATCTAATGACCGCCGCAAAGGCATTCGTGCGGGCTGAAAAATCCGTCCGCGTCCACAGAGACCTCGAGAAAAAAGATGGCAAGCAGGACAGAGACCAACAACCTTTCACAGCAAATAAGCGGCACAGAGGCTCCCGTTGGCAGAAAGATAGAGGAGAGCCATCAATCACCCAAACCGTACCAGCTATTAAAGCGGTGGATTTACCGATCCACTTACCACGGGGTGATTCTGGGAAGCACGGAGAGCGCCCGCCGCGTCCGGCGTGGGTCAATAAATTGACCAAGACCCCTAGTGAAGTTTTGGCCTCAGAAAAATTAGATTTGGCCCCACCTCCGCCATTGCGCTCACGACTCCGGAAGGATCCAAGCAAATTCTGCGACTATCATAAGGATGTGGGCCACGCCACAGACGACTGTTGGCAATTGCAGCAACAAATAGATAAAGCGCTACAAACAGGAAAACTGGCTCATTTACTGAAGGATCTTCAGAGCGGGCTACCCCCGGCCGCGCCAAAAAAACAAGTTAAGGTGGTCAACATGGTCACCACATTTCACCAGGGACGGAAAAGAGGAGGCGCGCGTCTGGAACCATGGATGTGCCGGCCAGTAGTGTTCCCACCACTATTGGGCCCAGCACGAGAAGCACCTGTCGTTGTCCGCGTCATGGTGGGAACTTATGACATTCGCAGAATATTGGTTGACAGCGGTGCGGGTACGGACGTTATGTACGAAAGCTGTTTTCGGCAACTCGATCCAGAAGACCAAGCACAATTAGAAAACACAGATATTGTCTTAGTAGGATTCTCCGGCGAGACGGCACGGCCACTAGGACAACTTTGGTTGCCAGTCACGTTATCCCAGGGGGAGCGTGTCCGAACCGTTCTAGTGCGGTTCATAGTAATCACTGCCACCTCACGACATAATTTGATACTGGGCCGGCCTGGCCTCGCCTCCTTTGGTGCGGCGGTCTCAACAGCCCACGGGGCGGTGGCATTCCCAACGTCCAGAGGACCGGCTCTGGTATACACCAGTGAGGAATGTTTCCACACGTCCATTGCCAGACCTGCCCTGGAAGACCTGCCGCAGGCTGAACCCAAACCGCCAGAACAAGAAGTAGAGCAGTGGGTCTTAAATAACAAATACCCAGAGCAAACGGTCACCATCGGGGCAACACTGTCAGGAAGAGTCAAAGAATACCTGAGGAAACTCTTAACGGAGCACAGGGACGTGTTCGCGTGGTCTCCGGACGATATGACAGGGGTTCCCAGGAACCTGGCGGAGCATTCGTTAAATGTAAGGGAATCAGCGCACCCCCACGTACAACCGCGACGTCATATGGGGGGAAACAAAGCACAGTCCATTAAGGAGCAAGTAGGGGATTTGGTGAAGGCCGGCATATTAAGATCAGAAAAATATCCCGCATGGTTAGCCAACGCCGTGCTGGTAAAGAAAGGTAATGGCGGATGTGCGTCGATTATACAGATCTCAACAAAGCGTGCCCTAAAGACCCATACCCGCTACTTGATATAGACGCCAAAATCGACGCTTTAGCACCATTTAAGTACAAGTGTTTCCTAGATGCTTACAAAGGATACCATCAAATCCAGATGACCGCAGAAAATGAAGCTAAAACAGCTTTCTACACACGAGAAGGAGTATATTGTTACACAAAAATGCCATTTGGCTTAAAAAATGCCAGGGCCACCTACCAAAGGTTGATGGATAAAGTGTTCGCGGATCAGATTGGTCGCAACGTAGAAATATACGTCGATGATTTAGTGATCAAAAAGTCGTGCGGAAGCGGTCATGTTGGCAGATATCCAGGAAACCATTCTTACCTTGAAGTCCGCTAATATCAAGTTGAACCCGGCTAAATGCTCTTTTGGGATGGAAGAGGGTCCTTTCTTGGGGGTCGTGATCACTAAAGACGGTTTCCGGGTGGGTCCGGAAAAAGTGCGAGCCGTCTTACAAATGCGTTCCCCAAAGAATTTGAAGGAAGTCCAGGTGCTCAACGGCCGGTTGGTGGCCATTAGTAGATTCTTGGCTAAACACGCGGAACGGGCCCTCCCTTTCATTCGCACCCTCAAAAATTGTCCAACTAGAGACAAATTTATATGGACCGACGAGGCTGAACAAGCATTTCAAGATATGAAAGCATACTTAGCGCGGCTACCAATGTTGACAACTCCATACCCAGAAGAAATCTTGCAACTGTACCTATCGGCCTCCGCGGGGGCCGTCAGTTCTGTCCTACTCGTCGAAAAAGGGCAGGGGTACAAACTCCATTACACTACGTCAGCCGAGTTCTCACCCCAGTCGAGTGCCGATACAGCATGTTGGAGAAACTGGTACTGGCGTTAGTTCACACGACGAGAAGACTACCTAGATATTTCCACGAACATGCCGTGGAGGTCTTAAGCACATTCCCTTTACAACAGCTACTGCGGCGACCTGAATTACCTGGCAGATTAGTCAAATGGGAAATCGAAGTAAGCGCCCATGACGTCAAATTCAAGCCGCGCTCGGCTCTCAAAGGGCAGGTTCTCGCGGATTTTATCTCAGAAGTTCCAAGAGACCATGAAAACGAGGTACGGGAAGCCCTGCAAGCTCCAAAAACAACCGGGGAGAGCTCGGACTCATATTGGACCCTCCATACTGATGGGGCCTCTAACGACAATGGTAGCGGAGCAGGACTCATACTTGAAGACCCATCTGGGTTAGAGCTCACTTATGCCATTCGGATTTCCGCAGCACCAATAATGAAGCGGAATACGAAGCTCTCATAGTGGGGCTCCGCCTAGCAAAAGATATGGGGGCTACAAAAGTCTGGATCTATGTAGATTCATTGCTAGTCGTGAATCAGGTCAACAGCACATATGAGGCCAAGGGGGCAACGATGGGCAAGTACCTAAACCTAACAACAGAACTCCTCTCGGGGTTTAGATCGTATACTATTGAACACATTCCTCGCAGCAAGAACAAGAAAGCTGATGCATTGAGCAGGTTAGCATCTGTGCAATTTAGCCATTTGGCTAAAGAGGTAAGAGTAGAAACACTCAATCAGCCTTCGGTGTTGCAAGTCGAGATCCAACAGGTTTCCGATCAAGGATATACCTGGATGACGCCCATTTATAACTATTTGGCTAAAAACAGTTGCCAAGCGATGCGGGGGAAGCACGGAAAGTTCAGCTGCAAGCCCTCCAATATACCATAGAAAATGATCGGTTGTACCACAAAACGTTCACCGGGCCCCTCCTGCGGTGTGTAGACCTCCGCGAAGCCCACAACTTAGTTCAAGAAGTTCATGAGGGAACCTGTGGAATCCACGCGGGTCCTCATATCATAGTGTCTAAGCTCCAAGCTCTAGGGGTATACTGGCCAGGTATGTATCCCATGTCAGCAGAAATAGTGAAGAAATGCATGAGTTGCCAGAAGTACGCACCCAAAACGATGCGGCCTAAGAATGAGCTCGTTCCTGTCACTTCCGCATGGCCCTTTCAAAAATGGGGAGTGGATATTGTGGGTCCATTTCCCGAGTCGCCTGGAAGAATCAAATTTTTGTTCGTCGCCGTGGATTATTTCACCAAATGGGTAGAGGCCAAACCAGTCAGCTCAATCACCGCAATACAGACCAAGAGATTTCTGTGGGAAAATATTGTTTGCAGGTTTGGGCTCCCTCTCTACCTCGTGACCGACAATGGAACCCAATTTGCGGACAAAAATATACAAGTGTGGTGTAAGAACTTGGGAGTTAAACAGATTTTTACCTCAGTGGCTCATCCGCAAGCAAATGGACAGGTGGAAAGAATAAACCGCAGCCTGTTAGATGGAATCAAAACTCGAATGGCCAGCGGAGATGTCTCCTGGGTGGAAGCCCTTCCGCACGTATTATGGGCCCATCGGACCATGCCAAAAACAAGCAATGGCGAAACGCCATTCGCTCTAACTTATGGACACGAGGCGGTAGTTCCTGTGGAATTTCTCTTACCAACAGACAGAGTAAAGAATGCCCCAGTCAACAACAACGATGATATGCTAAGGGAAAATTTGGATTTATTGGAAGAACGGAGGGTACAGGCAGCACTTAAAGAAACCCGCTACAAACAACAATTGTCTAAATACTACAACAAGAGAGTTCAGGGCCGCGCATTTCATCCCGGAGATTATGTGCTCCGGGATAACGACGCCAGTCGTGCGGGACCCATGGGCAAGCTGGCACCTACGTGGGAAGGGCCTTACGTGATTTCAGAATCGCTAGGGAAAGGAGCCTACATCCTCAAAAGACTTGACGGGACTACGGTTCCTAGGACTTGGAATGCCGCACAACTTCGGCGCTGTTACCTATAAGTCACGACTAATTAAGTAGCATTTTCCTTTCTTTAAAATTTGTATGCCGCACATGACGATGATCATGTTATGTATGTTATGCTAAGTAAGACGCCATATGCGCATATTCACAAAAGACCACACATTCAATCGGTTTAACAAAATTAAAGTAACCATTGAACATGGCATTGTATCGAGTGACGACTCGATCATCGCGATGGATGTCGCGTCATTTTTTAAGCTCAAAACAACTTGCACGCAAAACACAAAGGAAAATAACATTTGCCATTACAAAGTACTGGAAAGCAGTATCAATATTACAAAATGATAATGGCTAATACAAATACAGAAAATATAAATCAAGGGGCAGCTCCACCTTGAGGTCCTGTTCCCGCGAACGGCTGTCCTCCACCATCACCCGTGGCATCTTCTTCTTCGGCCGCGTATTCCAACAAAGTGTTCTTCAATTCTTCAAAATACTCCGGACGGGCTCTAGAAGCAAATTCAGATATAACAGAAAACTTCATCTTCTCAAAATCTTCCTGGGCCTTTTTTAGCTTACCCGCGCCCCCGATATCAATCCCTTCCCATTGGGCCAGAGGAATCCCGGCCTCAGCTGCCGCATAACCTGCAACGATACCCTCATTCATCCCGGCAGCTTCCGCAAGCGCATTCAATGTCAAAACACCATCCATGAATTCATCACTATTCCGCACGGCCTCTACAGCCAACGGAATGCCACTACTTACCAACCAAGAACAATTCCCTTTCCACAAATCCGCACCAGAGTCGGCCAAATGAACCCTACCCTCCAGATGAGACTTATCTTTCTCTAACCCAGCAAAACGAGCCTGCACCTCAGTAAGTTAATCTGTGCGGCGCTTAAGGGCATCAGCCTGGGTTACTGCCTCCTCACGGGCCTTAGCTAATTCTTCTTTCAGGGAAAGGGTTGCTTGCTCCTTAGACTTTTCAGAGTTGGCCAGTTGAGCTTTCAGATCAACAATAGCCTGGGACTTCTCCTCCAAACTACGGTTAACCCGGATACACCCCTCCTCCCAGCGCTTCACCGCCTCACTGTGCATATCAGTATGCTCCTGGTTAACACGCCGCAGTCGGGCACATTCTGCCTCAACCTCACGGAGTTTTGAAGCAGCTTCCTGGCTAACTGACAGCTGATGGTCATTCAAAGACCATTGACGTGCCACCTCGACAGAACAACTTATCATTGTCGCCATGTGCATAGCCATCTCATCACTCAAGGCAGTCCGCGAGGAACGCATGCGGAATTCCCTTTCCGCGGGTGGTAAGCAATTAGCCAGGAAATGCCTACACACTTCATGATCCGTCAACCGAGTCCCCCGGGTGATGGTCCATTCAGGAATGAATCGGGCTTCTTGGTTTGTAGATCCCCGGAGTTCTGAAGAGGCACGTACAGGCGCCTTACCCTTGATTACGGATGCGGCATCTTTTATGGCCTTAGTCTTCTCAGCAGCATTATCCGTTCGAACAGGAGGAGTGGGAGGACGGGTATTTTCCCCCTCCGCTTCTTGACTTTTGTTTAAAACATTCGGGGATGTAGCAGCAGGGGGGGAATGAGGAGCATGATGCAATGGAGAACCTTGCGGAGGCGGCGATGGGTCCCGAGCCATCTCCGGAGTAGTGGCAGGTGGTGGCGACATGATCGGCTGGTTTTGGCCACCCAAAGGGAGACCGCGCCCTCCTCCGCGGCCACCAAGTATGGGCACTGCAACAAACACATCACAGATAAGACAACAGGGAGAAGAGAATCCAAAGGGTCAAATAAAAACAAGTACCTGAGATTCGGCCTCCGGAACCACTACCGGTGATGCGCTTCTTCACACTCTCATAGCGTTCAGTCATTAATTTCCGCTTGCCGCGAGGGGAAGTCAGCGGGGTGCCTTCCGCAGTATTCTTCCCACCAGTACCGCCGCCAACAGTAAATTGAGCAGTCAAACCCGTACTAGGCTCCGTTGTAAGGGGGGGCAAGAGTGGTTGCCATGTGTAAAGACGTCCCACCACTAGAAGGCGACTCAAGACCCGCGGATCTCGTCTTTTCAAGACCTGCATCGTCGGAAAGAGAGTCGCGGGAATCTGGAACCACGTTGGCACTCGAAGGTGTAGCTGAAGAGGTGCCGGTTCCACGACGGCCAAAGGTTCTACAATTTCTTCCGAGTCAGAATCCGTTAGTACGATGGACACCTTAAAATCAGGAGGATGGGAAGAAGGAGTCGTACCGCTGGAACTGGCCACAGGAGCACTGGTTGATACGCCAGAAGGGGGAGCAGGAAGGTAGAAATTCTCCTGAAAACGAAGGAAGAAATCCGGACCACCGGGTGCCACTCCTGAAGAGACAGGTCGGAAACCGGCCGGAGGCTGAGCAAGTAAAACGAAGAAAGGGCTCGCCTCTGAAAAGAGAAGGGAAAGAAATCAGAAATGTATACCAAAGCAGCAAAATAATAAGGAAAAGGAAAAAAGAAATAATAAACTTACTTTTGTCACCCAAAGCGTACATAGGGATGCGGAGAGGGTGACCCCAAATGCGGCTCATCCCAACACTCAGAAGAGCATGCTCCAGTAGAACATGGTATGATACGACATTCTGGCTCAAAGCATTGAAAGAGGGGTCTTCAACGGGCAGCAAAGTTGCAGGAGGATTGTCCACCAGAGGGGTTCGCACGGGTCACATAACTAAGTCATTCGGGATAATCCGTGCAGAGAGGTAGAAAAAGTGACCCTTCCATCCCTTAAAACATTTTGAAGGATCCACCGCGTGAACACCCCCCCCCCCCCCCCGGCGCTGAGCAAACGAATACCAGGTATCCCGGATGGTCGGGCAGAAGAAAGTATTAAACAAAGCCACAGAAGGCTCTATCCGCAAAGCCCGAGAACAGAACTCAAAAAAGACTATCCTCTGCATCCCCAGAGCATGAATCTGGGAAAGATGGAAGCCGTAAAACTTTAGAAGCTTTATAGTGAAAGATGTCACAGGAACCCGGAAACCGCACTGAGTAAACCATTCTATGTAAACTGAGATCATCCCAGACGGAGGGTTAGCGGCCGTCTGACCAGCGGAAGGGAAGATAGGGTCCCATTGGAGAAGCTGATGGGTGGAGATCACCTCGGTATAAGTTCTCACCGATAGAGAGCATGGAATACGAGCCCAGTCTGATTCATCCGAAGAAGGAGTCCTGCCGGAGGGATTGGAAGAAGAAGCCATTGCTAAAGAAATAAGGGTTTTGAAGGGAAAGTTGCAAATAAGGAAGAATGGTAGAAAAATAAGAGAAATCAAGGGGATATATAAGGAACAAAAGCTCGAAATATCTGGGATGACGATACGGTGACAAGACGCTAGCGTCGTTTCCCGTTCCCTAGGAAAAAGCAAACGTCGCATCAGAGGAAAAAGGGCTCAGGTTTCGTCAAAGGTTAAGTCCGTCATCATTTCCCATAAAGACGCGCGGATTTCCGGACTTGGGGGACATGAAGAGGTGCGGAAAGCCAAACTGGGCTTAACGCAAGCCCAGCCCAATACAGTTCCTCTTGATATACGGCCCAAACCCCGCACCAGGAGATAAGGCACAGTTCCCGATATGTTGTTGCGGGAACCAGCTGCGGAACTCACGAGAAAGACCTCTGAATCTAGAAGGCCCACTGGGCCCCACAAAACCGTTAGGGTTGTTAGGAGTTATACTATAAATAGGCCAAGTACGATCTGACATTCCCATTCACTCACTCACTATTGTACTATTACATTCACACGATAGAATATACTTATTCTTCATATACTATTAATCTTTCAAATTTCATTGTTATATATATAATTAAATAAGAACAAGAAAAGTAATGTCATGTCATCATGTCAACCTATTGAATAGGTAAAATATCAAAGATTAGGACATCACATTAAACTTGAAGGACTAAGAGCGTTTGGTATAAATTATGTAAGTATAGTCCTTAAAATTTAAGGTTTAGTTGTAAGTGGAGGAGAGAGAAAAGATATTGAAAATCTGTATATTTTACAAAAAAAATGGTGAATTCTGTAAAATTTAAGGTATGTTATGAGTGGAAAAGAGAGAAAATGTTATAGAAATGTATTATCTAATTGTGATTGTAAGCGAAAGAGAAAGAAAAATAATAATAAAGGTGTAAATTATAAGGATATGGATAAAGAATGGGTTGTGAATGCTCTAAACTAGAAAAAAAATATAAAGTATTTAATTGGAATAAACTTAAAAATATATTACATTTCTACAAAGTTTTCCCTTTAAAAAATGTTAGTTAAAAATTCTGAAATCATTCACCTGTGAGATATATGTGATGCGACGGATACATCTCCTGCTACTTTGTGTTTTGCGCTATATTATATGCATGGCAAGATTAAGCCTATGTAACGATTGGTCGGGCCATCTCTTATTTCGGCCAAGCTTCTCATTGCAAATCCAATCATCGATTAACAACTTAATTCTTCCCTAAAGTTCTATACTTTGATTTAGAAGATTACATATTGTCATCAAGTGGATAATTTTCTACTTGTATCCTGCGTGCCTTGCACAAAAGTTTCATAACTGTAGGGTTATATCATATATAACTCCTTCAAGATTCGAGATCGCTCTTCGACTCCCATCAACTTCATGGATCTGCAGCCCATGCCCAATTGCTTCTTTTATAACCATTGCATCCATCCTGCATCCACAAACAAATCCGACTCTTTTCACTTTCTATTTTCAAACCAAATATTAGTAATAATAAACAAAAAGTCAAGGAACCATAACATATGGGACTAACATCTTCATCCATTTAATAATCTCTGGAAGGTTTATTACTCTCAGCATTACCTCCTCTAATCGTAACCCAACTTTTTGTATAAAAAACCTTAGCAATTTCGTCTCTAAGTCAAGCGCCAAACAAATAGACTTATTTAACAGGAAAAAATAAGGAAAAAACTACTGTCCAAGTAGTTATAATTCTAGACTTTATGTAAATAGTTGGCGATGTACAAACTCAAAACATGGTTTTTGCACATAGCTTATCTTTTCGTAGTTTATATCGATCTAACATAACCATTTAAACAGCAAGGTATTAAAACAACTATTAGTATTAGTCAAGGGATGCAAAAAGATGGTCAAAAGAAAAACCGTCTCCACATTGTATAATTCTGAATACTAACTTTTTAAAAGAAGACAAAAGTACATGGATTGTCTTTAGGGTATTAAAGAAAAAGAATTATACAGAATGTCTTTGTGGTATGGTTATATTTTGGTTCGTCCAAATTTTTTTTAGAAATTAAGGTTTTAGCCCCAAACTGTTTGTAACTGTGCAACTAATTTTTCCTGCAACACCAGTAGCCACCACAATCAATTCAAACACAATTGAAACACACCCAAATCCATAATTTCTCAAAAATTGCAACATCCGAAACATAACCATACCACATGGACCATTAAGGGGTACAAAATAGTAGCAGTTCTATCTTTGCAAGATTATGTTGAAGGAAAAGCCCATGAAGAATGAGTTACTTACATTTTCGAACGAGAAACATAAGCCAATATGAATCTGCATCTCTCTTTTCCTTGTTGACAGAGGAGCTGTTTCACTGTGTCAAAGAGTGGAGGAACACTAATTTGCTGAAAGCTTAAAAATTGTCAAGGGAAAACTTAACTGAATGTTGCACAAAACAATTTGATTGAAATTCCATGCACTAAATATCAGCACTGTTAATGAATCTATGCTCATTCATACCAATTTCTAATCTACCTAACTGAAAATATGAAAACTATGGAAGCAAAATTGCCTCCATAGTTACGGGTTGCAGTCTTAAGCCAGTATAAGATTAAAATTTGCCTCCTTACGAAGTATAGATTATATAGCATTTCTTAAACGATAAAATGACTAGGATATAGATGTCAGCTCCAAGAACCAGATCAAATCCCTCAGGATGCTTCTGTAGAATATTGTTTAGCTGATCAGAGTTTCCCCATTCTAGTTTCTCCGCACTTAAGGCTGATGACAACAATCTCAACATTAGACAGCAAGTACCAAAATTAATCTAACCTAGTAATCTTACCAACACATGAACTAGGATTTTCAGAAGATTCATGAAGCTCTATGTTTTTCTTCAAGATCTGAAAAAGAGAAGTTGTGCAAATAGTTACAACCACGAAGCAACAAGACTTACCATAACTTTGTGCAGATTAATATAATCTTGCAATCGTGCCTTGAGGACTTCATCATTATGGTCGGTAAGCACTACTTCACGGAGAAATCTGCTGCAAAGTATACCAGTGACACCTGCATATGTAGCAAAAAATCAGTGCATACAACCCATCATAGGTACAAATATATACAAGAACAAAGGGACCACTACTACTTCATACTCTTCAAACAATAGCACGTAGACCACACATCTATACACAAACTACAGGCACAATATAATAAAAAAGTTCTTGTTAGATGGAAAAGAAATGTACAAAAGTCGAAGAAATATGTCAACATTTTTTGTGATCCCATCTACAAGATTGCATCAACTTATAATATCTCTTTGAGAATATTTAATAGTGATGGATTACTATGAACAAGAATCATCCTTTCTTAACCCTACCCAATTCAATTATTTTGTTCTCAAAAGTTCTCAAAAATCAAATGGTTGTCATATGAACCTCCCCTATATATATATATATAATATATATATATATAGATGGGAGAGGATCATTTGAGAACTAATTGGTTGTGAGAACTTTTGAGAATCATTTTAAGTCACTAGTTTATACATGTGGAAAACCACCCCATGAATTATAGTGGTCCCCACCTGAAATTAGTGGTTGAGATTTGGTTCTCAAAAGTTCTCATTTGAACCTAACCCATATATAGATAGATACATAGGGCTAGGTTCATTTAAGAACTTTTTGTTTTGAGAACTTTTAAGAACCATTCTGGGCCACTAATTTTCCCCAGGGGGGGGGGCACTCAAATTCATGGAGGGGATTTCCTTATATATAGCTAATGGCTCAGAATGGTTCTCAAAATTTCTCAAAACCAATTGGTTCTCAAATGATCCTCCCCCTAGATACATAAACATATGTATATGTTCGACATAGTTCCTAAGAATACAATTCTTCTTTCATATACCATATCAAAATTAAAGACGACTACAGATAGTCTAGGAATTATCTGTTAATGTCTTAGTGTGGACCATAAACCTAAAATAGGTTCATTTGATCAATATGAATATATAATGTATTCTAAACACTTTGCAGCTAGAAATTTAAACATAAAGTGAAGGATAGAGTGTAGTCTCTAAAAGAAACTAACCTACACCAGATCCTAATTCAATAGCAGTAGAATACCCTTGCAGAAGCTCGGAGTTATTGGCAAGATATTCATTTAGCAGTCTTGCACCAGGCCATACCAATTGCCCAGTCAAATCAAAATCAGCTGTGCCAGAATAAGAAACAGTTAGGATATACATTACATTGCAATAGATCATCGGAAAAAATCAAAATGAAACTTACTGGAAGCTGATTGGAGACAGAGAAGCTGAAGAACGTGAGACCCAAATGTAAAGGTAGCAAGCTCATAGCTGCATATTAATTAATCAATTAACATACAAAGATAAGAAAAATGAATCATAAAAAACAGGTGCCCTTCAGTTCTTCACTGTATATTTACGAGAGATAGAGAGAAAGAGATGGATGGGGGGGATACCTGTCATTTAAGAAGAAGGATTCACCCAAGCAAACTGTATCGTCATCGTCACTCTCGACTACAAGCGGGGGTTCGCTTTCAAGCATGGTCTAACCTGATTAGCGATTCCAGGCTTCCTGCCGGCGGCCGCTCGATGTCACTCACAATCTAGGGCTAATTTTACGGTTTGCGGTTTTCTTTTTCTACCCGATATGGGTTGCAATCAAAAAATTAAAAATTATTAAAAAAAAAACCCGACCCCACACACACCAACATTCTAATTTAACACCCCTAAACCTCACATATAGGCAATGTTTTTTAGTGGAACCGGAAAATTTTCCGGGGCCGGTTCGACCTGTCGGACCGGTTAAGGGATTTATATATATACTTTTATAAAAATGTTAATAAATTTGTACACCTCAACGAAAATAGTTAAAATACAATGATAATCCACTAAAAAATAATACCAAATAGGTATTTCATAAGAAAATATAAGTTTTAAACTTTAAAATATAATAAAAAATAACAATAAATAAAAAAAAAATTAATTTTTTTTTTAAAATATCAGAAAACCGGTTGAACCGGAAAAAACCGGAAAACCGCCCGGTTCAAAATGGTCCGGTTATGTCCAAAAAACCGGGAATTAAAAAACCGGTATGATGACCGGTTGGCGGTTAAACCGGTTGAACCGGTTTTTAAAACATTGCATATAGGGGAATATACAGCATATAGAATCAAAATAGAATTCTGTCATTCTCTGGAAATATGATTGTATGATTATTCAAGGATATACGCCTTGTATAGCACAATACGTAACGTATGGAGATCAGATTTTTTTTGTTGGTCGATGGTATGTTGGTAGGTACACTATACGCCTCGTATAAAACAATACGTAGAGTAGTATTATAACAAGACTTGGGTGGTAGGTACAGTATACTTGGTGTACTCCTATATGCGGCGTATAGAGTGGTAGGTAGAACTCCTATACGCGTCGTATAGTCCTATATGTGGCGTATTAGGCCTCTACCTATCAACCAACAATTACTACATATTGCACAAATTCGTTCGATATTCAACCGAAACAACCGATGCTTTTAAACTTTCACCACCTCAAAAACCTTCATCTTCCATAAAAACCAAATGGCTTCCAACAATCGTCTGTTGTATTCCATCGTTTGGTGAATGAGTAAGAAGAAGGGTTAATCGTAGATGATGTATACTCACGATATCCGAATTATTTCACGCTAAAGATTTTCATTCCGGACATATCACAGACGAGGGCGGTGTTTGTACTCTCGTTGACTACCTACACGTCAATACGTTTAGGTTTTCTTATATGGCTTTAATCATGTAAGATCTGGGGTTTGAAAATACCAACAACATGTGGTATTATTTTAAGCCCAACAATAGTGATGATCTTGACAGGGAGTTGGAGACGCCCATTGGTTAACCTTGTACAACGGTGACAACGATAACAAGAGTATACGTCTCTACATTGTGTGCAGTGAGTTAGGCGACAACACCGGCAAAGACTTGCCGAGAAGCCATCGAGACCGTCCTGGCAAAGACTTTGCGTCTGAAGTCAAGCCTCTTCAATTTTGTTTAACTCAAGCCTCTTCAATTTTATATTTTTCATTTGCAGCGT
>JBCNJP010000198.1:5079-31345 GCA_039602395.1 Deinandra increscens subsp. villosa
TATCTATAAGAGTAAACTTCGTTTTTAGTCCCCAACGTTTGCACATTTTAACAATTTTAGTCCCAACTTTTTAAAAATCCCAATTTAGTGTCTCACAAATAATTTTTTTTTTCAATTTTGGTCTCAACGTTAACAGTTGTTTAAAGAGCCGTTAGACTGCCCTCATGTGGTCCCCGCATGAGGTGTACTTTTGTCATTTCCGTTTGTTTTAACTCATACTTTAAAACAAATAGAAATAACAAAAATACCCCTCACGTGGGGACCATGTGAGGGCAGTCTAACGGCTCTTTAAACGATTGTTAACGTTGTAACCAAAATTGAAAAGAAATTGAAATGTGAGACGCTAAATTGGGATTTTTGAAAAGTTGACACTAAAATTGTTAAAATGTGCAAACGTTGAGGACTAAAAATGAAGTTTACTCTATCTATAATTTCCATTTCGTCACATGTACTTTTGAGTCAATAAAATAATGTCCAAATTTCATAAACGTGTAAGCTACATTTTCGGTCCATATGCATGGTTTGTAAACGGTTATAATGGACACCGGAAGAACATAGTTCACATTGCACTATAATATTTAATGACCCCATGTGTGTGAATGATGATAATCTTGAGGTGTTGTTTAACGGTCATTGATCAGAGAGAGAACATGAAGCTTTAGCAGTGTTCTTTATCTCCGTCCATTCATCCAGGGTACGTTTATTAGTTGGATTGTTGTTTAGGTTTTATGATTTAATTTCTTCGTGTTGATGTTTAATCCTTTAGTTATAGGCAAGTTTGATTGAAGTTGAGTTATGAAATTGTGTTTGGTGAAAGTAGTTAGGGACTCATGATGTAATTATTGAAGTTTAGAGACCATTTTAGTAACATTTTACAAATCCAAGGGCCTACAATTGAAATAAAATTTACACTAAATAAACAAATAAATATTCACCTTGATTTGGGGTCCAAACTTGCACACACTAGACAAATAATAAGAAAAGTGCTAAAAGATTCTTTGGTGTCACATGCATATATGGTTAATTATTGAGATGAGATATTGACCCACACCCATCCCATTGTTCTCTGGATCTAGCTTAGAGCAAGCTCTTATGAGATGAGAAAGAGAGCATCTATAGTCTTTCTTCTTTTTCTATGCTATTTGTTGAAATCAGGTATAATAGTTACTAATTCTAAAAAGTTATCTCTTACTTCATCTATCATCTATTCTTATATATGTAAGTCTTTCATTCTCTGATGATCCAGGAAATCATATAACACGAGCTCATGCCAATGACGCAACCGCAAAGGCAAGTTCAAGTTTTCTGATATCAGTCGTATTTTTTTTTAACAACAAACACATCAATAAATTTTACTTATTACCTACTTTATGGACGAGGATAAACAATAGATATCATTAAGCTAAATGCTCTTTTATGATGATGTATCAAACTTTATCTACTTTTCACTTCACTAATCTAATCTTATTAATTTCACCAATGCAATGCGATGCAGGCGGCTAAAGACTTCGATGAAAATACTTTATTTAGCCCATACACCAAACAAGAATGGAGATCATACCAAAACAAAATGATAAATGAGGTAATTCGTTAAATCTGCATAATGCTGCTACCAATTTCAATCATATATTCCAATATTCTTACCTTCATTTTCAACTTATTCCATATATAGGGACGTAAAACACAGTTAAATTTCATCATAACTTACCCGAACAAAACAGCAGTAAAAGGAGCTAAACTATACATAAAGCAGTTAAACTCAGATTTTCACTGGGGTTGCGGTATGACACATAGAATCCTCAATAACTTGGCTTACAAGAAATGGTTTGCCTCCAAATTCACAGCTGCTGATTTCCATAACGAGCTCAAATGGTATTACACCGAGCCACAACCGGGTCAAGAAAACTACACCGACCCGGATGCCATGTTAAAGTTTGCTGATGAAAACGGGATAGTTGTTAGAGGCCACACAGTTTTATGGGATGATGTTAAATACCAACAAAAATGGGTCAAAAAACTTTCACCCCAAAAGTTGTTACAAGCAGCAAACAGACGAGTCGACTCGGTGGTTAAAAGATACAAGGGGAGGTTAATCGGTTGGGATGTTATGAACGAGAATTTGCACCATAATTTCTTCGAAAAGAGACTCGGGAGAAACGCATCGGCTCGGTTTTATAACCGAGTTCATAAGATTGATCCGAACGTGACTTTATACATGAACGAGTTTAATACGACCGAAAATGTGAACGACAAGTGGGCCGCGCCCGAAAAGTACTTGAGAAGGCTTAAGGAGATCCAGGCTTACCCGGGGAATAGTGGGATGAAGATGGGGATCGGGCTGGAATGTCATTATGGTGCCGAGCCATTCGACCTGAATTACATTCGAAAATCTTTGACTTTGTTAGGTCAAACTGGTTTACCGATATGGCTGACCGAGCTGGATGTTAAGATGGATCCAACACTCGAAAACAAAAGCGAACTACAAGCTATTTACTTGGAGGAAATACTTCGGGAGTCGTTTTGCCATGCTTCGGTTAAGGCGATTGTCATATGGACGGGTGCATCGATTGACGGGTGTGACGTGATGTGTATGACGAACGAGAAGTTGGAGAATACGCAGGTCGGGGATGTAATCGACGGGTTAATGGAAGAATGGCGAACCGGGGAGATTGTGGTTGTTTCGGATGGGAATGGACGGTCTCAAGTTTCGGTGTTTAACGGTCGATATGAAGTGACCGCAGTGGAACCGGTTACAAATGTTTCTAGCCGTGTGATCACTTTGAAGGTGGACAAAGTTAGCTTACCGGCTGACAAAAAGGTCCATCTTCAAATCATTCGTTAAGTGGTCATGTGATTGATTACCTACAATGAAAAATGGTGCTAGTATTATGTTTGATTTTCAAATTGGACTGTTAGCACACGTTAGCTTTTAAAGACTTATTCGATCACATATTACATATTGAAAGTTAAGGGTGATTTTAAAGTTTATTTAATAGTTTGAGTTTAGGTTTAATTATTTTTGAAGTATGTTTATCTATAATGTATTTATGGTGTAAATAGAGGTAGTCAATATGTATAATCATATCTTAATTATAGAATCAACCATGTAAATCTATATAATCAATATCGTGATGAATGGAAAGGCATGCAAAGATTATTCCATCTTTTATAGTATCGCGAGACCAACGCTAGGCGTCCTCCTAATTCTGCCACTCATATTCGTCGGAGTTCTGCTTCTTTCCCGGCCATCTCTCTTTCTTTTCATCATGACTAATACCAGCGCCACCCCTACTCCCCTTCATCCGGCCATTACCGTGACGCACATCAAGAATTTCGTCCCGATGATTCTCGAAATGGATAGCGGCCAATACACTTCGTGGGCGGAACTGTTTAAGATCCACTCTCGCGCTTTCCAAGTTCTCGATCGCATCATCACCCCCCCCCCCCCTCCCAAAAAAAAATCTTCTTCCACTACTAGCACCGCCGCTGAACAAGAACTCTGGGATCATTTGGATGCCATCATATCGTCATCCAGTGAATATATAGCACTATATCCAATGATATATATATGCTCGACACCATTTTGAATGTCGATGCTACCGCTACACAGGCGTGGTCTTCCTTGGCAAGTATTTTTCAAGACAATCGCAATCAAATAGCGATTTATCTATAACATAAATTGGTTACCACAAGGCTTTCTAACTTTCCAAATTGTTCTGCCTATTGCCAGGCTCTCAAAATGATCTCCGATCAGCTGGCTAATGTCGGCAATGAGGTTTCGAATCACAAAGCTCGTTCTAAGCTTATTATGGAGGAGACTCAAAAACAAAACAAGTCCTCCGCCGCCGCAGCATCTGCCCTAGCGGCCCTTACTGTGCAACAGTACCGTGCCCTTGATCAATTTTGCAACAACTCAGCACCACCACATGACTATGGCTCGTATCGTGGCCAAGGTCGTGGCCTTGGTGGTTGTGGCATGGGCAACCGTTCCTCTCGGGGAGGTGAAAATTCTAGGAATTACTCCGGGTCCTATGGCTCTTGGTAACAGTGGCAAAACACATCCACTTGGACTCCTCCATCACAGTCGTCGCATACCCAACAACATCCAGCCCACTCTTGGGCCCAACAGCAAATCGGATCCTCTACTTGGGCTTCGCAACCTCCATGTCCCTAACCTACTTCACCCGGGTCCCAATTCTCTCCAGCCTGCTCGGATGCTCCTGACATACTTGGGCCTAGGTGTTAGAGCATAATCTGGTTCGTCGTGTGAAGTACCTAAACAGACGAAGCTGCAAGTTGACTAAGAAACGAAGTGGGGAACGAACTCACAGTTCGTGTGCAACGAACTAGCAGTTTTGACTCGTTCTTGAATGAAAAACACACGTTTTGTTATGAAAACGAACACAATCAAGTCAAACGCAGTAGAGCAACCTGGATTTGCTCTGATACCACTTGTAAAGACATGGAACGGATCTTACTACAGGTTTGTTTGATCGTATGAATTTAAATACAAGATCTAAATAAATTGGTTTGTTTATTTAAATCACTTAGACTCAATTACATATGAGCCTATGGGGTCACACACATATACACAGAGATACCAAAGATATATGTATAATACATTTAATTTTATTTGTATTTGTATTATGTATGTATACGCCTAAGATCAAGAGGTTATTTAACGGACATTAATCAATGAGTTAGACTTAATGGTTTATCTAGGATGTTAAATAATTAGCTAGCCTAATTAGTTTAATATCATAGTTGGATCCATTTAAATAATAGGAAAAGGTGTAGGGACTTAAGTGTAAGTTCATGGTAAATTAGGATACTATATAATATCCTAATAAACCAAACCCTACTCTCCTTCCTCCCCGTCTCTTGAAGTTCACGGCCGAAACCCCCCCCCCCCCCCTTGGTGTCTTCAATTTTGTTTTCTTGATCGTTGGCAGGGACTAAAATCCAGTGATGATCGAGGATGTGTAATGTGCGCATCTCCTATAGAAGTTATTCGATTTAACTTGGTTTCATCATCAACACTCAAGCACTCACCTAAGGTAATTCTTGTAGTTTTGATTTTTTGTTCATCATCTAAACAATATGTTGATCCGGGTGTAAGTGCTTTGTTTTTATTCGCTACGTAGTTTACAGTTTTAGCTTGGTTCGATCAAAACCGATCTACGTCCATGGGCTGCACTAGGTATTTTAAAGTATTACAAGGTGCTCACCGAAGATTACATGCTACATATGCTCTATATATAGAGCTCATATTTGGGTTACATTGGTCGGGCTTTAACATAGTGGGCCAAGCCCTAGGCCACTAAAGTCTTCAAATGTGGGCCTAAACCCATCACAACTGGCTTAACCTAACAATTAGAGGTGCAAAGCCCAAACCGGTTTGGGCCCTCAAACCGATTCTTAAACCGGTTTTCAAACCGGCCAAAACCGGTTTTGACCAAACCGGTTCCCAAACCGTTCAAACCAAACCGGTTTCAACCGGTTATACATTTTTGTGAACAAACCGGTTTGTTCACTTCACTTTTAGGCAAAAAAAGAGCCGTTTTTTTTACCGTTATAACGGTAATATAGCCGTTTTTTTACCATTGGGGGGGGTGTTGAGCCTAAAAATTTGTATATATACCCCCTTTATGTGTTATAAACATTACCCCACTTCCCAATCTCTTAAATTCCAACAAAGATTATCCTCATTCACTCAAAAAATGGCCTCTTCAAGTGCTCAAAGCAACGCCGGCGACGACGCGTTCTCGATTGTGAGGATTGTTCCAACAAAGAGGGCTCTGCATTTGTTCGGGCCGCATTTCGACTTGGTTGAGTTGAAAAATGGTTTGCAAAAGGCTCGGTGTCATTATTGCGGTTTGCTATCGAAAGGAGATTCGAACTCGAATCTTAAAAACCATTTGGATACTTATTGCAAATAGAACAAGAATAACCCAAGTAGTAATCAAACTCAAGTTGGGGTCGATGGAGGCTTGTGGAATTTTGATCCAAAGATGGTTCGTGAACGAATGGCTAACTTTGTGATTCAAGAAAGTTTACCATTTGATCACTTCGACAACCCGCGCTTGACAGCCTTGATTCAAGAAACACTTCAACCACGTTATCGTCATGTAAGTCGTACAACTCTTAGAAATGATTGTGTTAGAAGATGGAAAGAAGCAAAACAACAATTAGTTTTTGGTTTTGAAAATTTAAATACCGGAGTTAACTTAACTACCGATGTTTGGTCGGCTCCGCATGGTTTACCCGATTCTTACCTTTGCGTAACCGCACATTGGATTAACCCCGATTCTTGGCAAATGATGAAAATAACCATTTCTTTCAAAAAAATTCGACTATCCTCATGACGGTGAAAACTTGTTTGCTATTTTGGATAGTGTTATTCAATTTTATAAACTTGAAAGCAAAATATTTTCAATCTGTCACAACCACTAATGGAGTCTATACCGTTAAGGGGTGCGAGCAAACCAGGACCACAACCATTAGTTACAAATACTAAACGAATCAGAGTTGGTCCAATTATAAATAATGAATTATAGTCTCAAGATACGCAGCGGAAAAATATAGTCTCAGCACTAACCACGTGCTTTACAATTCATTGTTTTAAATTCTCAATTAAGTTTAACCAAAATAAAATGTCTTCATGTGCCAAGCCAACCCACTCCGGATACTCCTCAGCGATCTGCAAAAGTTTAAACCACGCAAGTGTCAACCTAACGGTTGGTGAGTTCACAGTGGGCTTGTCATGCAGTGGCCCGGTCTCATAAATCATAATCGTGTAAACATATACTTATGAAATGTTTATTTGTTCATGAAAAGCAATGCTTAGTGATATCCGAAATCATGGTATTGTGGTTTAATAAAGGTATTGTCTGTAACATACGTTATCGGGTATGTACTAGTTTTGTATAGTTAAAGTGCTCAACCGATATCGCGGGTAGCTAATCCGTTGTTCCATGCACTAAGGAAGTTTGTACCAAAGCTGACTCATGTTGTAGTGGCAGCGCCATCATCTATTTTGTTTTGCGGACCTACGTCATCGCGGCTTTGCCTCCCCCGTGTCCTCTCGGGACCACGGTCAGATAGGCTGATATTGTACCTCCGTGCATTTCCCGTGTCACGAGGCGGAGTTTGTCAAACTCAAGTAGATCTACCCAACATCCCCTCGCTTTACAATTAATGGTACAATTTAGTTGAGGACTTTTTCAGTTATAAGGCAATCCTTAGAAATCATGTGATATCATGTGGTTTAGACTTTAACCTACACTAGCCATATTAAAATGGTTTACTTTGGGTTCTCATGAATCCCGAAAACATTTTCAGTTTTGTTTTAGAAATAGTTGTTTGAGTATTTCACAAGTGTCTCCCATAAAACACTTCAAGTTCATCAAGTGGGTGCCGAGCACTCCTAAGTTTTCAAGTTCATCATAGAGGTGCATAGCACTCATAAGGTTGTCATCATTGTTTTTCATTAGGTTGTTCAGTGTGACCCAAACGGGTTCACGGTAAATGGGTTAGTGACACTCACTTTTGGTTGCACTGCTACACTTGCTAAATAATTCCAAATATTGTTTGCTTATCGAAGACCTATGAACACGTTTAGGTCTTAAGTATTAGTTTTGTGTCTAATATTTAACTCACGTCACTATGGCCCATAACATAGCACGTTGGAACTATGACACGACATACCGACACACGACACCGATGGTTGATCATATCAAGGGTTCACATAATTCAGAAATCAAGGCATGTTTCATTATTGCATAATCATGTAAGTCATAGCATAACATTTAAACAAGTTGCACAAGTTGGGTTTTGGTCAGATCATAGTTTCGCTACTTAGTGTCGCTACTTAGTGTCGCTACATAGTTTCGCTAGGTGCACGGGCATCATTTTCGCTAGGGATTACCCGATGACACAGTTTCGCTAGCTAGTTTCGCCCGAAACTGCTGACGCAGTTTCGCTAGCCTAGTTTCGCTTGAAACTGGTTTGAACTTTCGTTCAGGTTGGTTCGCTCGGTAGTTTCGTTTGAGCAGGTCTACTTAGTTTCGCGGGCGACACTACAATTTCGCTAACTAGTATCGCTGGATGCATTTCTATACAGTTTCGCTGTATAGTTTCGCCCAGAGAACAGGCTAGTTTCGCTAGTCGCGAAAAATACGTAAATCAGCCAAAAAATCAATCTAACAGTTTCCATATTTCATGTAATTCAATATCTAGCATGCATAATCATTTACTAACATCATAGAAGCAGTTTTAGCACCTTAAACATGGGTTTTCATCATCAAATCACCCAAAAACACATTTTAAACCTAAAATGACTTAAATAGCATAAATCTTCATTATGGTTTGATTTCAAACGTAAAGTTACTGACTTTATGATAGATCTAGCATTCCTAAGCAACATATCAAAAGATCAAGTGATTACATGAAGATTCAAGCATGCTTTTTTTAAGAAAACACATAGAAAATGCATAAATAATGGTTTTGGGACTCACGATTCGATCTAGGGCCTGAATGGATGAGATGAGATGATGGTTCCTTGATGGTTTTCTCGACTGACCAGAAATATCGAGTGAGCAGATGAGAGTGGTGTGTGTTTTGGGAGAAATGGTGCAAGTAATGAGGTATCTAGGGTTTTATGTCTTTAAATATCAGGGGCTAGTTTCGCTGGTCAGTTTCGCTGGCCAAGCGAAACTGGCTCTGTAAGTCAGAGGTTTAGCTAGCCGGGCGACACTATAGTTTCGCCCGGTAGTTTCGCTAAAAATCAGAAGTGGCCAATCTACACAATTAATTCAGTAAACACGTTGCACATAATTTCTCATAGTGGCAATTAAATAAGTAAACACATATGGACGGGTTTGGTGATCAACCAAAGGTCGTGGACGTATTCGGCCTAGTTAAGCATTAGTTACTAAGTTAACACTTATAACGTAACTAATGGAGATTGTCTAACGGAAGTTAACCTTGGAATTCTCGGGTGTCACATCATCCCCTTGTAAATGGAATTTTCGTCCCGAAAATTATTCTTGCGTTGTAGCGTTCGCAGCCTCAGCTGTCGTTGATGCTGTTGTTGCTGGGGAAAGAAAGCAAAAGTTTTAGGGTCGTCACATCCTCCTCCTGTTAAAGGAATTTTGGTCCCCAAAATTAAATCATACCTTGAGTTTCCGTGGACGTTTGCCCAAACAAGTGAGGATACTTTTTCTTCATCTGATCCTCTCGTTCCCATGTATATTCAGGTCCACGCTTTGAGTTCCATCGAACCTTGACGATCGGAATCTTGCTACGTTTGAGGGCTTTCTCCTCGCGTCCCATGATTTCTACTGGTTGCTCAATAAATCTCAAATGTTCATCAATTTCCAATTCCTCCAAGGGAATTATTTCAGTGTCTTCAGCCAGACATTTCTTCAGATTCGAGACATGAAACACATTGTGAACTCCATCGACTTCTGCAGGGAGTCGTAATCGATAGGCCACCGGGCCTACTTCCCCGATGATTTCAAATGGACCGATATAGCGAGGATTCAACTTTCCACGCTTTCCGAAGCGTATCACTCCCTTCCAGGGGGATACCTTCAATAGCACCTTGTCGCCTACCTCGAACTTCAAAGGTTTACGGCGTTTATCGGCATAGCTCTTTTGCCTATCACGTGCTGCGGCTATCCGCTTTCTGATTTGAATAATTCGTTCAGTTGTATCATGGATGATTTCCGGTCCAGTGAGTCCTTTCTCACCCGTTTCGGCCCAACACACGGGCGATCTACATTTTCTGCCATAAAGAGCTTCAAAAGGTGATGCACCAATGCTCGTATGATAACTGTTGTTGTATGAGAACTCCACCAACGGAAGGTGAGCCTCCCAGTTTTTACCGAAGTCGAGAACGCAAGCTCGGAGCATGTCTTCCAAAGTCTGAATAGTTCGTTCCGTCTGACCATCGGTCTGCGGGTGATAAGCTGTACTCATATCCAGTCTGGTTCCCAGTGCTTCTTGCATAGATTGCCATAGTCGGGAAGTAAATCGAGGATCTCGGTCAGAGATAATGGTCTTAGGTATTCCATGACGTGCCACAATTCGGTCAATGTACAGCTTTGTTAACTTGTCCATATTGTCATTTTCCCTCATTGGAATGAAGTGTGCGGATTTGGTTAGTCGATCAATAATAACCCAAATCGCATCCGGTCTATTCGATCGATGTGGTAGTCCTGTTATGAAATCCATGGAGATATCCTCCCATTTCCATTCTGGGATCTTTGGTTGTTGCAATAATCCAGAAGGCTTTTGGTATTCGATCTTGACTCTTGAGCACGTTAGACACTTAGCCACATATCTCGCAATGTCGGCTTTCATATTCGGCCACCAATACAAGTTCTTCAAATCTTGGTACATTTTGTCCGATCCAGGGTGCACCGAATACCTTGACTTGTGAGCCTCGTCCATCATGAGCTCACGGAGATTTCCAAGTAAAGGAACCCAAATTCTGTCATTGTAGTACCTGAGTCCGTCGGACTTAACCTCAGAGTTCCCATCTACACCACGCAGTGCTTCAGCTGCGAAGTTTTCTTCTTTCAAAGCTTCTCGTTGGGCATCGCGGATCCGATCCGGCAATCCCGTGTGAATGGTAAGTTGCAGCGCTCGTACTCGTCGAGGCTTTTCGTATTCTTTTTGACTTAAGGCGTCAGCCACAACATTGGCTTTTCCCGGGTGATACTTAATCGCTAAGTCATAATCATTTAGTAGCTCAACCCACCGTCGTTGTCGCATGTTGAGATCCTTTTGTTCGAAGATATGTTGCAAGCTTTTGTGGTCGGTAAATATTGTGCACTTTGTTCCGTAGAGGTAATGTCTCCAGATCTTAAGTGCAAATACCACGGCTCCTAATTCCAAATCATGTGTTGTATAATTCTTTTCAGTATCCTTCAGTTGCCTGGACCCGTAGGCAATCACTTTGTCTCGTTGCATCAACACGCAACCGAGTCCTTGAATAGATGCATCGCAATAGACCACGAAGTCGTCAACCCCTTCGGGTAACGAGAGAATCGGAGCTGAACATAACATGTCTTTAAGAGTTTGAAACGCGCGTTCTTCTTTTTCACCCCATCTATATTGCACTCCTTTGTGCGTTAAGGCTGTTAAGGGTTGAGCCAATTGCGAGAAACCCTTGATGAATCTTCGATAATATCCGGCAAGTCCCAAAAATTGTCGGATTTCGGTCGGCGCTCTCGGAGTAGACCAATTCTTGATAGCTTCCACTTTAGCTGGATCGACATGGATTCCATCCTGATTAACAATGTGTCCAAGAAACTGGACTTCGCGAATCCAAAAATTGCATTTCGAAAACTTAGCATAAAGTTGTTCCTTGCGGAGTAATTCCAAGATAAGTCGTAGGTGTCTCTCATGTTCTTCCTTCGTCTTGGAGTAGATCAAAATATCATCAATGAAGACTATCACAAACTGATCGAGGTACGGCTTGCACACTCGATTCATCAGATCCATAAATACCGCAGGCGCATTAGTTAGCCCAAACGGCATAACTAAAAACTCGTAGTGACCATACCGAGTTCTGAAAGCAGTCTTGGGGACATCCTCATCGCGAACACGAAGTTGGTGATATCCAGACCGTAGATCAATCTTTGAAAAGTAGCTCGAACCTTGCAGTTGGTCGAAGAGATCGTCGATTCGAGGAAGTGGATACCGATTCTTGATCGTAACCTTGTTAAGCTCTCGGTAGTCGATACACATGCGGAACGTTCCATCCTTCTTCTTAACAAATAACACCGGGGCTCCCCATGTAGACGAACTTGGACGGATAAATCCTTTGTCGAGTAACTCTTGAAGTTGTGCGGAGAGTTCGTTGAGTTCGCTTACCGCCAAACGGTAAGGTGCGCGTGCTATCGGAGCGGCTCCAGGAGCTAAATCGATTCCAAACTCGACTTGTCGAAATGGAGGCAAACCAGACAAATCTTCAGGAAATACATCTCGGAAGTCGCGGACTATCGGGTAGTCGTCGATTTTACGTTCGGGAAGTGTCGTGTCGGTGACGTTTGCAAGGATCGCGAAGTGACCTTTACGAAGGCACTTTTGAGCTTTAAGAAACGAAATAATACCGGTGACTGTTCCACCTTTTTCACCTTGAACTGTTAACACTTCACCTTCCCTGAGTGGAATACGAACAACTTTTTCTTGACATAAAATTTCAGCTCGGTTTTCAGATAACCAATCCATTCCTACTATGACATCAAAACTACCAATCGGGAAAGGCATAAGGTCGATTCCTAACGTATGGCCAGCTAGTTCTAACTTACAGTCCTTAACTATCTGTGTCGTATCATGAAGTTTACCGTTTGCTAGCTCTACCACATACTTAGCATCTAAGTCAATCGGTTTAGAATTAATTAGCTTAGCAAACTTAGTGGAAATAAAACTTCTTTCAGCACCAGAATCAAACAATACAGTAGCAAAGAAACCATTAAGGATGAATTTACCGTTAATCACGTTGGCATCGTTGCGGGCTTCACCTAGACCCATGACAAAAGCTCTTCCTCTGCCATTTCCACCATTCCCGTTGTTACCATTCCCGTTGCCATTACCTCCACGACCATTGTTCCCTTGATTTCCATTTCCTTGTCTTCTCAACTGCGGGCAATCCCTTTTTATGTGGCCTTGAGCACCACATTCATAGCAGTTCCCATTACCATTCCCTCTGGGAGCTTCATTGTTGTTGTTACGGTTCTGACCATTGTTGTTTCCATTGCCCCGGGTGTTCACGTAGTTGTTGTTGCCATGATTGTTATTGTTTTGCCTTAGGTGGTTTTGTTGCTCGGGAAGAATCGTCCAACAGTCTTTCGCCTCATGGCTTTTCTTGCCACACCTTTCACAGCTTAAATTCCTTCTACAAATACCAGTGTGATGCTTCCCAAACTTGTTACACATGGGCAGGTTACCCTTGTAGTTGCTTTGACCATTACCGCCCTGGCGGTTGTTTCCACTGTTATTCCCAGACCTCTTGCTTTGACCTTGGGAGTTATAAGACCTCCCGGTGCTGTTTCCCACACTTTGATTGTTCATGGAGTTTTCAGGAGCTTCATCCTCAGCTTTTCTTTTGCCACTTAAGGCAGTCTTCTCTGAGGCTTTTGCAGGAAGTGTACCCTTCTCAATTTCCTGATCGGTAAGCTTGTGAGCCAAACGGATGGCTTGCTGCACGGTTGTGGGGTTGCTGGCAGTCACTAGTCCCTTGATTTGAGGCGCGAGGCCTTCCAGATAACGCTCGATGCGTTTGAATTCAGCATCAACCATTGTGGGGCACAAGACCGCGTACTCATGGTAACGCGCAGTATACTGTTCGACTTCAGACCCATTCATTTTCAGATTCAAGAATTCGCCCTCTAACTTTTTCACTTGGTCACGGGGACAGTACTCCTCCATAATCAGTTCCTTAAACGCTTCCCATTCCATGTTATTAGCCGCATCAATCCCAATCATCTGGATTTCGGCATTCCACCAGGAGAGAGCAGCTCCCTCAAAGGTACCAGTAGCATACTTCACTTTGCTCTCAACAGGGCAGTTGCACATAGAGAAGACCTTTTCAGACTTCTCGATCCACCTGAGGAGTCCTACCGCTCCTTCTTCGCCGGAAAACGTCATTGGCTTACAATCCATGAAGGACTTAAACGTGCAGTGATGGTGGTTTCCTGATGCAATAATAGTTTGGGTTTTAAGTTTAAACAGGTCAAAATATAATCGCTTTGTGCCTTAACCGGCGTAATAATTACCCTGTGCGGCGTATGCAGCTTGAACGGCTGCCACTGCGGCTTGCACGTGTTCGTTAATCATAGCTTGCAGTTGTGCAGGTGTCATGTTAATGTTGCTCCTTCCGTGTCCTCTTCCAGACATTTTGCTGGACAGTTAAAGCAGCCAGTGTTCAGTCACAGTTATACTTTATACATATCCCATAACATGTATATTAACAATTTCCGGTTATCCCACTATTAGTCCAGAAAAGTTTTTCGTGCAAATCGAGGCGTCGTCGGAGAACGTCGTAAGTCGTAAGTGGTTATCGTCGAAAGTCGGCTTTCCCATAAAAGTCACCGTCGGCGTAGTCATCGTAGTAGAAATCAGGACGTAGCGTGTAGCATCGTTTCGTTGTCGCTTTCCCCGGGAATAGTGTGCGTATTAGCGTTCGCATTTCGTATTCGTGTGTGAAAATTTTCCTAAGGTTTTCCGTTAGACTACCTAGACACGGTCTCTACCTACCTATATATATATTTACATATATATATATATACATACGTACTAAGCTTTTACTTACACAGCAGAGCGAGTATCCCAGGTTGGCACGTAAATATTTTGTTTTGGGAATTTGTTTGTTCGTTTGTAACTAAGGTTTTCAAGTTGCAGTTTCCAAATCGTTTTCAAAATTGATTCCAGTTCTCTGTAACTTATGGCTCTGATACCAATCTGTCACAACCACTAACGGAGTCTATACCGTTAAGGGGTGCGAGCAAACCAGGACCACAACCATTAGTTACAAATACTAAACGAATCAGAGTTGGTCCAATTATAAATAATGAATTATAGTCTCAAGATACGCAGCGGAAAAATATAGTCTCAGCACTAACCACGTGCTTTACAATTCATTGTTTTAAATTCTCAATTAAGTTTAACCAAAATAAAATGTCTTCATGTGCCAAGCCAACCCACTCCGGATACTCCTCAGCGATCTGCAAAAGTTTAAACCACGCAAGTGTCAACCTAACGGTTGGTGAGTTCATAGTGGGCTTGTCATGCAGTGGCCCGGTCTCATAAATCATAATCGTGTAAACATATACTTATGAAATGTTTATTTGTTTATGAAAAGCAATGCTTAGTGATATCCGAAATCATGGTATTGTGGTTTAATAAAGGTATTGTCCGTAACATACGTTATCGGGTATGTACTAGTTTTGTATAGTTAAAGTGCTCAACCGATATCGCGGGTAGCTAATCCGTTGTTCCATGCACTAAGGAAGTTTGTACCAAAGCTGACTCATGTTGTAGTGGCAGCGCCATCATCTATTTTGTTTTGCGGACCTACGTCATCGCGGCTTTGCCTCCCCCGTGTCCTCTCGGGACCACGGTCAGATAGGCTGATATTGTACCTCCGTGCACTTCCCGTGTCACGAGGCGGAGTTTGTCAAACTCCAGTAGATCTACCCAACATCCCCTCGCTTTACAATTAATGGTACAATTTAGTTGAGGACTTTTTCAGTTATAAGGCAATCCTTAGAAATCATGTGATATCATGTGGTTTAGACTTTAACCTACACTAGCCATATTAAAATGGTTTACTTTGGGTTCTCATGAATCCCGAAAACATTTTCAGTTTTGTTTTAGAAATAGTTGTTTGAGTATTTCACAAGTGTCTCCCATAAAACACTTCAAGTTCATCAAGTGGGTGCCGAGCACTCCTAAGTTTTCAAGTTCATCATAGAGGTGCATAGCACTCATAAGGTTGTCATCATTGTTTTTTATTAGGTTGTTCAGTGTGACCCAAACGGGTTCACGGTAAATGGGTTAGTGACACTCACCTTTGGTTGCACTGCTACACTTGCTAAATAATTCCAAATATTGTTTGCTTATCGAAGACCTATGAACACGTTTAGGTCTTAAGTATTAGTTTTGTGTCTAATATTTAACTCACGTCACTATGGCCCATAACATAGCACGTTGGAACTATGACACGACATACCGACACACGACACCGATGGTTGATCATATCAAGGGTTCACATAATTCAGAAATCAAGGCATGTTTCATTATTGCATAATCATGTAAGTCATAGCATAACATTTAAACAAGTTGCACAAGTTGGGTTTTGGTCAGATCATAGTTTCGCTACTTAGTGTCGCTACATAGTTTCGCTAGGTGCACGGGCATCATTTTCGCTAGGGATTACCCGATGACACAGTTTCGCTAGCTAGTTTCGCCCGAAACTGCTGACGCAGTTTCGCTAGCCTAGTTTCGCTTGAAACTGGTTTGAACTTTCGTTCAGGTTGGTTCGCTCGGTAATTTCGTTCGAGCAGGTCTACTTAGTTTCGCGGGCGACACTACAGTTTCGCTAACTAGTATCGCTGGATGCATTTCTATACAGTTTCGCTGTATAGTTTCGCCTAGAGAACAGGCTAGTTTCGCTAGTCGCGAAAAATACGTAAATCAGCCAAAAAATCAATCTAACAGTTTCCATATTTCATGTAATTCAATATCTAGCATGCATAATCATTTGCTAACATCATAGAAGCAGTTTTAGCACCTTAAACATGGGTTTTCATCATCAAATCACCCAAAAACACATTTTAAACCTAAAATGACTTAAATAGCATAAATCTTCATTATGGTTTGATTTCAAACGTAAAGTTACTGACTTTATGATAGATCTAGCATTCCTAAGCAACATATCAAAAGATCAAGTGATTACATGAAGATTCAAGCATGCTTTTTTTAAGAAAACACATAGAAAATGCATAAATAATGGTTTTGGGACTCACGATTCGATCTAGGGCCTGAATGGATGAGATGAGATGATGGTTCCTTGATGGTTTTCTCGACTGACCAGAAATCTCGAGTTAGCAGATGAGAGTGGTGTGTGTTTTGGGAGAAATGGTGCAAGTAATGAGGTATCTAGGGTTTTATGTCTTTAAATATCAGGGGCTAGTTTCGCTGGTCAGTTTCGCTGGCCAAGCGAAACTGGCTCTGTAAGTCAGAGGTTTAGCTAGCCGGGCGACACTATAGTTTCGCCCGGTAGTTTCGCTAAAAATCAGAAGTGGCCAATCTACACAATTAATTCAGTAAACACGTTGCACATAATTTCTCATAGTGGCAATTAAATAAGTAAACACATATGGACGGGTTTGGTGATCAACCAAAGGTCGTGGACGTATTCGGCCTAGTTAAGCATTAGTTACTAAGTTAACACTTATAACGTAACTAATGGAGATTGTCTAACGGAAGTTAACCTTGGAATTCTCGGGTGTCACAAGCAACATACATGAGATGCATTCGTCATCGGAAACTACTTCAAAATCTAAAACTAGCAAAAATCTTTTGAACACGTTAAAAAACATGGGTAGTAAACGAGCCAAGAGTTCCGCCCCAAGTTGTGAGTTTGGGAGATACACCGGGACCAATTATCTTCCACTACTAAATGAGGATGATTTTGATAACTTTGATATTTTGGGTTGGTGGAAAGGAAATCAAACAAATTACCCGGTCCTTTCCGACATGGCCCGAGACCTACTAAGTGTCCAAGCTTCCACGGTAGCTTCGGAATCGGCTTTTTCTCTTAGTGGCAGGGTGTTATCCATTCGGAGGACTAGGCTCACCGCGTTACGCTCGAGACTTGCATTTGCTTGAAGGATCACTTGGACGCAATGGAACGAACGTTTCTAATCTTGAAGGTCAAATTGACGCGGAGGTGATTGTACACGACGATGAGGTAGCGGCGGGGATGGCATGGCCAATTTCCGATGAAGAAGTTGAAGCCGATGCAAGACAAGCAAAACAACGAAAAAGGGCGGCGTCGGCAATGGATTGAACTCGACTATCCCAAAAATAATGTTTAATCTAGTTAAAATATTTTGTATTTTCTTTAAAAATTAGGTACTTTTGTAATCGTTTATGCGTGAACTTCTTCTCTTTTGTAATGTTTTATGTTTTTTTTCAATAAAAAGTATGTTTTTTTAGTTTTTATAAAGTTTAAAAAAATATATATATACAAAACCGGTTCAAACCGGTTTGAGATCCCAAACCGGTTCGGTTTGAAACCGAAACCGGTTTCATCGGTTACCAGATTTCGTGCAAAGAACCGGTATGAAAACCGAACCGGTTTGGCCTCAAACCGGTTTTGACCAAAACCGATTTGGTCAAAACCGGTTTGAGAACCGAACCGGTTTGGGTTTCAAACCGGTTTTTGCACCTCTACTAACAATCTCCCACTTGAAGGCTTTTAGTTTCAAAGAATGACCTTCGAGCAAAAAAAACATCTCGTATCTCCAACAATCTTCAAAACAAGTCTTCCAGGCTTCTATTTCCAAAGAACAAGCCAAGACTTCATCAAAGTAATTGATCTTTATTTCCTAGTGTAGTGGCCCTCTTTATTAGTTTCCTGAAAGGCCCGTTGAAGCCCCCGTAAGCTTTAACACATTAGTCTTCACAGACCCAGTCATGACTATTACCATCACCGACTAATCAACTGTCTCAACTGGTTTGCATGTTCCACCGGTTCCAGAGATACACTGTGAACCATTAACACTCTCCAAAGATTACAAGCTACATATGCTCTATATATAGAACTCAAATTAGGGTTACATTGGTTGAGCTTTAACATAGTGGGCCAAGCCCATGGGCCACTAAAGTCTTCACATGTGGGCCTAAAGCCCATGACAACTGGCTTAAAGCCTCCACAAATGTAACAATATGCTTCTTCTTGGATGATTGTTTGGGTATTAACAAGCGAGGTAAAGAATATGTCTATAAAATTAGGTGATAAAAAAAAAGTGTACCGTCTTCCTTTATGAAGCTAATTGCATTTCCTTCACGAGGTAATATCATTCATAATGACTTCAAGTCCCTTAAGTGCTTTTAGGATCTGGAAGAGGAAGGCCACACAATCCGAACTTTGGTATGGAATTGATCTTCTTGTTGAAGTAGCGTCTTGTATGTAAACTGAATTAACATAAGAAAAAAAGGATCATCTTTGTTAGAATAAATCCACTTAAAGATAATGAATATTTCATCAAATAATAAATCACCTCTAAATCTATAATTTTTACCTTAACAACATCACTTTGTTCTTCAATACCAATGATAGAAAAGGACGATCTTAAAGTTAAAGATTGAAGACAACAACACCAAAGTACAACATCTATGAAAATTACATTAGCATATGATTCTTTACAAGGGTCTAGTTCCAGCATAACATGATCGAGTTCATAAGGTGAAAACTCGATCTCCTTTAGCTTCTATAACTCTGTGAATTTCTGCAAGATAATTAAAATGAATATACAAATTTGGGTTGGGATTCTTTTATATAATTTTTTACAAAAAGGCAATACATAAATGATTTGATCTAAAAACGAAGCTGACTAAATATGGCTAGACAAAAAACTCGCTCGGTGTTTTCAACCTTCTAGTTAATACATGTCCACTAGGCTTAAAGTATTATTACTAAAGGTACTATTCTAACAGTCAGCTAATACTATGGAATTTGGTAAAATAAGAGGATAATTGGTAAATACTCATGCTAAAGTAATTAACAAAATGCTTATTGCTAAAATAGTTGACAAAAGATCCTTATGATAAAATATTTGGCAAAAATTTCAAGTGTTAAACATGTGGTAAAAATGCTTATGGTAACTATTGGTAGAACTTAAAGAAATGTCCAATGTCCGAATGTCATCTAGACTTAATTTGATGAAGATATGCTAATGGCAATAGTTCTAGTTTCATAAAAATCATACTAATGAAAATAAGCTACAAAAGTGGCTAAAAAAATTCCATAAATTGTGAACACTAGACTTCCCAATGTTATTAGCACATGGACATGTTTGAAAGAAAGTCAACAACATTGATCATACATAAATACAAATGGAATTTGTGATGATCAAAGTTTAGAAACAATGAGAATTTTATTGATTAATTGGTAAAATTTAAAACTTGATAATTGAAAAATATTCTAGATATCAAGAACAGACAAAATCAGTAGTTTAGAATCATTGGAAATTAGTTTTATGAGTTTTAATTGTATATTAGTCTAAAATCTCTAAAATGTGGTGAAGGAAATGGTAGACTTTAAACAGAAGGTCTATAAACAAAAATGGACAGAGGGTTATGAAGAACATTGTAAAAGGTTGAAGATGACGGTGAGAGTTACCCGGAAATGATGAGAGTTGACTTTGAATTGGCTTTGTCAAAGCAGAGCCGTTGACTTTTAGTTCTTCAAAAACGAGCATCAAAGGCTAGCACCTCCTTGTCGAGAGCATAAAAAACTACTACGTAGTACGTACAACACCCAAAAAGTGGAATGCACTTGTAGAAGCACCAGAATTTGGTTATTCCACTTGTCTATACTCAAACTAGGAGTTGCAAGCTATATGGGACCACGCGCTGTCGTAGGGATACAGCGAGTACAAAAAACACTACGTAAAGAAGACGAAAATAAAAAATGTGTAACGACCAAAATGTTCAAACCAAAAATATTGTTACACCACCAACAAAAACTTTACGAAAATATAATTCGAATAAAAATAAAAAGCAAAAAAAATATTAAATAATAATTATTACTATTATAATAATGATAAAAGATTAAAAATAATAAAAAAAGGAATAAAATTTAAAAACAATACAATAATTACACATGGATTAAAAAACTATTATTTTTACAATAAAAAATATAACTTAGAAACCCAAGATTTGTATTTTGTTAGAGCATTCATAGCCCATTTCCCGATCTCATCCCTATAATTTATATTTTTATCATTATTTTTTCTCTCATTCATTTACAATAATTAAATAATATTTTATATACCCTTATCATTATTTTTCTCTTTTTTCACTCACATCAAATTTTATGGAATCATCAGTTTTTTCATCAAATATAGGGGTGAACGGTATTTTTTTTCTCTCTCCTCTACTCACAACCACTCATAAACAAAACTTAAGTTTTAAAGTTTCACTCACTAGATTTTAGAGACCACCTATGAATGCTATTATTAGATAGTAATTGATGTTTGACTTCTAGGAGTCATGTTTGACTTTTTAGTATATATAGCCTAGTATACTTTCCAAATCGAAGCGTCTATTTGGACATCCCAATACGCTGCGTATGCTACAATACGCAGCGTATTAGACTTTTTACCGACAAAGTTACAGACCTGACATTCTCTGAAATAGAATTTACTTATACGCTGCGTATAGTTAAATACGCAGCGTATACTAAACTGAATAAATTTGGTGGTTTTGTGTTTGTGTTTGTTTACCTTTATTTTTTTTAAATTATAACAAATAGTAATTTTTATAATTTCACCGTACTAGAAACCTTAAGTTGTAATTTTCATAGTCAACCTATACGCTGCGTATTGTTAAAGAATTGGTTGAAGAGCGTATTGTAATTTTCAGGTCTGTAACACTTTTCAGTAATTATTTATTTAACAAAGTCCAAGTTCACAGTTGGCACCTTTTACCTCCAATCCATTGCCCAAACCTTCAATAGATTTTTGGAGCTTTTTGAGACTGCTCTACCTCGTGGGTTTGACTGTTTGGGTGATAAGTTTGTGATTAGGGATAGCAAGATCTTAAAGTTGGATTATAGTAGTGATGCATTGCATTCCATCTTTACTGAAATGATTAGCATACTATTTTTTAGCAAAGGCCCGAGAGAAGCTTTTTAACACCCTGCATCCAATGTTTTTTTTAATTTTTATGTAGTGAAGGCTTTAGTCTTAGTTTGGAGGATTTTGTGATTTCAAAGGATGCTATAAGAAGCATAGAAGACCAACTACTAGAAGTTGCACCTATCACTTGAGCTCTAATTACAATGAGGTAATTGACATGCAACTCGAGAAAAATCTTCGGGCATGTAAGAATCCCATCTCTGAATTTATTCTAAGATTTCATCCATGGGTAAGAGATGTGGTCATCTGCTATGATGAAATTGTGAGAAATGATTGTAGGAACTCAGTAATCCAATTTGAGTACGGGGCAATGACAAATAATCTGTTCGATGCTGGTGAACCATTTGGAGTATTGGCTGCAACTGCCATGTCAAAGTCTGCATATAAGGCGGTTCTTGATTCTTCTCCAAAGTAGCAACAACTCATGGAATATGATGAAGGTAATTTATTTACCCCTAGTTCTTCTTAATTACATGGTTAAAAGGTGAAACTAATAAATCCTTCTCTGCTTTCCACTATGTAGGAGATTCTGCAATGTGGAGTGAATTTTAAGAATGTTCATAATGATCGACGGGTTGTGCTTTATTTAAAAGATTGTGATTGTGGGAAGGAACATTGTCGTGAGAAAGCAGCATATAAGGTTAAAAATCATCTGCGAAAAGTCAGCCTTAAGGACGTGGATGTGGAATTTTTAATAGAGTAATTTCTTATTCTCTACTGTTACCTATTAGTCTTTTCCAGTTAATATTTATTGAAGAATTGAATCTGTTATGTTTTAATAATGTTAGAACATTGTTTCTGGCTGTATAACTCTCATGTTCTTTAAAATTTTACCCACAGATATAGAAGACAGCAAGGAACAACTGATGCTGTAACAGATGATGTTGGGCTTGTTGGTCATGTTCATCTTAACAAGGTTCTCTCTCTCTATGTATATTATAATTATCAATGTTGCAAGTGCTTACTGAGTAAAATTAATAGGGTTCACAAAGTTTTCTCCTTATTTTCTCTATAATATATTTGTGCAGACACTGTTGAAGGATTCAAATCTTAGCATGGAAAAGGTTCTTGCAAAATGTGAAGAAACTCTGATTTCGTTTCGCAAAAAGAAGAAAGTGGGCCAGCTATTCAAGAAAATAGCTATATCCTGCAGGTATGTAATATGGCCTTTTTTTCTTTCTTTCTTTCTTTTGAACTATATTAGAATAACATATACATGTGGGTGTGGAAAAACCTACAAAAAGGTTGAGCAGTCAATGTGGTGATGATGTTTGCCCCGTTCTTTTAAATTAAGTTATAGAAGGTATAACTTTTAATTATGCTTGTTTATGTCGGGACCTTTTTATTTAAGTGTTAATGATGGGTTTATGAATAACTTGCTATTGCATAGGTGATCCACGTGTCAAAGAAGCTAATATTACCTGGATAAGTCCTGAAACAACAGTGTGGATCAACAATCCTTTGAAGGATCAAAAAGGCGATTTGGCTATTGATATTGTTCTTGAGAAAGAAGATGTCAAGAAAAGTGGTGATGCATGGAGGATAGTAATAGATGCATGCCTTCCAGTAATCCATCTGATCGACACAACACGCTCTATACGTAGGAGATTCTGCAATGTGAAGTGAATTTTAAGAATGTTCATAATGATCGACGGGTTGTGCTTTATTTGAAAGATTGTGATTATATAAACGTTGTTTAGAAATGTAAAGGTAATAATACAAATCATTCGATATCGCAATCAATCGACATCATCACAATCACAACGAACATAAAAAAAAGTACGCCATCCATCACAAGCAAACATAAAAACAAATAAAGTAGTATTCATGAGTACATCACCATAAGAAAATAAAATAAAATGAGATATCGCTAATGCTCATTAAACAAATAAAATAAAATAAAATGAGACACCGCTAATGGTCCTCCTCATCCTCATCCCCAACCATGTCATCATCATCATCATCATCATCATCCTCTGCCTCGCCCTGAGCGTCGCCCTGAGCGTCGCCCTGAGCGTCGCCCTGAGCGTCGCCCTGAGCGTCGCCCTGAACATCCGGTGCCTGTGGAAATGGAGGGTGGTCATGGTAGTCCAAACGGGCTGCCATCCCAACCATCATCTGGCACTGCCATGCCTGAATCTGAGCCATTCGATCCTGATTCCGAGCCATTCGATCCTGAATCTGAACCACTCGGTCTAAAGTCTCCCTCACAACCCGAGGCATCCTGACTGCCCTATACATATGACGCACGGCCTGCACCTCGTGCGCAACGTCCCCGGGGTTCACTCCCTGCACTCCCTGCACTCCCTGCACTCCATGATCTCCATCCTGCCGTGGCTGCGGCTGTGCCGGAGCCCCACCAGCATCCTCTGGGACCCAAACAACACCATCCCGCACCATCCGGTAAAAATAATTCCCGCGAGTACCAAACCTCTTGATTATCTTCATGCTGCTCATGGTCGGCCTACCAAGTTTCCTCGCCGGCAGTG
Source organism: Deinandra increscens subsp. villosa (assembly GCA_039602395.1). Taxonomy (NCBI): domain Eukaryota; kingdom Viridiplantae; phylum Streptophyta; class Magnoliopsida; order Asterales; family Asteraceae; genus Deinandra; species Deinandra increscens. Next base: position 29,009 of record JBCNJP010000198.1, read on the forward strand.
GTGCGGGCATCTCGTGCTGGTGATCAAGGAGGACAGCTATCGACGATGAAATCTTTGTGATATATGGCCCGCAAAAAATATCACTCCCGTTCTTCCTACTATCGTGCGTCCCCAGAAATATAGCTAGGCCGTGGGCTAGGGCGGCACTCCTACGACGCATCAAACAGTAAAAGTAAAATAAATCTGTCGACGTGACGTGCTCTTTGCTAAAGCCACGTGATGTAATGGAGGTACTGATGAGTTTATGCAGGTATCTAAAAAGGGGGTCCCTAATCTCTGTAGCTCGGCGCTCAGTCGACCCTACTGGTCTATCGGCGATCGACAACCACCACTGCTCCAGATCATGCTCGGGAACGGCCTTTACGGCCTCATAGTATATCTCGGATAGTGTCTCATCCTCGGTGTATAACCCTGACAAGACCGCAAAGGCACGTAGCGTGTACCTATACTCCACCCCGAAAAGTGAGAAAGTAACCGCAATGGGTTCAGCTACCATGACATCGTGTGCGGCCTGTGGAAAATCTCCGTCAATGGGCCTGTAAGAAAAAGTGCATAAAAACTCCAGAACTAACAACGGGTACGTGGGCAGGCCGACTGTATCGAAAAGACGCCTAAAAGGAGTATCTGCCGGTACGAACGTGTCGTATCTCTCACCGGCCTGAATCTCTGTCAAAAACGGCACGTCAACTACATCCGACTCTCTAATCTTGCACCCCCTGAACCTGCGAAGTTTCTCCAGTGCTCTCGTCCCCGGGGCAAACTGGAGATACTGACAGCCATCTATATCTAAATCAGCCATAACACCTACACAAAAAAAAAAACCGAAGGGTCAAACGTTAATAAACAATAAACAATAAATAATAAATAATAAATAATAAATAATAAACAATAACTAATAAGTAATAACTAATAAGTAATAAGTAATAAATAATAAATAATAAATAATAAACAATAAATAATATACAATAACTAATAGATAATAATAACTAATAAATAATAACTAATAAATAATAACTAATAAATAATAACAAATAAATAATTAATAATAAATAATAAACAATAAATAATATACAATAACTAATAGATAATAATAACTAATAAATAATAACTAATAAATAATAACAAATAAATAATTAATAATAAATAATAAACAATAAATAATATACAATAACTAATAGATAATAATAACTAATAAATAATAACTAATAAATAATAACTAATAAATAATTAATAATAAATAATAACTAACAAATAATAAATATTAAATATTAAATAATAAATAGTAAATAGTAAATATTAAATAATAACTAATAACTAACAAATAATAAATAATAAATAATAAATAATAAATAATAAATAATAAATAATAAATATTAAATATTAAAAAATAATTAATAAATAATAAATAATACATATTAAATATTAAATAATTAATAGTAAATATTAAATAATAAATAATATATAATAAATATTAACTAATAAAGAATAACTAATAAATATTAAATATTAAAAAATAATTAATAAATAATAAATAATACATATTAAATATTAAATAATTAATAGTAAATATTAAATAATAAATAATATATAATAAATATTAACTAATAAAGAATAACTAATAAAGAATAACTAATAACTAATAAGTAATAAATAATAAATAATACATATTAAATATTAAATAATTAATAGTAAATATTAAATAATAAATAATAAATAATAACTAATAACTAATAAATAATAAATAATAAATATTAAATAAAAAATAATAAATAGTAAATATTAAATAATAACTAATAACTAATAACTAACAACTACAAAATAATAAATAAGGATTAATTATTCAAACCTGATGAACAATACGCAGCGTATTAGGTATTACGCTGCGTATTGTTCTTCTGGTTTTAACAATTCTGCAATTAATTTGGCCGATTTTGATAAACAGAAACATGGGTATTCGATAATTCTACTTCTATGTTCGATCATACAGTGAAAAAACAGTCTAAAATCCATAAATAACTAATGTAAGGTGCCAAGATCTAAGTAACCACTAAAACACAAGATTTAAGTAAATATAGTCAATAATTTTCGTAATACATACCGGTATGTGTACGGGGATTGAACGACAGAATCTGTATCTACTCTTTCCTTCTTCTCCGGCGGAAAACCTTCTTTTCCGGCGAAATTGTGACAGAAACGGCGGTTGTGTTGTTTAGGGTTTTTTTGTTGTTCTATGGGAGAAGTCGGCTGGCGTTAGGGTTTATACGCATGTCTATACGCTGCGTATAGATATATACGCAGCGTATTTTATTTTTAAAATTTTTTTTTTTAATCAATGTT
>JBCNJP010000198.1:31845-53845 GCA_039602395.1 Deinandra increscens subsp. villosa
CATCATTGCTTTGTTCAACAGTATTCTTTGGAATGTACCACCATTTGTGGGATCGTTAGTTGCATGACGTGTCCTTCTTGTAGTCCTGCTAGTAGTAGCCTTTGTCATCGACTGAAATTTGGACGAAACATAATTAGAATTTCCACAAAGGTGGAAATAGAATCCCATAAACGCAACTGTGATACGGACATAACTCCATAGGAGTTATTCAAACGGGGGAACAAACGCTTTCTTCGGTCTTTCCCCTAACAAATGTGGACCATAGGGAAGAATAGCTTCGGTCCAAGTCATCGTGGATGTGCGGTGGATACCTATCGGATACACTTGGAATAGGGGGCTCACGAAACTAAGCAGTGTCATGACTATGAAGGATAAAAAAGATAAGGGAGTTCTAAGCAATTCTTACACACTAGGCAATTACTTACTCCTAGCTTCCACAAGCTATACAATCCTTAGTGCAATCCATTCCATAATAAACAAGGCCACTACAACGCTAGGATTTATTATACCACAATACCATAACAAGTCTTACGCAAGTTCCTAGCATAAAGACTATGATCAAAATATCCAGATCACAATACATCAACCACTAAAGTACCACAACAACAACACTAATACATATCTGGAAGTACAACAGAACTACAACAAAGTACAGATAATTGACAAACACAAAACAACTGAAATAAATCCACAAGGTAGAATGACGAGAACCAGAAGTAGCAACCATGACAACTATCATCAGCGATCGAACCTCAGTGCCTTTCTTCTTTCCCATGCCAAATCCCATCCTAGCCGCCTCCCCAATAGCAGTGGATGCCTTTGATAACATCTTCGCCATACCCTTCTCTCTCTTTTTTGCCGCTGCATTCTCCTATGCCAGAGTGTGGCTCGGCTCCACGAGAGTGGCAACATTGAGGGAACTAGGTCGAGTAACCTCACATTATGGAAAATTAGGAAATGTGTAACCAGGGCCGAAAACGAAGATCAGTGAGGCTCAACAAAAGGAACATATGGGGCATAAGGATAGGATGACATCATGTAGGGTAGGGGTGGTGTAGGATGAGCAAAGTAAGGGTCATCTGGCACGGGATACATAGGGGCATGAGCACTGTACGATCTCTGCAACACCGGGAAAGAGTACGATCAGAAACAAGGTCTGGTTGATGTGCCTCCATGCGTGCAGAAACATAGGGATCACGCATATCGTGGGCAAACGGTGCGTATGGTGGGGGAATAGGCTGTCCGGGAGCAATGGTGGCACCGGTCATGGCTGCTGTCACAATAGGGACCTCGACCATGGGCTCGGATGTCACACCCCAACCGACGATGGAATATGTCGGGGCGCAATGATTGTCCAGATGCACATGACAACTAAGTTAAGTTGTAACACTTAAACATGCCCTTTTTCATTAATCAACTAAAGATATTGTACAATAAATTAAACATACACACTACTAGAAAAAGGGCCTTTCTTGACGCACGAATAATGACGCGCAATTTGCGCGTCATAAAAATTATGTCATAAAAAAGAATAAAAAACACGGAGGACACTTATAAAAAACGCGCGTCATGCTAAACCGTCGTTTTATGTTTTTTTTCCCGCTAATTATTTACCCCAAATTTCGATTCCTGCTTCTTCAATATTTTCACATCCGCCCCTTACCTTGCCCTAATCTCGCTTCATCTATGTTTTCACCTCCGCCCCTTACCTTGACCTAATCTCCCTCTGCCGCATATCTCTCACATCCGCACCTCTCATCTCCACTTAATTCGATAGCTACCGGGGTTCTCCCAACATCTCCGTTCGACGGTTGATTCCATAGCTACCTGGGCTCCCTCTGCTCATTTCTCTTCGCAGCTGCCTCCTTCCTTTGTGACCGAGGATGAAGACACGCATCTCTCTAACTAACCCTAATTTCATCAAATTCACGGTATGTTATCATACTTCTCTTTGTGATTTACGCAGTTCAACATTACCAATCCCACCACTGTATGCCAGAAGAAGCTCGAAATTGAGGATGGACGAAAGCTGTAAGCTCTCTCTTTTCATTCAGAATCACGATTTGATACTTTTTGATCAATGATATATCATCTTCATTAGCCTATTTGTGCTGTTAATTGTGATCTGTAGTTATTGTTTTCGTTTTCTACTGTTCTTAGTCGTCTTCCTCCATCTATTTAGAGATTTTGAAGGTTTAATTATTGAAACCCTAGTGGATTCCTTAGGTGTTGCTTGTTTGATACGCTACTTATATTCATGGCCCAGAGCTTTCACGTTGCTTATTAGAGGGATGGACATCCAGAAGGTAAATACTAATCGTGTTGATTTAAGAAACTCTCTAAATTGTTGTAATTTTTTATTTTTGTATACATGATAATATGATGAGTTTGATTCTAAACTTATATTATTTCTTTCTATGCCAATAAAGACATCTATCTGCTACTATTTTGGCTTGTTACAAAGAATCAATAAGTATATTCACATGTCCCTTAATAGGATTTTTGTTTATTTTAGGGATGAATTGGGCCGTTTTATTGCTGATAAACGTAGTCTCACAACTCTTAAAATGGAGGGGTGTTCTAAACTTGGAGCTTTTGTTCTCTGATCCAACACACCCTCCACTCCATGGCTTTCAGATCTTCATTCACTTTTAAAGATGGTATGCATCTAGGAAGTTGCTTTTAGTCATGTTCTATGACTGTTAATAGAAAAAGTTTGTAATCATATTTGATGTTTTCAGTCTCCCCAATTTGAACGAAATATCTCTTGATTTCTCTCGCCAAGAGAATGATAGCACTGATCTTACTTCTATGATAGATGGCCTTAAAAGAAGCTGCCTTAAATTAAAAAATATTCACATTGCTTCTCTTCATCTCTCTCATTCTGTTGTGCTTTCTCTCACTGCTGCACATTAGGTACACCAAGTTGGAATTCATTCATTTTAGGGGATTGCGAATGCTATTGCTTGTACTTGGATCAGAAATTACAAATGCAACAGTTGTAGAAATTTCCAAATGCTACTCGAATCTAGAATTACTTGATCTCAGTGGGTAAGTAATTCTTATTTTTATTTTTGGGATATATGTTTTTGTCATTATTATGTCTTTGTATTACTAACTGTGTTTTACAGGTCTAGCATCAGTGACAATGGTCTAGGGATGATATGCAATGTATTTCCTGAGACTCTAACAAGGCTGCTTGTTGCTCTATGCCCTAACATTACATTAAGTAATCTTTTATTCCACAATTTAAGCCCCTCTATATAATATTTTTTTTAATAATCTATGTGCCTCTTTTCATCATTATCAGGTGCTATCCAATTTGCCACAGCCCAATTGCCTCTATTGGAATTCATGGATTGTGAGATGACTATATGTGAACAGATGCATAATATTATCTGAAGAGAACAGTGATTCAAAATTACAAATATCCCCAAATGGCAAGCTGCATCTTACATATCAGAAATTGTGTCTGCCACTGATGCTGCTGTGTGAAAGGTGCAAATTTTATTCTTTTTGGAATCTATTAAGGTTTGTTGTAGGGAAAGATACAACCAAATTAAGTCAGTAATTCTGATAAGTAGCATAAGGTGTGCAAATTATATTGCTTCTATTTGTTTAAATTATGCTAAAGGGTATTTAATATAATGGATGCAAAACTAATTCATAAACAACATCCAACCGTACGTGTAGCCATGATTAATTGGTGTTTGCTCAATTAAGTCATACATTTGGGCATATAATATATACTCAACACCTTGCTATATTGTGCATCAGAATGGTGTTGATAAGGAACCATAACATGTACCATAGTTTTTATTTTTTTTGTTTTCATTGTTGTTCCAATGGTACAACACCGAACTTTGTTTCTATATTTATGAAGATATAATTGAAGTTTTATTTAAGGTAATTTATACAGATTACCAGGTCAAAATAATGTTGTGGTAAATCAACACAACTTGTTTTGACCCGTAAATTATTAAGCATTTCTTTTAGTTTCTTAGCATGTACCCATTCTCCAGAAAATGCCCAAAATTCTTTTAAATGCCTATGTATTTGTTACCTTATTAAGATCAGCTCATATTAGTAATTTAAATGCCTATGGTTTACTTACTTATTCAGTGAAAAGAAAACGACATTTTGTTGGTTGGTTTTATGAACAACCAGGATTCCTTCTCTTTATTTACCAGTAGGTCTAGTTTATTAAATCTTTAGCCATGAACTATAGACTACAACCTGAACATGGTAAAGGTCTATTAAATTTTTGACAAATAGAGGCTAAACTTAAATACAAGTTCATAAATACTTAGATAGTTATTACTGGTGTGGCTATACTGGTAAGAAGATACTCTCTTATTAACTATAGTTATAGTTATTACTCAGTCTTATTAATTTAACCATTAATTACTAAAATTTTGCACTGCAGGAGTCTGTGGGCATTGCTAAAGCCGTGGCAACAAAGAATGGATATAGGTATTACCCCATACACAAATCATTGGCAATGTTTGAAACGTATGTCATATTACCCAACCTGGTAAGTTTCTGCCCAACTTTCCGTTTGTACTTGCAGAAAAGTTGATCTTTATTTACTTATTTTATTTATATGAGGTTTTGATCCTTTCCCCAATCATTTCTGTCCCAGGTGCCACAGTCACTTTAAGGCCGTTAAGGTTAGTGCATAATTTCATTGTTTTTATTTCTCGTAATAATATAAATAATAAAATTATAAAATTGTTCATGAATATTTAAAATTATGAAGTTGTTTATGAATTGTGGTTCTTAATTTGCTGCATGTTACTCGTCTGATTGAAAGGATAATAAATTAACTAACCCATTCATGGTCAGCAACCACCACTCCATAAATGCCTTTTTTGTAGTAGTGGGTTCTATATCTGGAGTATAGATCACTAAATATTGTTTTTCTGGTATCTTCTAATTGAGATTCAGTATCATTTTCATATATACGGATCAATCACTGTCTTTTAATTTTGTGGTGGTAAATTTTCATATATACAGATCAGTGGTGGTAAGATGATGAAGAGGATTACACCCTGATGCAAGGAAAAACTTAATTGATAATTATATCAAACTAATTATTAAACAAAAACAAAAGTAACTTATGGATATAAACCAATACTATCAGCTTAAGTAACTTCTGTCCGGTTAGCCTCTGTAGTTTATACAGGTTCTTGCATGTTTTTGTTTTCTTCATATGATTCAAACATAGTCAAGAGTGTTTAACTTTGTGGTGGCAAACAGCAGCAAGCCAGCAGCAAAACAGCAGCAAAGCAGCAGCAAAACAGCAGCAGAACAGCAGCAAAACAGCAGCATAACAGGTAGCAAAAGCTGTTCTTGGTCCCTCTAAAAAATCAGTATAAGACTTTAGCAAAACAGCAGCAGTCTGAAGACTTTAGCATGCTGCTGTTATCTGTATTTAGTTAGTTATGAGGGAAATTGAAGCTGTATGTTTGTTTTTTGTGCAGGAAGATAGGTTTACTGGGATTAAAGAATGTGTGTTATCTGTAGCTTTGGCAGTTGGTTGATAACTGGTATGCTTTATACGCTCAACAAGAACAGGTGGTGGGTTTGATAAATTGGTCAAAACAAGTATGCTTTATACGCTTTCTGTGTGGCAAAACTTAACACCAGTAGGGTTGGGTCGACTCACAAACCAATTGATCATCTTTTAGTTCACAAGAAGTTAAAGACCTGCATGCTAATCTATATAATTTTTACTGATACACGTAACATGTTTTGGCGTTTGCAGACATATCATTTAATGACAAAATCATCTTATATGATAATGAGAAGCAACAGAGAGGATGGGCTCCTGCCAACTGCAACAAACTCCCTAAGTCCTGAGTCTTTTTTCTTGTAATTCCTTGCTAATAAAAATTAGGAGTTAACAACTTTTTAACTTTGTAAACTCCAAAAAACTTGTTAACTTTGTAATGTTTGTCATATATATGAAATGTGTTGTTTTGCTATAGTGTATTTTATTTTGATTATGAGGTTAATTGTTTAATGTGGAAATAAGTGAATCTACAAAAATATTTTCTTTATTTTTTTTAAATTCATGACGCGCAAAAATGCGTGTCATAAGAAGATTTATGACGGGGCCTTCCTTGGCGCTTATTTTATGACACAAATTTATGACGCTTTTTTGCGCGTCATCGTTTGCGCGTCATAAATGGGATGACGCGCATTTTGCGCGTCAAGAGGCTTTTTGACCCTTCCTTCCTTGACGCTTTTTTGCGCGTCATCTGGGCCCTTTCTTGACGCGCAAAAAGCATCAAGAAAGACCATTTTTGTAGTAGTGACAAAATACATATTAACTGATTTAAAGTCATTAATCTAGGTCCAGCAATCCTAGCGTGATCACAACATAGCTCATGTATAGGTTCCTGCAACATGTATAAGATAAAGTGTCAACTACAAAAGTAGTTGGTGAGTAAACACATCTTTGAATAATATATATAATTTCAATAACAGCGATATATGTGTAACGAGATATTTTCATATATGTAGTCAAACAAGTAATTAGTTAGAGCCAATAAATGAGTGCCTCAAACCCTAGACAGCTAGGCTTCCAATCACCTGAGGCCAATTACCAGGCAGCTCAAATGGGCTGTCAAACCAATAGATCTATTACTGTAACCCCGGCTCAGTGTGTTAATGAGTACGCTTCGTGTTTGAGATAGAGAAAGAGTACAACCAATCACGATAATCCACACATATTTAACATACGTAGAACGTATCCAATCAGCATATAATCGCGTTTGTGTGTTTAGAGAAACGATTTTGAATAAAGATACATGTTACACCCCCCAAAACGTTTAAAAGAGGAGGTTTGTGAATACTCACTACTCAAATCATCATTTGAAGGAATCACCCTTTCTAATGATAACAAGAGTTGATATCGCATCACATCCCATAATATTAAAAGAGGGGGTTTAGTAGATACTCACCTGATAAGTAGATCAGAAATGAGAGATAGAACCAATCGCGAGAGATAACAATCTGGAGATTATCCTAATGAAACGAACATGCTAAATTAATATAGGGAATCATAATGATTATAGTTCTATGGACACGAGGAACTTAAGGAGTGTTAGGTCTTATTTGATTTAAGAACCATTTTACCCTTTATCGGGAAATTTGGGTTTAGTATTTGTTTAGTATTTTTATTTATTTAACGCTTTTGGACTTATATATACTTATTATATATATAAACATGATCTAAGACCAAAAATCAAGTCCCAATATTTTCTGGTTTGTTTAATATTAAATAATCATATTCAAAACCCTAATTTTAAAATATTTATCAAATAAATAGCAAAATCTTTTATTAACTGAAATAAATTAAGGGCTTTTATTTAAGATATTATTTTATAATATACCTTAAAAGATTAGTGTTAATACCTGATATGTGCGTCGTGTGAAGTATCGAGCAAGGAACAAGTTCATGCCAAATTAGGTCTGGCCAAACATGGTCCGAACCTAAAGTTCGGACTGGCCGAACCTGGGGTTCGGACGAAGCTCGGCCAGTTGGGTATATATAAAAGTTTGGATGTTGTAATTCAGAGCTCTCTGAGCGTGTGAGATCTGTTAAGTGTGTGTTTTCCAGTGTGTAATCTCTGTGTCATTTCCGAGTGTTTACTGATTGTAATTGTTCTTCGTTGATCAATAAAACAATCGGTTAATTACGTTTCGATGTCCGATCTGATGCTCACGCATTTTCAAGTGGTATCAGAGCATTCTGGTTCACTCTAGTGATCTTTGGTTACTTTTTTCGGATTTTTGAAGCGTTTTTGGAGTTTCTCGAATTTGTTTTCGTGTTTTCATCAATTCTATTGAGTTTTTGGTGTCAAATCTGCTCCTAAATCACTTCTTATCAGTTTTTTTGATCTTCAGTTGCAAGTTTCGTCAAAATCAATCATTTTTCGCGCATTTTTGAAAAACTATGTCGAAGTTCGGAGAGTTCTGGTAGAGTTCGGTGTAACCGCTTCGAAGCTCAGGTTCAGAGCTCTGAAGTTCAAGTTTGGTGATAGTTCGGTCAGTGTTCGGTGAGAGTTCGGAGTTTAGGAAGTTCGGTCGAGTTTCGGAGGTGTTCTGAAGTTCGGACAAAATTCGGCCTATAGATTTAGGTTTGGAGGGAGTTCGGTGGAGGTTCGGAGCACTGTGACAAGTTCGAAGAGAGTTCGGCCGATCAGAATTCTAATTTTTCAAAACAATGTCGGAATTTCAAACATTTGCGGCAATGCAGAATGCGATGTAAACTATGCTGAATTTTGACAATAAAATCGGAACAAGTCAGAAAGTTCCCGAATTGTTGAAACTTGAAGATTATCAAAATTGGAAGAAACGATTTTCCGCTTACATAAGTACAAATGATATCGATTTGTGGATCCCGCTTAAGAAGCTTTATCAACATCCAACAGATGCGGGAGATTTCAAAGGCGCAGCTTGTTGCCCGCCTTCCCTTCATATTGACTTGAATCGTGTATGTTACTTTCAATTTTTAATAAAAATATCAACATTCCTAGTATTTCAAAGAAGTTCATACTTTTGATCTTGCTGAAAGAAAATCATACGAGCTTGAACAAAAAGCATATGGTTATCTTACAATGACATTACCCACTGAGTTGCTTCATCAATTTAGCACTTGCAAGAAATCTAAGCAATTGTGGGATGCTTTATCAGCGAGGTGCGAAGGTAATGATGAGTACAAGAAGAGTCGGAAGAAAGTTTTAAACAAAAGAGTTTGATAATTTTCAGAATTATGACAATGAAAACATTACTGCTCTCGTTTCAAGGCTGTCACACTTGATTAGTGAATTAAAGGTGGTTGGGATTGAGAAAATCGATGCTGATTTAAAAGAAAAGATTTTGGAAGCTTTGCCTGAAAAATGGGAAAACTATGATTTGCTACTCACTCATGATAAGGATTATTCTACAATGACATTTCACGAGCTTACTGGAAAACTTCATGCTCGGGAAATTGAAATGTTAAACTCAAAGAAGTCAACTGCTACTTTGCAGAATCCTGAATTGTATCATTGTGAGAATAGTGCAAGCATGAATGCAAAAGCTAAGCCAAATTTGAATTCTGCATCAAGTGTTGCTTTCTTGTCAGGAGGTTTAGGGAATTCTGATAACAATTCTTCACGGGGTTGTAGCTTTACAATTCCAAATTCATCAAGTTAGAATGCGTTTTCTGTTGAATCAACAGATGATTGTGCCAAAATGATTTCTACATTAATTTCCTCATCCTTTGGGTTGATTATCAAGAATGTTGTTGATGCAAAGTTAACCGGCGATGATCTTGATGCACTTGATGATGATCAACTAACTGAATTGGATATATCTTGGCAATATGCTATGTTATGCCAACGATCGAAGAGATTATTCAAGAAATATGGAAGAAATATTTTTGGCGAGAAATTGGGTTTTGATAAATCAAAATTGAAGTGCTACAAGTGTTTAAAGCTTGGGCATTTTGCCAAAGAATGTCAACAAGCAAATCTTAGCAAGTCTGGTTTTCCTTTATCAAGCAAACCTGGTTTTACTCAGCCATCTTCTAGTAACACAGACAAAGCAACAACTTTAACAGTTCAGCAGGATGCTGTTTATGATTGGGGTCAAAGGTTTGGTTATGATTCATCAGCTTTGGTTGTCACTCATGTTCAATTAGATGATTCCTATTCAGATACTAGTTTTGATACTAGTTCAAATCCAAGTTCCTATGAATCTGCTGAGAATTTGGAAAGTTTAATGAAAGAAAATGCTTCGTTGTTGAATAAAGTTAAAAAACTGTCTGAGGAATTTGATGTGATTAATTCATGTTTGAAGATTTCTCAGGAAAAGGAGAAAGAGTTGGTTTTGAAGAATGAATGTTTAATGACTGAGATCAAATTGCTGAATGAACTTTAGAAGTGTTCAAACAAGATAAGAAGGATGTTGAAGCTGCCAGAGCAAAGGTTTGTGAAGAACGGGATGAGTTGGTAAAAGAGGTTGAAAAATGGAAGTTTAATGCTGAAGATGCTGCTACTGACTTCAAGAATTTATTTGAAAAGTCCAAAATCAAACTTGATTTGCTTACACAGAATGTTGAAGAATCTGATAGCAAGATTGAAACATATCAAGTTGACATGGAAAAGTTGTTGGATGAGAAGCGGGAGTTGGTTAGTGTGAATAAAGTTCAAACATCAAATTTGGAGATTCAAAGGTGAAATGAAACTAAACTAAAGAAAGAGTTGCTTGAAGGATTGGAAAATCTTCGAATGCAAAAGTTTGAAACTCATAAAGTTGCTATGCGTTTGATAGCTACCGAAAAAGAGTTGGCTGAAGCACAACAGAAGATTTCTGATCTCAAAATTCAAGTAATCGATGCAAATCGCTTACTCAACAATGTTTCAAATTCTCAAGTTTTCACAAGTTTCTTAGCTAATGATGCTAATTTTGAGAAGATGTTTGATAAAACTGCATCACCCCCTGCTCAGATTAAGAGACATTATTAAACCTAAAACCTAGACACGATTGACTTGCAAGAACCTTAACACAAGAACACGAATACATAATTAGACGAGACTAGTTTCCTCACTATCATAACAACTCTAAACAAAGAATGAAACCAACGGCTAAGAATCTTCATAGTGATAAGAAGGGCGGCTAATTAACCCTTAAGTGATTTTGACTTCTAAGATCTCAGCTACTTCAAGTGACAAGATTCAGTCTCAACCTGAGTTTGATGAAAATATCTTTTATGATCAAAAGAATGTAACTGATGTGAAAGCTGAATTTTCTCGGTTAGCAAAGAATGGACATTCTAACTCTGAGGAGAAAGTTGTTGGAAAGCATGTGGGTCTGGGTTTTAAAGCAAAAGATGTAACAGATGAGAAGGCTCTAGAATCATCATCTCAAGATTTGAAGAAATTGAAGCTGAAGCAAGTGAAGAAGGATGTGTTTAAGGTTGAAAAAGTTTAACCTAAGAGATTCTACAAGCTCAAAGGTTCTGCTCAGCTTTTCTCTGATAAAGAATTTCGTCTTCATTGTGTTGATGCTCGAAAGATATCTGAAGTTTTTATGAAAGCTCAAGTTTCTTCTGAAAGTTCTCAATCTCGAAGTCCAACATCCAAATGGGTTCATGATCACAGACATTAGGTATATGATTCTCACTCTGATCATGTTCGCGATATTCATGTGTATAATTCTTCGCATGTACATCAAAAGTGGGACAAATCAAAACGAATTTGTTATGTTGTCGTCAAACGGGACATATGGCACAGGATTTTCCACTATCTGCTGACTCACCACAGAGGTTTCATATGAAACCAGTGTTTGGTAAACCTGCCAAACAAATGTTCTTTGATGAACAAGGCAGAATTTTTGATGAAACTGAACCTACATTCTTTCTTAAACAAAAACGTTATATTCCCATGTTCTCAAAGGTTCAAAGTGTAGGTTCATCGTCACAGTCACATGTGATAATTTCTTCACAAGCTGACTTACCAAAACAACAACAATGGAAACCTAAGGTGGTTTCTAAGCAAAACAAGGACACTGGTCCAGAGACAATTCGCTTCGGGTCGTTCGTGAACTAATCAGTTTAACCAATGTGCAGGTACTCCTAGAAGATCTATCGACGATTGCAAAGTTGTTGATGGAGGAGTATTCTGCATAAGTTAAATTTCATGATCACATTTTCTAAATCTGCAAATTTTCTGAATTTGAACTGCAATATATTCGTGTTGATTGATCATTCTTTCTTTGCTTACAAGTTTTTCTCAAAAAGTCAAAAATAGAGTCTTGTTTTTGTGTAAAATGAAATTCCCAATATAGAGTTTTCATTTTAAGGGGGAGAATTGTAAGTAAGGGGGAGTAATTGGGAAAATGAATGTTATGGAGAGAAAGTGAATACATGCCAAATATATAAAATTGTGAGAAATTGATCATTGGGAAATGATGGTACATTGGCTTACGTATCTGACTCATGGATAGAGTAGATGAAAGGGCCATAAGATCATTGTTTGATATGTTTGGTAGGCTCGGTGAATCAGAAAGTATTCAGATGTGATATACATTAAATACTAATGCTTGACCATGTGGATAACATCTTGATGCATATTTCATGACACAAAAAGAAAAATAAGTGTGAAATTCTAACTGAGAAGTCACTGTGTATACATGTGTTCATTTTGCAAAGATTTAAACTTGTTTGATTTTCTTTATTTTGTCAAACGATCGGACTTTCTCCGCGTATCGGAAGATCGACCTGATCGTTGTTCGTTTGACATTCTGCTTTATTTTCTTTGGTGTTTCGTATAACTCATCGGACTTTCTCTACGTGTACGGGTGTACCGACCTGATTGTTGTTGGGTTATACAATTTCAACTTTTTTATTTTTCTTATTTTGTTAAATCCGAGGCCTTATCTGCGTATTGAAAGATCGTCCTTAAGGTAGACGATTTAACGTTCATATTTCTTTTTGCATGGAACGATCGGACTTTCTCTGCGTATCGAAAGATCGACTTGATCGTTGTTCGTTTGACATTCTGCTTTATTTTCTTTGGTGTTTCGTATAACTCATCGGACTTTCTTTGCGTGTACGGTAGTACCGACCTGATTGTTGTTGGGTTATAAAATTTCAACTTCTTTTATTTTTCTTATTTTGTTAAATCCGAGGCCTTATCTGCGTATCGAAAGATCGACCTTAAGGTAGACGATTTAACGTTCTTATTTCTTTTTGCATGGAACGATCGGACTTTCTCTGCGTATCGAAAGATTGACCTGATCGTTGTTCGTTTTACATTCTGCTTTATTTTCTTTGGTGTTTCGTATAACTCATCGGACTTTCTCTTGCGTGTACGGGAGTACTGACCTGATTGTTATTGGGTATACAATTTCAACTTGTTTTATTTTTCTTATTTTGTTAAATCCGAGGCCTTATCTGTGTATCGAAAGATCGACCTTAAGGTAGATGATTTAACTTTCTTATTTCTTTTTGCATGGAACACAGTTGACTGTATCATGAAAATATGATGCTTTGTAAAATATCACAAGTGCTATCACACAAAGGGAAAAGAAAGAAAAACAGGAAATGTCTGAGTATGTCTGATAGTGTGGGGTACACTGGTTGAAGCAAATCAAATCAATACCTTAACATATCCAGATGTTATGAGTATGATTCTACCTGAGTTTAATATGGACAAATTATACCAGTAATTAGCATGACTTATGTGTTTCAATTAATTGAAATTGAAGTGTAGTTCAGTGCGTTATGACCAATATGATCCCGTATAGTGATCTTTCTCATACCAAAAATAGTGTTTGATTTTGTATTGTGATTTCATTTCATTAAAAAAAAAGAACAAAAAGATTTTCGGTGTGTTTTAGCATAAACTTTGAAAAATCAAAAAGATTTTAGATTTGTTTTGATTTAAACTTTCTAAAAGTCAAATAGATTTTGTTTCTGCTTTATTTTCGATCTGATCAACACGTGATAGAAAATCAAAGTTTCAAAATCATATCTTGGAGTCTCGAAGAGACATATTACGCCGAGATTATTTAAATATTGATTCAGGATGCTAAGGTGCAAGTGATCACAACTTCAAGTCTTCTGAAGCTGTTGATAAAGACCAGAGATACACCAGACATTGTCAAGAATTCAAGATGAAGCTACGATCGAGTTGAGGAGGAGTTTGTTCGAAGATTCATTTCATTGGACGAACGGATTTTACACTTAAAGGGGAGCTTGGTTGAAGATGAAGATTTGATGATGTAGAAGAGTAGAGATACTGCACACGACAAGGGGGAGTTTGTTGATACCTGATACGTGCGTCGTGTGAAGTATCGAGCAAGGAACAAGTTCATGCCAAATTAGGTCTGGCCGAACATGGTCCGAACCTGAAGTTCAGACTGGCCGAACCTGGGGTTCGGACGAAGCTCAGCCAACTGGGTATATATAGGAGTTTGGACGTTGGAATTCAGAGCTCTCTGAGCGTGTGAGATCTGTTAAGTGTGTGTTTTCCAATGTGTAATCTCTGTGTCATTTCTGAGTGTTTACTGATTGTAATTGTTCTTCGTTGATCAATAAAATAATTGGTTAATTACATTTCGATGTCTGATTAGCTAGATCGAGTAGACGATCTGATGCTCACGCATTTTCAATTAGCCCTAAATTCAACCCGTTTGTTCTATTTTGGCAAAGCAACGTTTAGAAAACCCTAATTATTACATATTTATTAAATAAATATCAAATTAATTTATAAAATTATAAAAACTTAGGGTTTAGTTCTTTATAATATATTATAATATTCCTCAAAACCTCAACCCTTAATTCAATACCGTTTACTCAATTTTGGCAGAACAACGACGTGAAAACCTTAATTTTGACCGATTTTTAAATAAAATACCCAACCTCCCAAAACTTGAAATTAACTTAGGGCTTTCTTAAAACACATTATTTTACGATTACCTACAAAAATTCAGATCCTAATTCCCACCCGATTACTTAATTTTCTTAAAACAAGCTCAAGAACCCTAATTTTAGCATAGTTTTAGAAAGCATAATTAGAGACCGATTTAGCCAAAACTGAAAGAGGTTATTTTAGATCATACCCAGAGAAGCTTGACTGCAGAAATTCGGATTCTAACTCTTCTCCGATTGCTCGTATTGCTCCGACGAAGTTCTGGCTCGTTTTTAGGGTTTTTGGGTTATGAAGCAGTGAATTAGCGAGTTTGGAGAGTGAATTCGAGCTTCCATTTATTCTAATAGGTGCGTGCATTAAGATCCCTACACGTCCATGGGTGACTAAGTAGGCTAATTTGACGCGTAGATGGTCAATTTGGTCAAAAAAACGCGTTGTTGTTAAGATTCTGTCCACATATTGGGTCGCGTATCACGAATCATGCGAAGGAAGGCTTCGCGACCTGCGAGCCAACTATGGCAGATTGACACTTTTGGTCCCTGTACATTTATTTTACAGTTTTAACCCCTGAACTTTGGTTTTTTGGCAATTTTAACCCCTAGGCTTTTATAACCTTATCATTTTATGTCCAAAATTATTTAAAATAAATTCTCATGGTTTTCTAAGTCTCGAGATACGCATTACGAGGTATAAAAATGTGTATTTAATATATATTTATTTTCTTTTTAACCGTTCGTCCTCGTTTTAATTCGTTAACTTCTAAAATTTTATGAGTGACTTATATTGACCTTATAAAACATTAAGGAACATTAAAATATGATTTTTGAGTTTTATGTGACTCCCGGTTATTAACGGATTTGTACAAAAAAATGGTAAATTCATTTATTTGCGTTTTAATTAACAAAATTCATTTGAAATTTAACCAATTGGTTTTTAATGTTATAAAATGATTTTAGAATATCCCAAAGTATATATTTTGAGATAAAGACCCCGAGATTCCCGGTAAACGATAAATCGAATACCTAAATTGTGTAAAAATCGAAAATCGCTTTATTTTTGTTTTAATCAAATCGTATAACCTAAAACCTTGTAACTTAAATGTTTAATTTAGATTAATTCTTCCAAAAATCGTTAAATCAAAACTCCAATTTGCGTTACAAGTTCAAAATTCGGGTAGTGTTTTGTAAATGGGTCGGACACGGGTGTTACATCTGACTCGTCCGGTCTGTTGCTAATACCAGAAACGTAGCTAGCTGGGGCGTAAGCTGGAAATGCGTACATATGATGCTCGTGGTGCTGAGAGTGGTAGCTCACTAAGTGTCCTGCCGAAAGCTCAATAACCAAAAGGTTATCGGACTACTACTGATTTTGGTGCTCCTGCTGCAGTTGTGGCTTGATCTCATCGTCGTTTAGATTCACAATTGGGGTTGATGCTGCTATGGAAAACCCAACATCAATCTCCTCCTAGGTGAGGGAAATCTGGGGAATGGGACGTACCATCATGCATGCTCCAATGCGCTTTCGCGATGGTCACATAATCTCCTGAGGCTGCTCCTCCCAAAGAGGGGTGTTCCTAATAAAGGTGGATGGAGAAACTACATACCCAGAGGTATCGGACCGGCCTGCTAGGCCCTGTTTTAGACTTCTTCTTTGCTTTCCCACTGGATCGGGAAGATGAGTATTTGCTTCATTCGAAAACCATCTTTTCTTTAGGGTACCTATCAAGTTGAAAGTCAGTACAATAATCAAGATATCAAATCTCCCATGCATACCTAGGGTACCGTTACCCTAACTCACACTAAGGATGATGTGTCCTATTACCCAATGCAAAAACACACAAGGAATTACTCTCGGCTTATGTTGGTGTGCTTGGATTTGGCAAGTCTTAGTGTATATGTGGGTAGGAATGGCAGTCTGCAGTTCTGTAACTACTACCGACCTTTCAACAATCCTTTAGATCCTCCTAACACACAAACCTTCACCTAGGTCCAAACAAGGGAAGACTAGTAGCTTTCGTATGCCTGCTAGGGTTCACTAAGGCTTAGTGCACCTGTGGGTAGGAATGTTAGGTTGCAAAGCTGAAACTACCACCACCATTACACTAGATCTCAACTACTCCCTAGCACACATACATCCACCTAAGTCCTAGACTTAGCACCGAGCTTAGCCTTATAGTTCGTTCTTATAGGTTCAAGATTAGGGGCTCTAAGAATCACCTAATCTGCTGGAACCTTGGGCTCTGATACAAACCTGTCACACCCCGCCCCGCCGCGCCCTGCCAGGCGCTAGGGAGAGGAGAGTGAGACCACCCGCCCATACCAAAACACGAGGAAGCAGACCGATAGATGCAATATCACAAGGCCAACACACACAAACGGATGACCCGTCCAAATACAAAAGCAAATACAACCATAAACATATTTAAACACATTAAGTCTTAAGTGTTACACATCAGTCTATGCCCAAGCTGAACCTAAGGCTACAAACACGGTCAGGAAAAGACAACAACAAAGGATAGTGATGATAAGGAACAAATCCCAAAAATCAATAAAATCATCCCCAATGGGTACAAAACCCAACTCGTCCCTAACATCCAAATGTGATATCCACCCAAAGCCTTACTTACCTGCACATGAACCAAAAGTACGTCAACAACAAAAGTTGTTGGTGAGTCGTAGCGCGTTTGACTCAAATCAAAGTTTCCACAAATCGAGTAGCAACAATGTGCCTATTATAAATTCCTATTGTTAAACCAACACTCTGGGGGTACGATCTGTTAGAGCATTTTGTGTTGTCTAGTGCTAGGTCTTGGTATTTTGAATATGTAATTTATAAGTTTGTATTTTATAGTTCCAGCGGATCAGTGGCGGACCAGGCGGTACGCCGGACCACCTGATACGCTAGTAAGTTGGTCTGCTGGCAAGTCTCTATATATAGGTTTCAGTTTGTTTTAGAGAGTGTGAGTGAGGTCTGAGCGTTTTTAACTGTGTGTTTTTACTGGTGTAACCTGAATACTCTCTGTACTCTCTGTTTACGAGCTGTGATCAATATAAAGAAGATTATTTACCTCGTGGTGTCCAAATCCGATTGTAATAATGCACTAGCAAGATCAATTACGTGTTTTACAAGTGGTATCAGAGCAGGTTTGCTCGTTTGCTGTGATTTGCAGTTCGGTTTTGGTTTTTGGAGAGAAAAACTTCGGTTTTGGTAAGATTTCGATCAATTCTTCTCAGTTCTTCGTCAATTCAGTATGTTTTCTTCATTCAGATTGCCTCTGGTTCATTTTCGCTGAGTTGTACGTTGTATTCAAGCATTAAAAGTCAAAAATTGTGAAAATTATGCATTTTGCTTCTGGTCCGTGGGTGATCCGCTGGTGATCCACCGGTTGAAGATTCTGATCCGCAAGAGTAAATTCATCAGATTCAGTGATCCGCTGAATTTGATCCGCCAAGCAATCTTCAAACACTGATCCGTGGCGGTTATTGTTTGATACGCGGCAGTTCCAGCGTATCATTTAGCAGCGTATCAGTTGATCCGCGGGGTGTTTTTGATCCGGTAGAAGAATTCTGATTCGCGGGTTGAGTTTTGATCCGGGGAGAATTTTTCTGATCCGTTCACTTGGAATTTGATCCGGAGGTCTGATTTTGATCCGGGGTTCGATATACTGGTCCGCTGAATACAGAATTGAGGTTTTGTTAATCATGGATCCGTTTCAGGCTTTTGCTGCTATGTCTACGACTGTTCAAGCGTTGTTGAACTACGATAATGAAATAGGAACTACGAATAAAGTTCCTAAACTGATGAAGTTTGAAGATTTTCATAATTGGAAAACTCGGTATGAGTCGTATATCGGTGTGACCAATGTTAATGTTTGGACTCCTATGCTTGATGGGTATGAGATTCCAAAATTCACAACTGGGGAGTTTATTGGTCAAGAGAAGCCGTTTAACAAGATGAACGATGCTGAGAAAGAGGCATTCAAACTTGAAAGAAAAGCGTATTCCAATTTATCAATGGCTTTACCTAAGGATATTTTGCATCAATTTAAAACACATACAACATCTAAGAAATTATGGGATGCTTTATGTCATCGATGTGAAGGTAATGCACAATACAAGCAGAGCAAGAAGAAAGTGTTGTTGCGAGAGTATGATAATTTTGCTCATGTTCCGAATGAAACTATTAATGATCTCATTTCAAGATTGTCTCATTTGGTCAGTGAACTTGATATTGTTGGAGTAAAAATTCAAGCTGGAGAATTGAAAGAAAAGCTATTAGATGCTTTGCCCGAGAAATGGGAAGGTTATATTTTGTTGCTGACTCGTGATAAAATCTTTGATGATCTCACATATGATGAACTTACAAGGAATCTACTAGCAAGGGAACTGGATATGATGCGTGTGAAAACTTTACCATCTCAAGTTCAGAATCCCGATGTCTACTTTGGTGAAAATGCTTCTACCATGCATGCTAAAGCAAAGGCTAACTCAAATCCACCATCTACTGCTTTTTATGTAGAAAATACTTCAAGTGGTCATGCAAACATGTCTAGAGGTTCTTCAAGTGGAAGTTATGCTAGTAAAGCTGCTGTAACATATCCTGTGTATTCGCATCAGTCGTCTTCTGTTCCAACTCACAATCAGAGTGCTTTTTCAGCAAAAACTACAAATGACTTTATGGCTTTATTTTCAGCAATGGTTTCGTCTTATGATGGAGTTGTTGCAGGAAAGTTAACTAGTGCTAAGTTAACTGATGAAGACTATGAACAGATTGATTCTGATGACTTAGAATTGATGGATATTAACTGGTCCATGGCAATGCTTGTTCGCAGAGGCAAAAAGTATATGCAAAGAACGGGTCGGAAGGATTTAAATCCTGAAGGAAAACTTGGATTTAATAAGTCTAAGGTTCGTTGCTACAATTGTCAGAATTATGGGCATTTTGCCAAGGAGTGTACCAAGGGAAAACAGCAAGAAACTTCAAAGTTGTATCAAAAGTATGCTGCACAGAGTAACAAGCCATCAGGAAGCAATATTAATCCTTCAAGTTCAAATGCAAATGCTAGTGGATCAAATTCAGACACTAAAGCGTTGGTTTCACAAACTGGTGAAGGATATGATTGGGCTGCTGATTTTCCAGATGAATCTGCTTTCCTGTGTACTGAGGAGCAGAGTGTAAAGATTGAAGATGATCCTGATCTTCCTGGTGAAGATTTCTTTGCTGAAGGTCAACATGCGTTTATGGCCAACATTCAGGTTGCTTCTAATTCTTGTGAACTTTGTCCTAATTTTGCTAGCCAGTTAAAGGAACTCTCAGATGAGAAAATCATGTATTTTGACAAATACTCGTTAGCAGAAGAGAATGTCAAAATTTACAAACAAAGGTGGGAAGCTGTTAAAGCTGAACTGAAAAGTGAACATGCTGTGGTTCTGAGCACAAAAATTGAGCTTAATAACAAAACGGAAGATTATATTTTTAGTGAAAAGAAGCTTGCTGAAGCAAATGCTAAAATTTCCGAATTAAACATTGAAATTTTGGATCTTAAAAGGCAACTTGAAAATTTCAAAAATTCATCTTCCTTTGCAAGTTTTCTTTGCAAAGATGAACATTTAAAAGATTTGCTCAAAGAATCCGGGTGTAATTCAGTTCCTCCACCCATTGTTCATGGTTTAGGACCAAAGGAATCTGAAACCAAAGTTGGTGTTGTGTTTGATTACTCAATGTTTACTGAGGGATCATCTGATAAATCCAAAAGCACTGATAAGAAGAAATCAGGCAAACAGGTGTCCAAACCTAAGGTTGAGGTGTCAAAACAGTCTGAATCCAGTGATTCTAAGGTTGAAAAACCTGTCACTGAGGTTAAGCCTCAAAGTGTCAAACTGACACCATTAGAGGCTGCTCAGAAAATACTTGAAACTGCAAAAACCATGAAAACATTTGAAAATTCAAAATTTACTAAAGGTCCAGATTTGTTTTTTGAAAGAGATGTTGTTTCTGTAAGTAACACAATCACACCTGATGTCAATGCTATACCAAAAGCACCTGAAAGAAGTGCAAAATAAAATGGTGTTGGGTTTGGACAGTTTGCTGGAAATTCTAAGGTCAATCAAAAGAAACCTCAGAAATTTTAGTAACGTGAAAAGAAATTTGCCAAAAATGGAAAGTTTTATGAAAATTTGAAAGGCAAAACTGCTGATGGTGATTCTTCTCAGAAATTGAGAATGTATAGTTTGAAAGGAAGTGATTCAGTGTTTTCTGATTTAGATTTTCCTTTAATTTGTGTTGATCCATCACGTGTTGCCAAAGTGTGGTACGTAGAACCATCTGAGGTGGTTAAGTCAGATCTTGAAGACGAGCAGTTCATTGTTTTGTCTGATGTGCCGTCTGGTTCAAATGATCAAGGATCATACTCCAAAGGTCAAAGGCCTTCTGAGAAACCAAAGTCATCAAATGATCAAAAGTTTAAGACTAAATCAAAACAATCATCTTACTCACCAAAGAGTTTTTATAACTCTGATGGTCAGTATTCATCAGAAACTAATAGTTTTGATTATGAAGCGTTTGGTTTTTGTGGTGATTACAATTTTTATGATGATTTTGGTAAATTTGAACAAAACAAAACCACAAATGTTAAACCTAAAGGATATGCTGATCGTTGTGGTGTTGATGACTATGGATTTTACAATGAACATGGATACATTGGCCCTTTGTTTAAACCTTTGCCAACCTCCAAAGGAAGAAGGTTTAAAACCAATGTTTCTAAACAAGGTGTTCAACCAAATTACAATGATAACATTCCTAATAATTTTGAGGATGGTGTTCCTAAGGGTTTTGTTGATCTCCGAAGGTGTTATTGTTGTTTTGAAAAAGGACATATTCGTAGTCGGTGTCCTGTTTTATCTAGAAAAAGGGCTTCAGCTTATACGCAATCATATTCAGATTCAAAATCTGATGCAAAGCCCAAGATGGATGATGAAAAGATTGTTACCAAACAACATTTTAAAAGGAGAATTTTTTTCAATAAATCTTACTAATTTTTTGGTAATAATTCTACTTCAGATACTACTGCTGATTCATCCATTCCATCTGTCAAGCAAAAGTGGCTGCCTAAAATGACTTCAAAAGCCACTGAGGATTATTCGGAAGATACGATCCTACGGTCGCACACCTCCCTTTGTGGACTAGGCATATATGCCATCACCTGACCCCTAATGGGTCCAACAAACGGGTATGAGACAGCTTGATCTACCTCTATAGTTGTATTGGTGCAATATATGTCTTTGTGGCCCAACACTCATGCCCAAATTAACCATACTAATCAACATGAATGTCTCATAACATGCGAGATTAAATTTATAACATGGTGTGAGATCAGTAGAAGTTCCAGAGAAAACCTGGCACAAAATGAATGTAGAGGAGGATTGCAGGCTTACTCGAACTTCACAACCCACAAATATTCTTGAGAATTGATGGTGGTAGCTCCAATTGGCCGGAATAATGCTCCTCAGGGGAAAATCAGTCGAAAGAGTAATGTTCTCTAAGTGCTAGTGGGAGAAATGAGCAGAAATGTG
>JBCNJP010000198.1:54345-90500 GCA_039602395.1 Deinandra increscens subsp. villosa
CGGTGTTGAAATACTCCAACACTGATGCATCGGTAAATACGTTCCAAGTTTGACTTGATTTTGGATCGCATGAACTATCAATTTTTATTACCAGATAGGGATATTAAAATTCAATTTTAATTGAGATCGTTTGACAGAAACGAGAACCCTATCTTCCTCGGGACATTCATTTTAAGTAACCTATTATGTCAAAATACAACTAGATTGTCGCGAGTTATGTAACCAATCAAAAGTTACTAATGACTTATTAAGTTTGATTGAGTTTTATAAAGTTCAAAAATTTCAAAACTCATTAAGGTAGTTACATTAAAAATTAAGTCAAGTTGTAAAGACTTATAGAACTTGTAACCTATTGATTGTGTTCTCAGTTTTAAAACCATTTTTAAAAGGATTTCAGTGTGTTTAGTTGGTGTGTAATACCACTATTAAACCAAGCAACCAAAACAAGCAAATCAAATATGTATTGGGCCATTAGGGTTTTGGTCTTGCTAGAGCCTTTTAGCGAGACCAAATGGGTCACGGGATAAAAGTAGAAAACAAACCACAAGGAAGGCTAGCTTTCGTGTTCTGTAAGCTCCCACTGACCTCAAGAAGCCTCTTGACATCAATTGGATCTTCGAGTCTTCTTAATGACAAAACTTTGCTAAAGTAGAAGATTTTGTAAAAGGAAAAACCTAATTAAAATTTTAAACCCAAAAACTATGGGCCAACCCGAAGTCTAAACTATTATAATAATGGGCCAAAAATATGGGCCAAACCATAACAGAAAAGATATCAAGAAACATTCAAAACAGGGGTTTGGCCGAATACATATACAATACAATCAAAACAAATTGCAATTTAATTGGTCAAAATAAAGTTGACCAAAATGCAATTTAATCATGCAATACAAATAAAAACTGATTCGCAACTTTCGGGCGTTTAACCCCAGTTGCGAATCCACCGGTTTAAAATCGACCGGTTCCGATTTACGCATGGTAATCAAGGCTCTGATACCACTGTTGGGATATGACAGTGGTATTCGGGTAGCCCGGTGACATATTCAAACTTTACGTGACCGATAGATTAATAGTGTATAAAAGAGTTAACCGCATTAATTTATAATTAATTCTAAAATGCATAGGAATAAATATATATCAATATATATATATATATATATTAAAACTTTATAATCTAAAATACTAATACCAGTACGCAACAGCATCCGATTACCGAACAAGCAAACACATATAAATGATTAATCTAAACTAATGGTGAGTTTAGATATACCTTGGCGGTGTTGAACAAACGTTCAAGATATCGAGTTCCAACGAACGAGGCGCTAGGTTGACACGGAAGGAACCACATTCGAGCTCCAACGGTTGTTGCATTTCGCGATGATTGTCGTGGTCCGGTGTCGCGTACTGCTATGGGACTGCGTTTATGACCCGTAGTCATTACGTGTCGCGAGAGTACATCTCGACTGACATCGCATCTCTTGAGACTACGAGATCAATCAGATTCAGATCTGATTGCAACCAGAGACGGTGCACGGCGAAACGGTCATGCGATGGCAGGCGAGCGGCGGTAGTGCCGGTGGGTGACGGCGGCGGCGACGACGAATACATGGTGATGATTGGCGGAATTTGCGGCGGCTATTGGTGGCAAACCGAGCGGCAGATCCAGGCGTACGAGGCGGCGATCTCTAGTCCTCTCGGTGATCTACGAGCGTTTTTTGATGGAGCACGTTGACTTGCAACGACCAGCAAGATACGGTGGCTCGAAGTTGGCCACCGGAGCACGCCGGTGGCGGCGATCGGAGGGGAATGAAATCATCGGTGCCGATTTTCCTTTTGGGATCTGTTCCGTTGAGAGGAAAATTGAAAAGAGATTTTTCCCTTTTGTTTTTCTTTTCGCCGCCGACTAATTTTTTGGGAGGAGAATAGGGTTTCATCCCTAATCATCTAATAGATATTAGATGACCACAAATTCTTGAAGGGTCCCTCTCGAATATAAAGCCCATCTCGTACGCGAGCCCACAAGCCAACATTAGAAAATTTTCACTAATGTATAACTCGACCGTGAATTTAAATAAAACTACTTTTATTTAAATATCGTTCACCCATTATTATTAAGCCGGTTAATAATAATAATAATAATATATTGATTATTAATTATTTATAACTAGTATAAATAATTTATATATAATCAAACGTTTCCGTTTCTTATACAGGTTAACTAGTATGTGGGTTTATAGTTCGTTGCACCCAGTGTAATTCTTACGGGTCGTAACCGGTTCAGGTTCAAGATTTGTCGGGTCAGGACATACAATAACCAAGAAGAAGAATAACTAGACTTTTCAGATTTACCGGTGAGAAATGTTGTAGGAGGTGCGGAACTTAAAACATTTGACTTCACAGCATTAATGGTTGAATCATTTTCACCATGATACACAACATGATTCTAAATATGTGCATGAAGTGACTTATTTACCATCAACTCCATATCCCTTGCTTAAATTCTTTGAATCAAATCATTGAAAGTCAAACCCGGATACACTTTATCATGAGTACACATCATAACTATATAATTTTCCCATTTCTCAGGTAATGCCTCCAACATCTTTTCTTTCAAATCTGCATCTTTATTTATAAGACTCACCAAACTCATTTCACTCATCAAATGTGCAAATCTTGCAATCAGACTTGAAATTGATTCATTCTGATAAAGTTTGAAACTATCAAATTCCTTCTTCTAACTTTCTGTTGACATTTATTGTATTGATCATTACCTTCACATCTTTTCTGCAACGCATCCCATAAACTTTTTGATGTATAATTAGCAGAAAATTGATGTAGCAAATTTTTAGATAATGCCATTGTTAAAGTACCATACGCCTTTTTCTCAGCTTGATATGCTTTCTTTTGTTCAGAAGTGAATTTTCTTTGAAGAATCGGCTCTCCAGAAGCATCTTTAGGATATATGTATTGTTCATAAATGCCAACCACATATTAACATCATTTGTATCAACATGCGCTTGAAAATGTTTCACCCAACTATGATAATCTTCCAATTTCAACAATTTAGGAACTTTCTAACTGGTTCCAATTTCATTATCATAATTCATCATTGTTTGCATTGTAGCCTGCATCAAATTTTATATCGCAGCAAATGCTTGAAAATCCGACATCTTGAATGAATCTGATTACTGCTCACCCGAACCAAAACGAACTCAAAATTTGGTTAACTGAACAGAGCCGAACCAGAACTAAACTGAGATGAACGAAGAGGATCAGAACTTGTTCCGAACTGAGATAAAAATGAACCGAACTGATATCAAATGAACTGGACCGAACCGTGACTTCGTGTACCTGAACTGGAATCCGAACCATTTTTATCCGAACAAGCAACGAACTAGTACACGAACTCAAAACAAACTCAGACGAACTGGCACTTCGTTTGACTAAAATTATCCAAACCTAGACGAACCTAGACTTCGGAGCGGTTATTTTGACGACCAGTCAGACCTCACCCGAACTCAAACAAACCGAAACATTTCCGACTCAAATTTCATGATTTTCAGTGTTTTCGAACGAGATTTTTAGCAGTAAATCTGACAAACTCAGTAGGAATGATTTATGAAAAGATTTTTTCACAAAAATCACACTCGAGATGATCAAACGAACACAAAAACGCACATATTTTTCAAAAACCCCATTTTTGACTTGAATAATTAAAAAAACATAGATTTCCGGACCAGTAGATTGAACTGAATACTCTGATCCTACTTGTAATTGCGTGAGCGATGGATCATCTACTCGGTCGTTATGAAATCTATGTTAAACGTATGAAAGCAATGAACACGATGAAGTAAATACAAAGACGTTTGTATTAAGACCACTAAGAGAATACACAGTAAAAACACACGCAGAAGATCTGACCAGAAGTTCTCGATCCTATACAAGTTGATCTATTTATAGGCATAACATGTTGTACGAACTGGGCATCACACGAACTGCCAGTTCAGGTCAGTTCGTGTGGACCCGAACTCTGAGTTCGATTCAGTTCGTTTATAAACAACCTTATAGCTTGACTTATAGTTGAAACTTCACACGACATGTTCTGATACTTCACACGACGAACATATTATGTACCAATAGAACAGAAGAAGTTTATTCAGAGGGGGAATTTCTATGACAAATTGCTTCGGGTTTATCAGTTATTCATTAAAAATGTACGGCGGAGCGGTTCTTCAACAGTTTAACAGATTTGAAAGCATCAGTCAATGGGGAATATGTTGGAGCTAAAAATCTATGTAACTGACGCCATCAAATCTGCTGACGAAGTATTCGGTTGAAGATCCATTATGATATGATTCCGAGACGCGGGTTGTGATGATCGAGGCTTGCAAGTTCAGACCAAATACGTTTTCTTGAAAGTCAACTGTTCAGGTCAACGCTCAACGTAAAAGTC
The DNA here is from genome assembly GCA_039602395.1 of Deinandra increscens subsp. villosa. Classification (NCBI taxonomy): domain Eukaryota; kingdom Viridiplantae; phylum Streptophyta; class Magnoliopsida; order Asterales; family Asteraceae; genus Deinandra; species Deinandra increscens. The sequence continues at coordinate 58,798 of JBCNJP010000198.1, forward strand.
AATTGAAAGATCGGATCGAGCTAGTCAAGCTTCATATTAATTAAATCAACTTTAATTTAATTAATATTAATGTTATTTGATTTATTTGTAATTTGCTCATTTATTTGTGTTCACTAGTTAGCGGGTTAGTGAGCACAAAGGCTCTCACTATAAATAGATGTGATAGCCCTCATTTGTAAAAAGATGATTCTTTAGAGTGACGTGAGCACCATGTAACCGTGGATTTTCTATGACGAGTTTGTAAGCATTCAGTGTGTTGTAATCATTCGACTATCATCAATAAATCGATTTGCTTAATCATGTTTGTTGTTTGATTTCTAGATTCTCATCATCCCTCTCCACATCTCGCCTTCTTCGAGCTCACGATCAAGATTCTTGTAGTGAAATCGGTCCTGTCAGAATTGAGACTTCCTTGATTTCATAACCAATACCTTTATGCTTGTAGTCAGGAAGTTTACAAGACCCAGGTTGAGAATCAGAAGCATTTGTTTTATTAGCTTCTCTAGTAATTTTGGCTTTCATGTCCTTCAATTTGTTTTCATAATGTTGGACTCGGTCTGCCCAAGACACATACTAGATTGATGTGGCTAGTACGTTATGATCCAAGACGGGTCATACCCAATAACGAGCTAGACAAACACCCAATGGATATTTATTTACATATGATCAATTAAATAAATGTCACTTATAGAAGATAATTAGAAATCGGTTTCTAATTAATTGAACTTGTATTAAATCATGTGGATGATTTAAATTATAGAAGCAAGATAAAAATGTTATTTAATTGGTTAAATAACATGTTACACAACATATAAAAGGTTATATGTTATACTTCATTTTAGTACACAACATGTAATGTGTTACATGACTTAAGCATAGTATCTAAATGAACAAAGACTAGAAAATGGACTAGGTTCATTGGAGGGTTTTAAAAGGTTTCAAAAACCATTTTCCCCCTCCTTTTTCCCCCTCTAGAGCCGGCCTCCCACCCTCTTTATGAGGGTGGTTGAGCCTTTTTATTTAAACAAGACATATGGTCTTGAAGGGTGGACTAGTCATTGATTACCACTTACTTCTCTCATACTCAAGTTCTTTCTCTCTCTCCTTCAAAGCAAGAACACCTTCTTGCTAAAGAAAAATCTGGAAATAGGTTCCAAGATATTGTTGGATTCGGATTCAACAAGAGAAGAAGGAAGAGTTAGTCTTCAAGAAATCCTAGCAACAAGGGTGGTTGTTGCTTGAGCTCGTGGGTATCATCACTTGAGGCTTTCAAGTTAGATAGCAAGCCGGTTCATCCACATCATCTTCTTCACAATCTTGAGCTTGGAAGAAGGTATATCTAAAACCCCCTATGGTTGGTTTTAGTTTTGATAGCATGCATACATATTTGGATCCTTGGTTTTGGGTTTTATAATCAAGTGTTAAAATCGGTTTTAACATCAACTAATCAAACTATAGTTTTGAATTTCCGCTGCGTTTTACATTTTAAGGAGTTAAAATGGCTTTGATAAAGTTCTTAAAACCCAACAATGGTATCAGAGCCGCTTATATGGATGCATGCTTCAAAGAGCTAGTTGGTTAGCTCCACAAAACTCTTGGTTTTGGTTCCTCATACCACAAACCGAAAGTTTTGTTCATGGTTTCCCTTTGTCTTTCAAGATGCTTCACTAACATGCATGTGGTTATCTTGAAAGATTAAAACATTTTATCATTTTGTTGTTTTTGTTGTTTGGACAACAAACCCAAGTTTTCGGTTTTGTGTTGGACCGAAAAAGGAAATGGGTTAAAAGGGAACCATTTGTACATATGGATGTATTTTTAGATATATGTTTGGTGCATAAAGCCTAGCCAAAAGACCTTGTGATTGTTTGTGGTGAATGTTTGTGCTTGTTGTAATTATTCAAAAGTTGTAATAATTTCAAGTTCCTTATTTTGGGCATGTAATCTATTTATTTCATTTGGTATGTAATGTAATAGATTAGGTGCATTTTGTTTTACTAGAAAAATGTATTAGGATCCATATTTTGTAAAAAGGAAGAATGCACAAGATGGAGGATCTTGGATGCCCAAAGGAGTCAAGCAAAACACAACCGAAGGAGGTCACTTGAAGCATTTGGATGCGGGGTCAAGTGGGAGTTCACAACACATCACTTGTGTTTTGTCCCTTAGGAGAGACCGAGACACTCCTTTTAAATAGCAGGAGTGCTTCTGCACCCCTGCTACAGGTAACAGGTGTTGTCCCAGAAACACCCCTGTTACTGCTAAAAGGTGTTGTCCATGACACACTCCTGTTACGGCTAGCAGGTGTTGTCAATAGTTGGCTATGGCTATGCACCTATTTTATTATGCTTGTGTGGTTGTTTATTTTCATGTTTGGATGATATTTGGATATGCATGCTAAAACAAACTAATAAACATTAACAAGCTAAAACCGGTTCTTAAAATATCATTAACAAAGACTAATAAAATGGGTTTTATTAAGTTGATGATGATTTATCAATAAAATGGGTTTTATTAAAAAGAACCATGAAATATGGATTTCAAACAACACTAGGGTACCATACATTTGAATGCATGTGAATTGTATGGTACATAGAGTTTTCTACACTAGAATTATGAAAACTAAAAACGACCCTTTTGAAAACAAGTTTAAACGCCATCCTTTTGTACAACACTCAATTTGCTTGTAAACTCTTTATGGGATAAAGGTCACCTAACCGTATTTGAGGGAACTTGTATATTTGAGGTAGGTTTACCATGTATGTGGGATAAAGGTCACCTAACCACTTGCATATGTAAATTTACACGTGTGTATAAGTAGGACAACTTGATTTGGGGACCATGTGAATAGGGTCACCGAAGCATGGGGAACCAAAGGCATTGATGGGATTAAACATGTCAACTAAACATAAGATGTTTAATCGATCCCATACTACTAGAAGTTGCAAAGAGTTGCAATTGTCAAACGTTGACTACCTTGTTAATTTAAGTCATGGGATAAAGGTCACCTAACCACAACTTAAATGTAACGTTGGATTCTAGGTTTTAATTTATTAATTGTCTATGAGACATAAAAGGGTATTAATTAAATTAAAAGGTTAATATTGATATCAAAGATACTTAATAGAACTTTGTTAAATTTTGTAGATGGCCAATAATAACGAAATCATCCCCGCCACAAACGTCCATAACCTATCGCTAAGATCCATCTTAGACAAGAATCGTCTCAACCAAGACAACTTTGTGGATTGGTACCGCAACTTGAGAATTGTTCTCAAACAAGAAAAGAAGTCTTATGTGTTGGACGATCCTATCCCCGACGAACCCGATGTCGAAGACGTTGAGGCTTATGCCGATTGGGTGAAGTACACCGAGGACTCCGTCCAAGTTTCATGCCTCATGCTAGCAAGTATGATCCCCGAGCTACAAAAGGATTTAGAGAATCATGGGGCATACGACATGATATGCCAATTGAAGGAAATGTTCCAACAAAAGGCAAGAACCGAGCGCTTCGAAACGGTTCGAGCACTCCATGCATGTCGTATGGACGAGTCACAAACGGTTTCATCCTATGTTCTTAAGATGAAGAGCCTCATTGATCGTCTTGAAAGGCTCAATTGTCCCGTTTCAAAAGAGTTGGCTACGGATTTGATCCTCAACTCTTTGTCAAAGAAGTTTGACACTTTTGTATTGAATTACAATATGAATGGTTGGGAGAAGACCATTCCCGAGCTTCATGGGATGCTCAAAACGGCCGAGCAAGGGATGGGCAAAAGTGTTGTGCCCGTTCTAACGATCAATGAAGGTAGTAGCAAGAAAAGGTCTCGCTCTACCTCTAGTTCCTCAAAGGCAAAGGTTGCCAAAGGAAAGGGATTCGTCAAGGGGAAGGGCAAGAAAGAAAACCCCAAACCGAAGGAGAAGAAGCAAAAGATTGCTTCAAATGATCCATGCTTTGAGTGTGGTGAGGTAGGACATTGGAAGAGGAATTGTCCAACCTATCTCAAAGGGTTGAAAGAAAAGAAAAATGAAGGTCAAACCTCGGGTAAGACCTTTATGATTTATATTGAGCTTAATGCCATTTCTTCTAACACATGGGTATTGGATACCGGATGTGGAACTCATATATGTAATATGTTGCAGGGGTTCAAAAGAAATAGGCAATTGAAGGCGGGAGAAGTTAGTCTCTTCATGGGCAATGGAGCGAAAGTTCAAGTTGAAGCCCAAGGAGACTACATTTTGGAACTTCCAAGTGGTTTGGAAGTAATTTTGAATAATGTATTATATGCTCCTAGTTTGACTAGGAACATAATTTCCGTTTCCCGTTTAAGACATTTTGGATATGATTTTAAATTTGTTAACAATGATATCCATGTTTCAATGAATGACGTGTTTTATTTTAAAGCTAGCCCTTTAAATGGTATTTATGAATTGGTTCATGAAAACACATCATACAATAGCTCAATGTATCAAACTAACACCAAGAGACTCAAAAGAGATTTGAGTGACACCTACATTTGGCATTGCCGCCTTGGTCACATAAATAAGAACCGCATACTAGCGTTACAAAAGAGTGGTCTTTTGAAAACAAATGATAATGATTCCTATGAAGTATGCGAATCTTGCCTACAAGGTAAGATGACTAAGGCACCTTTTAGTGGCACCACCGAAAGAGCAAAAGATTTTCTAGGGATCATACATTCGGATGTATGTGGACCTTTTAAGCCAACATCTAGGAATGGTGAAAGATACTTCATCACCTTTACCGACGACTATAGTCGCTATGGGTATGTGTACTTGTTAGCACACAAGGATGAAGCTTTTGAAATATTCAAAATCTTCAAGAATGAAGTAGAAAATCAACTCAACAAGACAATAAAGATCCTTCGTTCGGATAGAGGAGGTGAATACCTTAGCAATGAATTTCAAAACTATCTTCGGAGTTGTGGGATTGTCTCACAACTTAGTCCACCTCGAACACCACAACATAATGGTGTATCGGAGAGGAGGAATCGAACCCTATTGGATATGGTTCGATCTATGATGAGTAGAAGTTCCTTACCTCTATCATTTTGGGGTTATGCCCTACTCTCAGCGGCCCGTATTTTGAATATGGCCCCAACCAAGAAAGTGGAAAGGACACCTTTTGAGTTATGGCATGGAAGGGTTCCATCCCTATCTTATCTAAAGGTGTGGGGTTGTGAAGCTTATGTAAAGCATGACGCTTCAAACAAGCTAGATCCCCGGTCCACTAAGTGTATATTTGTAGGATATCCTAAAGATTGTATAGGATATTACTTCTACAATCCAACAGAGCAAAAGGTATTTATTGCTAGAAAGGCCGAGTTCTTGGAAACTAAGTTCCTTATGGAAGGAACTAGTGCAAGAGCGGTGGAACTTGAGGAGGATCAAGAACCACAAGCCGATACACGTTTGGTTGAAACTAGCCCTCTACAAGAAATTGTTGGAGATGATCAAATGGTTGATCAAGACACACACAACGTTCGTAGATCTGGTAGAACTAGTAGTCCACCTGAAAGATATGGATTTTTCATGGAGGGATGCTATGTGGTAGATTCAGATGAACCAACCACTTACCATGATGCAATGACCGATTCCGAATCGGACAAATGGCTGGAAGCCATGAACGTTGAGATGCAATCCATGCATGCCAACCAAGTATGGGACTTGGTAGTGCGACCTCCTAACTCCAAGGTAGTTGGAAGTAAGTGGGTTTTCAAGAAGAAAACCGACATGCATGGGAACTTAGACACATTTAAAGCTCGACTTGTAGCAAAAGGTTTCACTCAAACTCAAGGGGTTGATTATGATGAAACTTTCTCCCCGGTGGCAATGCTAAAGTCGATAAGGATATTATTTGCCATAGCCGCCCATTATGATTATGAGATATGGCAATTGGATGTCAAAACAGCTTTCCTAAATGGATATCTTGAGGAAGATGTCTATATGGCTCAGCCCGAGGGTTTTGTCGATCCAAAACATCCTAATAAAGTGTGTAAGTTAAAGAAATCAATCTATGGATTGAAACAAGCATCAAGGAGTTGGAATCAGCGTTTTGATGAAGAGATAAAGAAATTTGGCTTCATCAAGAACGAGGATGAGGCTTGTGTGTATAAGAAGGCTAGTGGGAGTATAATAACTTTTCTAGTATTGTATGTAGATGACATACTACTATTTGGGAATGACATTCCAACCTTGGAAGGTGTAAAAACCTGGCTTGGAAGTTGCTTTTCCATCAAGGATCTTGGTGAAGCCACCTATATTTTGGGAATAAAGATCTATAGGGATAGATCAAGGCGCCTGATAGGCTTGAATCAAAGTGCATACATTGACAAAGTCTTGAAAAGGTTCAAGATGGAGAACTCTAAGAAAGGTTTGGTACCTATTCAAAGAGGGACTATATTGAGTAGGACTCAATGTCCAAGCTCAAAGGTTGAGCAAGACAAAATGAAAGGAATCCCATATGCGTCTGCTATTGGATCAATTATGTATGCTATGATATGCACTAGACCGGACGTGTCATGCGCCTTAAGCATGACAAGTAGATACCAACAAAATCCAGGAAATAGCCATTGGATGGCTGTCAAAAGTATATTGAAATATCTTAGAAGGTCTAAGGATATGTTCTTAATATATGGATCCGATGAGAAGGAACTCGTTGTAAGGGGTTACACGGATGCGAGCTTCCAAACGGATCGAGATGATTCTCGATCACAATCGGGGTATATCTTCATTTTAAATGGAGGGGCGGTCTCTTGGAAGAGCTCAAAGCAAGATGTGGTTGCATTGTCCACTACGGAATCAGAATACATCGCCGCATCTTTGGCCGCGCAAGAAGCCGCATGGTTGAAGAAATTTATTGCCGAACTAGGGGTTGTTCCTACCATTCAAGGACCCCTAGAGATCCTTTGTGATAACGAGGGAGCGATTGCTCAAATCAAAGAACCTCGTGATCATCAAAAGGTGAGGCACATCGAGCGGAGATTCAACTACATAAGGGATGAAGTTGCAAAAGGAAAGATATGTATTCGCAAAGTTCACACCGATGACAACGTCGCCGATCCACTCACGAAGCTCCTAGAACGCCCAAAGCATGAGGGTCATGTTTGTGCTATGGGACTTCGACATTCTAGTGATTGGATATGATTTATATTTTGTATTTGGATATCGGAACAATGTTTATTTTGACACTTTTATATGAATGTGGGATTTCATTTAAATTGTGTAGTGTTCCATTTTTGCATGTTTAAATCCGTGAATAAGTTACTTATTCTAAATGTCCGTAGTCGATCATATTTGTGGGAACAAATATGAAGGTAAGACTATTATGAACTTGGATTGGTGGATATTCATAAGGTATGAATATGGAGCAATAGGTTGCTACCAGAGTTCATAGATATTTGTGGGAGACAAATATTGGACGACCCGCTCTCAAGACTTACCCCATGGAATCTTAATTGATTGATCATAAGTAAGCTTGAGTAAAGGAGAATATCATTTGTATCCTTCGACCTGAGATACATATTGGGTCTTGATATTCATCTATGTTATGCCTTGACCTAGTTCTTCGCTGCTCTGAAACATGACAGTACATAAGGCTAAAGTCAGGTATGATACTAGGTGATTGTGAGAGACGTATGTAGTCAAGATGGAATTTGTCCCTCTTATTCGTTGAGAGTTAAATGTCTAAGGCCTGAATTAAGTTAAATCTAATAGAGAGTGATCACTCTATGTCTCTAGGATTTAACATGACATTTGTGACAAAAGGATAAATGATCGTTTCACCTAAAACATTTCAAGTGGTGACTTGAAGGAGATGATGTTATTGAATGGCACTAAGTCATGCGTATTAGGGGTAACAAACCGTTGTTAGGCGGTATTTGTTGCTTGCATCAATCTTCTATGAATCTTGTGCAAGTGGGAGATTGTTGGACTCGGTCTGCCCAAGACACATACTAGATTGATGTGGCTAGTACGTTATGATCCAAGACGGGTCATACCCAATAACGAGCTAGACAAACACCCAATGGATATTTATTTACATATGATCAATTAAATAAATGTCACTTATAGAAGATAATTAGAAATCGGTTTCTAATTAATTGAACTTGTATTAAATCATGTGGATGATTTAAATTATAGAAGCAAGATAAAAATGTTATTTAATTGGTTAAATAACATGTTACACAACATATAAAAGGTTATATGTTATACTTCATTTTAGTACACAACATGTAATGTGTTACATGACTTAAGCATAGTATCTAAATGAACAAAGACTAGAAAATGGACTAGGTTCATTGGAGGGTTTTAAAAGGTTTCAAAAACCATTTTCCCCCTCCTTTTTCCCCCTCTAGAGCCGGCCTCCCACCCTCTTTATGAGGGTGGTTGAGCCTTTTTATTTAAACAAGACATATGGTCTTGAAGGGTGGACTAGTCATTGATTACCACTTACTTCTCTCATACTCAAGTTCTTTCTCTCTCTCCTTCAAAGCAAGAACACCTTCTTGCTAAAGAAAAATCTGGAAATAGGTTCCAAGATATTGTTGGATTCGGATTCAACAAGAGAAGAAGGAAGAGTTAGTCTTCAAGAAATCCTAGCAACAAGGGTGGTTGTTGCTTGAGCTCGTGGGTATCATCACTTGAGGCTTTCAAGTTAGATAGCAAGCCGGTTCATCCACATCATCTTCTTCACAATCTTGAGCTTGGAAGAAGGTATATCTAAAACCCCCTATGGTTGGTTTTAGTTTTGATAGCATGCATACATATTTGGATCCTTGGTTTTGGGTTTTATAATCAAGTGTTAAAATCGGTTTTAACATCAACTAATCAAACTATAGTTTTGAATTTCCGCTGCGTTTTACATTTTAAGGAGTTAAAATGGCTTTGATAAAGTTCATAAAACCCAACACATAAATCAAAGATTTACCATCTTCTACTTCAGATGAAGTACTAACGGACTTATCAACATGATCAAATATCTTCTCATCGTCCAAACATTATGAACCAACATCAAACTTTGGAGCTTATCCATTGAAAACTTTCTTCTTCCCAGACTTGGACTTTTTCTTCTTCTCTAAAACTGGAGCCGCAAACTTTGAATAATCATGCATTTCCTTATTTTGATTAACCGGAGCAGATGAAAATTAGACATTTTAACCGGTACAGGAACTTTATCCAAATCATTCTTAGCACTTTCTTTGCTCTTTTCCATCTTGTACAAGTAATTCAAAAATGTAGGAGACAAATTGCAACTTTCACTTGTCGTTGCAAATCAAGAATCTCAACTTCAGCTCTGAAATCTTTACTTGTGCATCTAGTAAATCTTTTTGAGAAGCAATAAACAGTCCAGACGGCTCACTATATTCATATTTATGTAGCTTTCTCAAATCACATTCTGCTAAAACATCTTCTGTAACTTTCTCCCATTACTTCTTGAATATGTCAACATCTTTCGTCAACACTTCATTTTTATCTTTGAACCAAACATTTTCATCCCGAAGTTTTGAAATATCTTCTTAAAGACTGATAACCTTATCAATAGCCTCAACATCAATTTGAACCGGATATCTTTTCGCAAATAATGCATCAAAATCTTCAGCAACTTCCTTCGCTTGTGCTTTAGCTTCTGCGCATTCTTTCTTTGAACTCTCCAACTCTTATTTAACTATTTTAAGTTCTTCGGTTAACAAACTCATTTCTGTCAACAATGTTTCAGTCTTTATGTGTAAATCAACACACTCTTGACATTTAATACGCTCTACATGTTGATCTTTTGTCACACCTTCATAATATTCTTCCACAACTGTCTCACATTAACTTATTTTAGAATCAAAATCAGTCGTATAACCATCAATGTGTTCCGTCTTAGGAGTAATAACAATCACGTTCATCTGACATCTCATTACTACTTGATTCTAAACCACTAGATACAAAACCATTTGATTCTAAACATTCATTAATCATCACTGTCTAATATCAGCACAATGTTGAGTAACAACATCCCATAAATGTTTAGAGTTATAACATGTTGTAAATCGATGTACTATCTCATTTGGTAAAGCTATAGTGAGAATCGTAAAAACCTTTTCTTTGCTCTCATAGCTTTTCCTTTCATCAGATGTAAGATACCTTTGCGATTTAGGAACTCCATTAATATATGGATATATGTAATCTTTATTAATAGGCACCCACAAATCAACACCATTTGTCCCGACATACTTAAATTGTTTAACCCAACTATGATAATCTTCCAGTTTTAAAACTTAGGTACACCACGACTTTTACTTGCCATAAACGCTTGAAATTCACTCATTTTAAAATTATATTATCGGTTCTGAAAACTTCAAATGCAAAAAAAAAGTTCTTGGAAGTGGAATTTGGGTATCAAAACGGTTGATTCTGGCAGTAACATAGTAAAATTGTAGATCTCTTCGAGATGAAAGTTTTGGCTAGTATTGGGTTCCGTAACTCCAAACTAAACTAAAGTTACACCCGTTTTAGTAAAACTCACTATTCCGACCAGCGAACCAAATAACTTCCAACGGATTAGAAAGTCAACACCTTATCAGCAAACCAAATATCGAGGGACCAAAGTAGTCACAGGACCAATGATTACAGCGAACCAAAGATAATCTCTGAACCAGTGATCTCAATGATCCAGACACTTGACCAACCTAATTGTTTGGTCGGATAACCGCCACAGAGCAAGAATGAAGATTCAAGGAGCGAATCAAAGGCAGTCTTCAACTAGTGAACCGAACATGTTAAAGATATACTGAGCGAACTATTAACAATCAACTAGCGGACCAACATATTTAAGCGCGAACCAACATATATAAGTGGCGAACCAACATAAAACTTTCTGATTTTGACGAACTTGAACGTTTTGAACTCTAAGTTGCAGCAGTCCAGTATAATAAAATTATACGAATGTTTAAGAATCAAGTTTGAACCAGAAAACTAATAAATGACCATTTTGACTCAAAAACTCACTTTCTCTTTTTTAAAATCTTGAAGATTCACATAATTTAATCAGTAAATGATACCAGAAAGCTCTGATACCAATTGTAAGTGCAATGAGCGATGGATCACTTACTGACCTAGTGAATTTGTGATGAATCAATGACAAAAAGAGGTAAATACAATGGATTGTATTGATTAGAATGTGGTTCAGTACAAAGCACACATAGAACACACAGAATATGACAGAAGTGAAAGGAGTTCAAGAGTATGTTATGAACAACTGACCAAGTCAACCTACTGATACGTCTGACTGGTCAGCAAACCATTGGTTCATGGCAAGGTTCGTTCAGCCCTCAAACTCACAATCTATCCCTATTCTAGATACAACACACGAGACACACTGATGCATAAAATTATGCTCTAACATGAATGCTTGAAAAATATTTTATAATATATATGAATGTTCATATTAGCGAGTTTGAATCGGTGATCATATGCGATCTTAATAAATGGGTCCTTATATGTTTTCTTTTTGCAGTAGCTGCAGGTTCTCCCAATATTTAAATATGGGTATGCTTGACATATTTGGAAACCTTAGATCTTGTTGCTTTGTAACACTTAACAACTCAAATGGTAACATTTATGTTGTATCTGTGATGAAAAAACATAAATGCCTGCCATGAGATGATTAAACAACATATTACACTAGAAAAAATATGTCATAAGATTCTACATCATAACAATCATGCTTAATCTGATCAGTTATTGTACCCTAAACATCCATATATGTCAAATGAAACTAAACCACGGTAACTTTCTGCATTTCTCTATTACTATTGTTTATTTTATCCACATTTATGAGTAGAATGTAGTCATACTGACAAATGTATCTTCACTAAACTAGACAACCTTTATTGTGTTCTGAAACTAGAAATCGTCAGACTATTATATATGTATATTTTTATAAATAGATTAATTAGTGAAGAAATGTTTAAATATGATATCGATGTTTTACTATATTCTAAAAATGTAATATAATGTAATGATATCTAATACTAATATGTATACTAATAAACAACTGGATGTTTATTATTGATGTGTTGCTTGCAATTGTTTCCTATTTATGTGTTTATGCTTGTTCCATGTTGTAATGGGTGGTTGATGACTCCCGTGTATTTGTTTATTAGTTAGTTTGTGAGTGTTATAAGGGCATAATCCTTTTATAGTGGGGGATAATATTTATGTAAAGATTAATTTAGTCTTTTATTCTTTTTTGTTCTTGTAGTTTAACCCATTCAAATAATATATCATTTGGGCGATTGATCATCTCAAACCAGTGTTGATTTTTGCAGCCAGATAAGGAAAGCTGCAATTGCAGTGAGAAGAGCTTAATTATCATTTTTGGATTGTCTTAATTATCATTTTGTTTATGTACACTATAAATCTTGATAAATTTTTTGTTTTTTTGGATTGTCTTAATTATCATTTTGTTTGGGTTATGAGAATAGCTTTCATTTTTTGAATGTATTCTTGTGATTACATTCAAGAAATAAGTAAGAAACAAGATTGAATCCAACAATGTGTGATGTACACATTAATTTGTTTACTCTTTTTTTATTTAAATTATAAATTATTATTTTTTTTTAACATCAAAACGAATTTATACACCAAAAAAGAAAGATAACACCATAAGATCCAGCAAGGAGCTGGACAAAACCCCCCTAACAAAACCTAAAACATCTCTAAACTAGGACCCACTATCCATTGATCTACTAATATGTGTATCTGTAAATGAATGTTTATTTAATGAGTAAACATGTAATCATGATAAATTGTGTATCCTCAATTGGGTTTTAACTTGTAGAATGCTTGCTTCTTCATCCCTATTGCCATCCCCGCCTCATTTCTATTTATAATTTAGTTTCATTCACAATTAGGTTTTTGTAAAATGATTTTTATATTAATTTAATATGTGGAAGTATAGTGATTCAAATACTCCTTTTTAATCTCTCATTCAATACTATGATATTTTGAATTTGCCAATACATTATTTTCAATATTCAGATAATCCATTAATCTACCTAGCTTTGACCATCAATAATAAAATCAGAAGGAGTTCCTGTCTTTTGGCGCATTCAAATTCCGTGGGACTTCGTAGCACTACAAGAAATTGAGTTTTTGGTGGCGAGGGCTAAGGTGGCGACTTTTGTCGCCACTAAAAGGCTGGTTTAGGTGGCGATATATCGTCACCGAAGGGTTTTGAAGAAAAATAATAAAATTTCACCTCCGGTGGCGATAAATCGCCACCATATGTTAAGCGGGAAAAGTTGGCGCCTCGTTAAAACCCTTGGTGGCGACTTATCGTCACAATATGGGTTAATTTATTTATTTTTATATTTTTTTATATTTATCTTTAAATGAATAGAATTAAATGTTTTTTAAAAAATATTATATGGTGGCGATAAGTCGTCACCGATGCCCTAAAAAGTGAAACGGTGTCGTTTTGGCTCACAGTATCGTGGCGATAAGTCGCCACCGAAACCCTAAAACAAAAGCGACGTCGTTTCTTTTATTATATGGTGGCGATTTGTCGCCACCGTGGGTTTCATGACCTAGACCAGTTCAGCCGCTAATCGACCAAAATTCACCCAAAATTCACCATGGAAAACGCAGAGCGCCTCCAGGCGATTCCGTGACTGCCACCACCTCCGACCACCTCCGACCACGTCCCTCCACCTCCGACCACCTCCGACCACGTCGGTTCTTCCCCCTGCGGCTAACAACCGTGAACATCTCTCACTTCTGTTGTCTAATTACTTCAGATTTCCATCTAATTTCTTGATTCTTTTGTTTAATTCTTTGTTTATGTTTGTATATGTGTATAGGTTAAAGTGTAATCTTGTGAGCAACTCTTAATTTCTTGTAAACACCTTGTGCGCCAATCCAAGAGCATTGCAGATCCATCACTGTTTGGTCGAATTTGGAGGTAAAATTTTATTGTTAATTTGATAATGCAGTTGAATATCTCGGTGTGTATGTTACAATTGTATAAGATTATGATTGTTAATTTATTTTAAGGCTTTCAAGAGACCTTAATGTTATGTACTGTGAAGAATTATGACTTTTAGGGATTATGATTATCTAGGTATGTATGTTACAATTCTACAAAATTTTTAGTAGATTTACAGTGTGAAAGATAGATACACAATTTTTAGGGATATATTGTTGATTCCCTTTAAATTTCTAAGCTTGCAACCTATAATAGATTAGTTTATAACATATTTATAGTATGAAGATAGATACATAGATTAGTTTATAACCTATAATAGAAGCTTGATGCAACATACTTTAATATGAGTATATTTGTCCATGGTTGGAATTTACTATATTGCTTGTTGTTGGCCTCCTGAAATTATAGCAGTTGTTTGTTTCTTGATTAGAAAACATGTTTTTTTCATGCACTTATGTGTTTGCTCATCATGAATAGAAGGGGACGGAAACTTGTTTTGGTTTAGATGCGTAGGCTTTTATCCTTATGTTCTCTATGTATTGTTAAGATAACATCATAAAAATTAGCCCGTACAAATGTTTACAGCCCCTAATTGTCTATTATTTTACACCTAATTTCTATTGTTTTTGTCTAATTTCTTTGATTGTGTTTGTATATGTATATAGGTTGGAGAATAAAGTATTGAACACCTCTTCATTTGAGTATACTGTCGTGAACACTTCTTCTTTGGATTTTTTTTTCAAAATCACATATTTTGATCATTCTATCTCCTTTAGTATATGTTCTAATGTATTAGTATGTGCATATTCCATCTAAGATAACCCTTTAGACTATACCCGTCCAAAGTTTATCTAATAGAGATAAGCTTTGGATTGTCCCCGTTTGGGACTGCCTTTTGATTATTCTATCTCATTTAGGATATGTATACATTTTAACGTTTTGACATTTAAGAAAAAATCGGTGGCTCTTTCTCTCACTCCTTCGAGTATGCTGTTTATACGCATACTTGGGGAGTTGAGAGGAATTGCTGCCGATTTTTTCTTAAGTGTCAACACGTTAAAATGTATACATATGAGATAGAATAATCAAAAGGTGGGTTAGGATCCACCGTCACCGAATATTATATTTCTATGTTAATGCACCACTGTTATTGTTTATTATACTTGTATACATCTTATATGCGCTTTGACCTTTGGTGCTAGTTGTTGCTACCATTAATTTGTAAGCATTTTGATATGATATAATTTGTTATATTCTAGCTAATTGTTAATAAATAATAAAACAGTCATGACAATTGATAAGAGTTGGATTAGTTTGCGAAACCGGAATTCTACGCAATTCCACGAAGGTCTTGAACAATTTCTAGAGATTGCCAAGAAACATGTCAACAGCCGCGGGGAACCCTATTGCCCATGTAAATCGTGTCATAATGGAAAAAGACAGAACATGAAAACCATTTGGGCGCACGTAATTGACAATGGGTTTACACAATCATATAAGATATGGCTTTATCACGGTGAGGAACATCCTGAAGCTGAGGCTATGGCAGCGATCTTCGATCCAGATATGTATACTTCAGGGTCTGCAGCAACAAACCCCCCTGAGATGTATGATGCAATTCATGATGTTATCAACGCGTTTAATACACATGAAGAAAATGTAGATGAAGATGGAGCTGGTTTAGACCCGGAATTTGATGATTTGTTTAAAGAGCTGAATACTGAGTTATACCCTGATTGTACATGGATGTCTTCCCTAAACTTTCTAGCAAAATTGATGCATATTAAAGTAATGAACAAATGGACCAATAGTTCGTTTGACCAACTTTTACAACTTTTAACAGTTGCATTTCCAAAAGGAAATCATATTCCAACGTCATACTATGAAGCTAAGAAGAAGCTGAGAAAGATTGGGTTAGGCTATGAATCTATCGATGCTTGCATTAATGACTGTGCTTTATTTTGGAAGGAGAACTCATCAATGCAAAATTGCCCGGTTTGTAAGGAGAGTAGATGGGTTGACAAAAACACAAAGGGGAAGAAAGTACCAAAAAAAGTGTTGCGTTATTTTCCTTTTGCAGACTTGGTTTGATTTAAAGTCTCATTATAAAGATGAGAAGTGGCCAGAAATAGTAGCCGGGATTAATAGTGATATGAAGACTTCTTATAAGGAGTGGAAGCACCGCATGAAGTGCCATTTTCTTGACAATGGGGGCTATGAGAACACGCAACAGGCAAGGGAGTCGTATCCTAAGGACTACTTGGATGAAGATGAATGGATAGAGCTCATTGATAAGTTGTTCCTAGATCCAGACTACATTAAAACTTGTGAAACCAATAAAGCTAACAGAGCAAAAATGCTCTACCCTACCTCTCAAGGGTGCACACCCTATGCCGAGCTTAGACGGAAGGCAAAAAAGAAGAAGGGTAAAGTAAGCTATATTGAGATCTGGGAGGAGGAACACAAAAAGAAGAATGGTCATTGGGTAAATGCTAGAGCCGCTGCAGACTATGTAAGTAAAATAGTTTAATTTGCATGATTAAAGTAATTTTGACACGTTTAGATGGATATATTAAGTGTTTAGAAGTTGATTTGAGTCATTTTGACCCGTCTAGTCATTTAGTTGGACATATTATGTGAATTCAAATGGGTTTGAGTCATTTTGACCCGTTAAGTATTTTAGTTGGATATATTTGCTGTTTGGAAGTTGGTTCTAGTCATTTTGACCCGTTTAGTCATTTAGTTGGACATCTTATGTGATTTCAAATGGGTTTGAGTCATTTTGACCCATTAAGTATTTTAGTTGGATATATTTGGTGTTTGGAAGTTGGTTCTAGTCATTTTGACCCGTTTAGTCATTTAGTTGGACATCTTATGTGAATTCAAATGGGTTTGAGTCATTTTGACCCGTTTAGTCATTTAGTTGGACATCTTATGTGAATTCAAATGGGTTTGAGTCATTTTGACCCGTTAAGTATTTTAGTTGGATATATTTGGTGTTTGGAAGTTGGTTTTAGTCATTTTGACCCGTTTAGTCATTTAGTTGGACATCTTATGTGAATTCAAATGGGTTTGAGTCATTTTGACCCGTTAAGTATTTTAGTTGGATATATTCGGTGTTTGGAAGTTGTATCTAGTCATTTGACCCGTTTAGTATTTTAGTTGGATATATTACTTGATCTAACACTTGATATTGCTACTATTGTTTATTAACACTTGATATATTAATTATTTTTATGATGTAGGAAAAAATATTGTCAACAAAGAATGAAATGCAACTAGAGCTTGGATCAGAGGAGATTGATGAGATGGAGTGCCTCAACCGTGCTTTAAAACCAAGAAGTGGGCATGAAAAAGGCATTGGTCGTGTGGTTGCCCAACCATCTCTAGGGTTCGATGTTGGTGATTCCTCGTCACAACAATATATGGAACTCGAACAAAAATGGCAAGCGCAACAAGAAGAATTGGTAGCCAACAAACAACAACTACAAGCAACACAACAACAAGTTGCTCAAATTATGGCATTGTTGAACCCCCAAATGCAACAACAACTTCAACAAAACCTACAACAACAATCACATAACAATGAAGACGATGAAGATGATGAAGATGATGAGGATGATGAAGATGAATATTAGTTTAAGCCTTTTCTATGTTCAAAACATTAACTAATTAGTTTAAGTCATGTTTGTTTTAAATTATGGATCTATGCTATGACAATATCTTATTTAGTTATATATCAGTTTGGGTTATGAATTGATCTTTAAAGTTAATTATGAATTGGGTTTATAAAACCTGGAAAAATATAAAAAAATTTATATATAATTTTTAGAACAGTAGTCTATGGTGGCGACTTATGGCCACAATAGGATTTAAAAAAACTGCATATCACATCTATGGTGGCGACTTATCGCCACCAAAACCTCCTGATAAAAAATAAAAAAAAAATACTTAAATCTAACGTGGCGACTTATCGACACAAATATAAATCTGATTTAAAAGTTAATTATATAACTTACATATTTAGTGGCCACTTATCGCCACCATAGCTTCAGAATAAAAAAACATTTTAATTCATGGTGGCGATATGTCGCCACCAAAAATCTAAATTAAAATTTTTAAAACATTTTTTTTTATCTCAGAAATTTACGGCGACGGACTTTTCTATGACGATTTATCGCCCCTATAGATAAGCCTATGGTGGCGAAACTTCCGGTGGCGACTTTTTTGAGCTATAGCGACGGACCTTCACTGGCCAGGGCTATGGTGGCGATTTGTCGCCACCTACTTACGTAGTGGCCATATATCGCCACCATAGGTCAACAAAATTTTGCCACCAAAACCAATATTTCTTGTTGTGTAGTGACATCTCCTCGAGCATACATACAGTTTGTGTTTTGGGGTTCAAAATTATTCTAAAACATTTTTACAACCTAGTTACTATACCACAACTATAATTTTATACAACTAAAGACATTAAGCATCAAGCTAGACAAGTTGTGTTGATATGAAACAATAAAAGTGGTTCAAAACTAAAGGTAACAGAAGCAGTCGGGAGGCTTCCCTTTAAGGAATTTAGGGGTGTGATACTTTTTTTAACCACATTATCTATTAATGGTGATCAAAATCAACAAAAAATGTTAGATCTTTAAGGATTAGAAAAGTCCTCATGCGATATCAAATCCAACCAAAACCGTACGAAATCCGGTTTGATTGGTGATTCAAGAAACAATAATCAATAGACAAAATAACAATTGAAATAAGTAAAGGAAACACAAACCGATGACGAAGAAGAATACTTGATTAAACACAATTGATTGGTTGCCAACACCCTTTGAGTCGTAAACCCATAGGTTGCGGTCTTGAACCACACACAATCAACAACCTAAACAAGTGGGGAGGCTTTCCTTTATATAGGCATTCTCCAACTTGGAGAACAAGCCACCCTAAAAACCCTAAAAGCCATCTAATTCCCGTATTTGACCTCATAAGCTCACTAAACTCCCCCTAAACACTTTGTAATTGAGCCCAAACACATCTAAAATGACCCATTGACCCAATATAACAATAACCCAACTAATTTTTACCTATTCTAACACATAGGCCTTCAAAATAGTCTGCCAACAGATAATTTAATACACAAGCCACAAATTATTCCCTTACAATCTTCCCCTTGGCTTGTGATATTAAATATCTTATATTATTAATCTTCAGACTTGCAGTCTTCTCCTTGGCTAGAGCATGGGTTGGTGAAGATTCTTCTTTAACAAGCTTCATTGGGCAGCATGAGAGATTTAAGATGGCTCTTTCTCTTTATCAGCATCAACTTAAACTGCAAATGATGAACAAATAATGAGAGGAGGATTCTCAAATACTTGCTCCTTCTTGACACATATTGAGTCCTTGCTGAATAATCAATAACTGTCTTGTCTTGCTTGTGACTTCAGAGGGTAAAACTTTTAAAACCCCTGTCTAGGCATTCTTGAATTTCTTGGCTTGAAAAATTTCTTGTTCTGACTGTTCTGCATCTTTTCTTCATTAACTACAATGATGCATATTGCTTCCCCTCAACATGTGAACGGTATCTTCTCAAATAATTTGAAGCTTTTCTTGAACCAACAAACTTCCCCTGAGCATAGGGTAAGTCCTTTTCCGGCTGGTTTTTCAACTATATCAGTAGCAGCATCAGTGCTTTGATCAACTGAGTCCTTGACTTTCTTATCCATGAGTTATCTTTTTCTGACTTAACTTGTAAATCACAACATGGGACAGACACTAACCAAAGAATGATAACTGGTTATCGGGTTATCATAGGTTACGGGTTTCCTATAAATACCTCCCCTGAACCCAAGGACTCTTCACATTATCTCCCCTTGAGATTCTGAGGGGGGGTCATACTTTCTTGCATAAAACTCATAAAAGATTATTTAAACTTCTCAAATCAACCTGGCTAGGACATATAGAAAACATAACGACTCAAAAAAAAAAAACAAATATGAATCAATTCAAACATGAGAAGGTTTCTATGGGATCAAACCGTATGATTCTGACCGAGGAACCCTTTTCAGCTTTTGTTACTTCACGTATTCAGGTGATTGCAGATATTTTGGTCCAACTTAAGCTCTTGCCACTTTATCTTACTCAGGTAGTTTGTCACTTAAATTTATCTTTTAGGGTTTATTATTTATGAACATCTATCTAAGTCACACACATAAGTCCTAGGTATAATTTGTACATTCTATCATGTGTACCTGGTTTCCGTACAACATTTTTCACGACACCTTTCCTTAAGCCTAACATCATGCTCCAGAGTGGGTTGAGAAAAGAAAGAATAGATCACAGAGATTTTTGGGGATAATATACAAGTCAACTGAATTTTTGAAACATTTTTAATTATGCTCTCATCAGTGACAAAGGTTAAGGGTTTTGGACGCTTGAGGGGCTCTTTTGTTTGTATTCAAAGGCATCTTTTGGAGTTTTCAAAACTGTATAATGTGATCTTAGAAGTACGTGGATCAGGAAGACTCTAGGTCTCTACTACCGAAGAACAAAGGAGGCCTGACTCACGTACTGCATCCCCAGTTATTGCTTTCGCAAAGCAGTGGGGATGGGATTTTTGAGCATGACATCAAAGAAATCAGAATTGGGCGTGTGTCTCAGAATCCCTCATACACAGTCAAATAGAGGTTGTACTAAGCTAAGTGTGTATTTCCTATCAAGCATCATACGTTATGTTCAATTGTTGTGACAAACCATACATTTTGATTGATTGACAGCAGAGCCTACCAAGCATATCAACCGTGAATCACAGCTTTTCACATCCACCTTACACGTGTCAGTCAGCAAACACCTGGAAGTTTATATCACTTCCCAACCTGGTCAATAAAACCAGTAAAAAAAATTAAAGCACACAGAATTAGGGGAAATATCAAGGATGTATATTTTATATCTTCCCCTTCCTTTTAGATTTTTTAAAACACATATTGAAAAGAATGACACTATTTTTGGATTTTTTTAATATACAGATAGAAGTTGTCAGACTACTCATCAAAGGCAATCATCCTGAGGCAAACACCTAGAAGTTTATATCACTTCCCAACCTGTTCAATAAAACCAGTAAAAAAAATTAAAAGCACACAAAATTAGGGGAAACATCAAGATGTTTATTTTATATCTTCTCCTTCCTTTTAGATTTTTTAAAACACATATTGAATAGACTGACACTATTTTTGGATTTTTTTTAAGTATACAAATAGAAGTTGTCAGACTACTCATCAAAGGCTATCATCCTGAGGCCTTTGAGACATATTTCAAAATTTGCACTGGGGAGGTGTTTGGTGAACATGTCTGCCACGATGTCATCCGATTGTACCCGTTCTAAGTGAATGAGCCTGCGTTCATAGCAATCCTAAATAAAGTGCGTTTTGATATCAATTTGCTTGATTTTCTAATGTTGTCCAGGATTTTTAACAATTTGCAAAGCATCATTGATGTGCTCGGAACGTACCTGAAAATAACTATTAAATCCTAGACCTAACCTATACATAGACACACCTAAATTTTACCGAAAATACCTAAACTAGAACGAACCCTAAGGCAAGTGTACCTGTCGGATTGTAGCAAAGTTAAGGTAAGACCGGATATCGAACCTAGGACACTACGAAAACAAGAATTTTACTAGACCTAAGAAATTGGAAATACTAAGTAAATGGGGTTTTTGGATTTAGGAATTAAATTAACTAACTTAACTAATTACGCAACTAGCAAACGGACAGTAGGAAAACTTAGGAAACAATCAGACACGAGAAAGACACCACCTAGACCTAGAATCCCAACCAATACCTACAACTTTATCTGGCTATGACAACTCTGATGGAAGCTAATTCACCTTTTAAGTCCTTCTTAGCAAATGTTCCTAACATTTGGACAGGAGTTCACCTTATGGGTACATCCAACCTCAACTAGACCTAACCACCCTCGAAACAATCTAAGGCACCTTAAGCTAGCAGGAACTACCACTAGTTAACACAACTGACACAGAATAGCAAACTAACTAGTTTCCTAAGGCATCCCTCTCCCGATGGCGATGTGATCCCAATCCACTAGTCAACCCGACTACCCGACCTAGCTATCACCTCCCGGCTTGTCTAACTAGGGCAGCACACAAGATTCAAGGAAATCACTAAAATACTAAACTAAGATAATCAAGACAGATAATCAAATCAATCACAAACACACAGTCACATAATTGATTACCCAACCCAAACTGAAAGACATTCGCAGGCTAACCAGTTTAGTAAGTTAATTCAAACCCTAATTCTAGTGGTCATATGCACACAATCATATTAACAATGGAATTGAATAGAAACATAACATCAATCAAGTGTCAAAAGCCAAATTAAATCATAAATAGCAGTCGTTCATCGCAACGGTCTAGTCGGTGATAAACGCCTAGCCTACAGTCATGTCTAGATCAGAAAACATCATAAAGATTCTGTCTTTAACCATAAACATAACTGAGTCTAAGAATTAAACAAGAAAACAAGAAAAACCCAGATCATTGATGATGAATTGTGATGTGGAATTGTTCACCCGTTGATTCCTCTTCAGTTCCAGCCCTACCTTGCCTCTAAGAATCGCCTCAAATCGCCTCTCTATCGTCTGGAAGTCGTGATATCTCAAAACTAAACCCTAAAGTTGATTTTATATCGATTAAGTAAAGTTTCCGGAATTTGAGGTTATAGGCGTATCGCCTCCAGACTTAACACTCCCAGGCGATACGCCTGGAGTTTGCTACGTGAGAAAACATTCGGGTAAACCCTTTTAAACCGCCTTTGACTTTCTTGGTTCCAAGCGTATCGCGCGCAAAGTTACTCTCCCCAGGCTATACGCCTGGGTCTTCTTTTCAGCACTTTTCATCATTTTTTCCTTCTCCTTTAAATCCTCAGCTTCGCTCTAATTATCTTGTGGCCACATGATTTTATTAGAAACCTACAAAAACATACAAAACACATAAATAAAGACTCAAGGACCCAACTTTAATAAAAACAACTAAAACTCATACAAACCGACTCAATTTGACTCAAATATATATAAAAACGACTTTGAAAATAAGATGTGTTTGCAAC
This sequence comes from Deinandra increscens subsp. villosa, assembly GCA_039602395.1. Classification (NCBI taxonomy): domain Eukaryota; kingdom Viridiplantae; phylum Streptophyta; class Magnoliopsida; order Asterales; family Asteraceae; genus Deinandra; species Deinandra increscens. Next base: position 81,919 of record JBCNJP010000198.1, read on the forward strand.
ACATCAAACATCCCCACACTGACTCTTTTTCGTCCTCGAATAATACTGCAATGGAATCATAACCAGGGCTTTGATTTCTAACAACTCACATTTACATCAACTCTATATTTACATAGTCTACTTACATCCCGGTAGCAATAATCGATATTTCGATCCGATTAAACCCAACCACCAACTTTTTATAGCCCCCAAAATTGTCATTTCTTATTTCTGCTACCGAACCAGTCAACCTAATGGATCCCACACTCAAATATCACGACTTTGCCTAATTCCATCTCAAGATTTCAAGGCACAGGTTTAAACCGTTTAGGTTCTCTAACCCTAACATTTAAGTATATACTTGTCTCTAAAATGGTGGAATGATGGATGAATGGTCTGCTATTTTTTAGCTTTATATATATATTTTTTTCAACGAGCTTCACCTAGAGGAGCATCCACTGAGAGTGAACCCGATGGGTAGCACATAGGGTATTTAGCTGAGCTCATGCAGAAATAGAGATGGAATATGGATTTTTTTTTAAGGAAGCACCCCCCAAAGTCGGACTTATTTTCATAAAAAGACAGAGGCGTGCTTATTACTTTAGAGACAAGTCTATCTTTAAATATTAAGGTACCTATCTTCTATTTTTGACAGTTTCAGCATCCACGTTTCAATCTAAGGCGAGAACCCACTAAATATCATGATTTTATATATTAAGTTCCAATTTTTAGACACAATTAGGATATTTAAGCTCTTAAGTCGGCTGGGCCTATCAATACATCAATAACGGATTATGTTTTCAGCTTTTATTTATTTATTTTACCATAAGCACATAATTAGAAAACCAAATCCTGATTCATTTCCCATTTATTTGCAGCTAGAATCTCAGACATTTTTGAACAATTTTCCGATTTTTTTTTTTGAATAAACTAAATTAAAACACACTAAAATAAAAATAAGACGCAAGGCTTCCCATCCCCACACTTGAATCACACATTGCCCTCAATGTGGATTGGAAATAAAATAAAGCGGAAACAAAAAACACACGAATGATAAAAATAAAATGAAAAATATAATAAAAACATAAATAAATAAATCGGAACGTACTCCCCTGATTAATTATTTAGATGAATTGCAAGCGAGCTCGTATCCGCAGGTCCTCCACTGAAGTGTATGCAAATTCCTATGCGCGAATATCATCGGACCTGTACGACATAACACAAACACATGACTCGACTCGACCAAACACGTTAGAAACGATTACGAAAAAGAAAATCACAAAAATACTAACTAAGGACGAAATAAAATAAAATTAAAAATTAAGTTGAATTGGTGTTACATGGAAAAACGAGAACTCACAAACTAACAATTTTTTTTTTAAAATTAATGAACTTTCCTGGTTGTCGACCCCCTCGCGTATCGCGAGGGGTATCTGCTCACATCTCGCGTATCGCGAGGACATCAAAGAACCGGCAGTGCATCCACTCTCCAGGCGTATCGCCTACTCCTCCAGACCTTCCAGGCGATACGCTGGAACCATATTTCCAGAGAATTTTTGGCTTTTGGCCTTGAAAATTTTCTATCTCCTTTTTCTCTACTCCAGCTCCCTTGGTCGAATTCTCTCAGTAAACCTGCACTCAAGACCTAGAAAACTCACCCGGAATTCATCATCTCACTTTTCCACATTTTGAGACTCCCGAATCACCTGCAAACACCGAAAAACACAAAACCGAAAAGACGCAAAACGCACGAAAACTAAAAATTGTAGAAAATTAAAAAACACAACTACATAATATACAACCCGGGTACTTAATCATTTAGCACAAAACATCGAAACAACCTCCCAAACCATCCGGAGGCTTTGATTGCACATCCTTAACCGCAACATTACCGGTTTTCACCCGGTTCTCATTTTCCTAAACACCAACTAACTTCCTAATCCTTAAAGCAACAAACTTTATTGACTCCAACAAGTGTTTAACCTTCCAATGCTTATAACGACCCGAAAAAAACTTACTTTTTACTAGAAAACTCAAAATCGGGTCACTTTCAGTAACAACCACCAATAATCTCCCCACACTTGGCCTAAACTCAATATCATCACTCAAAACACCTAGATCACCCAGTGTGGCTCTCTTACAACTACTCTCAACCATCAACTTCTCTCCAACCACTAACTCACTCTCGGGTTCTACTAACGGGTCACTATCACTACTTTGTTCAATCAAGAGTTCTAACCCCTCGGGACCTTCCCCACACTTATCCTCTATCACAACCTCATCCTTAACTTCTTCAACCACTTTCTCGACTACCTCACCGGATTTCACTAATGGGTTAAAAATGTCAACTTCCTCTATCAAACCCCTAGTGTTCTCCCCACACTCATGTTCCTCAATCTCTTCATCCTCTAACCGATTACCTACTACCACTAGATCTATGAATGACATCAAAGTACCTATCAAACACACCGATTTGGTGCCACTATCCTCATGTCTACCAACCTTAAACATGACACTTTCATTATCAACCCTTAAAGTTATATTACCCTCAAAAACATCCACTAAAGCATGGGCGGTCCTAAGGAAGGGCGTACCTAGAATCAAAGGGCAACTAGGGTCATAATCACTATCTATCAACTACCACAAAGTCTATAGGGAACAAAAATTTATCAACTTTCACAAGTACATTTTCCACTATACCCTTGGGTCTCACTACAGATATGTCAGCTAAAGATATATTCATGCAAGTAGGTGCTAACTCTCCTAAACCTAAGTGCTCAAAAATAGAAAAAGGTATGACATTTATCGAGGCACCTAGATCAGCTAAAGCATACATAATAGAAGAACTACCAAAAATGCAAGGAATTGTAAAAATCCCCGGATCGTTTAATTTCTTGGGTAATTTATTTTGAAACACGGCCGAACAATTCGCATCAAGAGTTATATCAGATAACGCTTCAAGTTTCTTTTTAGTACTTAGCATATCTTTCAAAAATTTTGCATACTTAGGCATTTTATTAAGAACTTCAGTGAAAGGCAATGTAATCCTAAGTTGCCTAAGAATATCAAGAAACTGACCGTACTCTTGCACATTTTTCTGTTGGATTAGATGTTCAGGATACGGCACACGCTTCAAATCTTCTGCTGTAATCGGTTGAGGAGCAAAACGGACCCTCTTCTTCTCCTTCGCCGCCTCCCACTTCAACGGCTTCTCTCCAGCCAGCGGCTTCTTCACAACATCAGCCTCGACGTTTGGTGCAGTACTTGCTGGCGTCACGCTCTCATGCACCCTCCCGTCAGGCGTCTCTACCTCGATCTCCTCATTGACCGGCTCCTCCTCAACTACCGCCGGTGATGGTCTCTGAACAACTCTCTCGCTCCTAATGGTGATGGCATTGACATTTGCGTTGGGGTTTTTGTACGTGTTACCAGAAAATTGACCCCCGTGGGAATTCAGCTCCTTGAGCTGTTTCGCAATGTCACCCACCGAACGCTGCAGATCCAAGAACGAAGCTTGTTGATTCCTCAGTAACGTGTCATGCTCCATCGGTTTCTTCTGGGTAGCCTCATCTCGCGTCACTATCTGCTACAGGATCTGGGTCTGGTTAGCTATAAGCTCCCTCACCTCCTTAAAACTAGACCCGTTATCTCCTCCACCATAGTTATTCCTCGATGGAAAACCAGGTGGGTTTCATCCCTCTCGCCATCCTGAATTCTGGCCACTCCTCCACACAGCTGGAAAGAATTACCGAACTAGTTTCGGTTTCCAATATAGTTGACTTGCTCATCGGGAGCAAGCGGGCAGTCTCGGGTGTCATGAGTGCGTCTACACAGCTCACATTTAGCTTTGATATGGAGTTTGATTTCTTCTAAATCCCTATAGATGTTCTCTAACGCCTTAGGCGTCATGGTCTCTGAGCCAATGTGACTGACACTCCGGGTAGATATAGAAGGTGCGATTGATCTAGTCGGGGCCAAGGTGGCTCTCCGACCTCCTGGTGTCTGCTGTTCAGCAAGTGCAAAGCTCTCAAAAAGCGATTTGCATTCATCAACGGTGAGCTTTTCCATCATATGCCCTCCAGCCGAAATGTTGAACTCCTTCTGAACAGAATAAGGAAGTCCATTGTAGAACTTTTCGATGATCGCCCAGTCCGTCAACCCGTGTTGCGGACATCTGCTCAGAAGGGTGTTAAATCTCTCGTAAGCAACAGAATAAGGCTCATCGGGGTCCATCCTGAAGGAGTAGATTTCCTCCCGAGTATGTGCAGCCTTGGATGGAGGATGATATTTTCTCAGGAATTTTAATTTCAGATCGTCCCAAGTGGTGATCGAATTTGGCGAAAGCGTCTCGAGCCACTCGGCGGCTCGAGAGGTAAGGGAGAATGGAAACAGACACAGATAGATGGTATCGTTCGTGACTCCTGTGAGTCCGAATGTGTTGCAGATACGAATAAAGCGCGAGATATGCGTCGGTGCATCTTCGTCTTCACGTCCATGGAACATGATGGAATTTGTGAGCGCGTTTATGATGTGAGACGGAACTTGCCAATTGGTGGTGTTGGCAATGTTGGGTTGCATGATGGCAAACCGAGCGTGGTTAACTCCGACGCTGGCCTGCTCGTGGACGGTGCGACGTGCCGCCATGGTGGTCAGATCAAGAGTTAGTGCGAAGTGTGCGGAACCACTCACGAATGTTCTGGAATGGGTTTGGTGTCGCGTGTGATTTGTGTGGAAGAGGTGGATGTGGACGGTTTTGGAATGAGTGGTCGAGAGAATGAACGCCTCGAGTTCAGTGCGAAGTGTGCGGAACCACTCACGAATGTTCTTGTCGGGATTAGAAAATGGTGTAAGCTCAGATGGACCTCGTGAACGGGTGTGTGGCATAAAATGGAGGAAAAATAAAAATAGAAATTAGAAAAATTAAAATCCTAAAAATCTAGACTCAAAGACGAAAAATCCTAAGACTCTAGACACTGAAAAACTTAAAAGACTCAAAATTTCCTAACAACGACCTAAGTTAATCTTGCTATTGCCAAGTGACCCCGGCAACGGCGCCAAAAACTTGATGTGCTAGGAACGTACCTAAAATAACTATTAAATCCTAGACCTAACCTAGACCTAGACACACCTAAATTTTACCGAAAATACCTAAACTAGACCGAACCCGAAGGCAAGTGTACCTGTCGAATTGTAGCTAAGCTAAGGTAAGACCGGATATCGAACCTAGGACACTACGAAAACAAGAATTTTAATAGACCTAAGAAATTGGAAATACTGAGTAAATGGGGTTTTGGGATTTAGGAATTAAATTAACTAACTTAACTAACTACGCAACTAGCAAACGGACAGCAGGAAAACTTAGGAAACAATCAGACACGAGAAAGAAACCACCTAGACCTAGAATCCTAACCAATACCTACAACTTAATTTGGCTATGACAACTCTAATGGAAGCTAATTCACCTTTTATGTCCTTCTTAGCAAATGTTCCTAACGTTTGGACAGGAGTTCACCTTATGGGTACATCCAACCTCAACTAGACCTAACCACCCTCGAAACAATCTAAGGCACCTTAAGCTAGCAGGAACTACCACTAGTTAACACAACTGACACAGAATAGCAAACTAACTAGTTTCCTAAGGCATCCCTCTCCCGATGGCGATGTGATCCCAATCCACTAGTCAACCCGACTACCCGACCTAGCTATCACCTCCCGGCTTGTCTAACTAGGGCAGCACACAAGATTCAAGGAAATCACTAAAATACTAAACTAAGATAATCAAGACAGATAATCAAATCAATCACAAACACACAGTCACATAATTGATTACCCAACCCAAACTGAAAGACATTCGCAGGCTAACCAGTTTAGTAAGTTAATTCAAACCCTAATTCTAGTGGTCATATGCACACAATCATATTAACAATGGAATTGAATAGAAACATAACATCAATCAAGTGTCAAAAGCCAAATTAAATCATAAATAGCAGTCGTTCATCGCAACGGTCTAGTCGGTGATAAACGCCTAGCCTACAGTCATGTCTAGATCAGAAAACATCATAAAGATTCTGTCTTTAACCATAAACATAACTGAGTCTAAGAATTAAACAAGAAAACAAGAAAAACCCGGATGATTGATGATGAATTGTGATGTGGAATTGATCACCCGTTGATTCCTCTTCAGTTCCAGCCATTCCTTGCCTCTAAGAATCGCCTTAAATCGCCCCTCTGTCGTCTGGAAGTCGTGATATCTCGAAACTAAACCCTAAAGTTGATTTTATATCGATTAAGGAAAGTTTTCGGAATTTGAGGTTGTAGGCGTATCGCCTCCAGACCTAACACTCCCAGGCGATATGCCTGGAGTTTGCTACGTAACAAAACAGTCGGGTCAACCCTTTTAAACCGCCTTTAACTTTCTTGGTTCCAAGCGTATCGCGTGCAAAGTTACTCTCCCCAGGCGATACGCCCGGGTCTTCTTGTCATCACTTTTCATCATTTTTTTCCTTCTCCTTTAAATCCTCAGCTTCGCTCTAGTTATCTTGTGGCCACATGATTTTATTAGAAACCTATAAAAACATACAAAACACATAAATAAAGACTCAAGGACCCAACTTTAATAAAAACAACTAAAACTCATACAAACCGACTCAATTTGACTCAAATATATATAAAAACGACTTGGAAAATAAGATGTGTTTGCAACACATCAATCATTATTATCACAGTAAATGGGAGTGTCAAAGAAATTCAAACCATAGTCTCCCAATTGATGTTGCAGCCATACCACCTGTGAGCAACATGCAGATGTAGCCACATATTCTGCTTCAGCTGTAGATTGTGACACTGTGTGCTGCTTCTTGCTCTGCCAAGCACCAACCTGTCTCCTAAGAACTGAGCTCCAGTAGATGTAGATTTCCTATCAAGCTCACTGCCACCATAATCACTATCAGTAAACGCATACAGATATAAACCCAGACTCCTTAGGGTACCAGAGGCCTAGCCTTGGCCTTTCAGATATTTAAAAATTCTTTTAACAGCAGATGAATGAGAGAGTTTAGGTTTAGCCTGATATCGTGCATATTGGCACACTACAAACATGATGTCTGGTCGATTGGCCGTCAAATACATCAGTGACCCGATAATTGAGTGTTACATGTGCTCGCTAACCGGTTGACCACCAAAATCTTTAGTGAGTGCTGGCCTGGCTGCCATGGGTATAGCAACAGGCTTTGAGTCTGCCAATTTGTACTTCTCCAAAATTTCTGTAACATACTTTGCCTGTTGTATCAAGATACCAGTCTCACTTTGCTTCACCTGTAATGCCAAGAAGAACTCCATTTCACCCATCTGGCTCATCTCAAACTTTGTTCTCATTACCTTCTCAAATTCTTTGCACAACTCTTCATTTGTGGACTCGAAAATGATGTCATCCACGTACACTTGCACCATAATTATGTCATTATCAACCTCTTTCCTGAACAGTGTCTAATCCATAATTTCCCTTATGTACCCGTGAGCTAGAAGATGGTCAGTTAACGTTTTGTACAAAGACCGTGGGGCCTAATGCAATCCATAAAGAGCTTTGTCTAGCTTGTATACATGGTAGGGATGCTCTTTATCAATAAAACCTAGAGGCTGAGTGACATACACCTCTTCATCCATGTATGCATAAAGAAATGCAGTTTTCACGTCCAACTGATAGACCGTGAAGTTCATGTAGGAGGCATATGCCAGAAAAACTCTGATTGCTTCCAACCGGGAAACTGGTGCATACACTTCATCATAATCATTTCCTACAATCTGCTTGTGCCCCTGGACGACCAGCCTTGCTTTATTTCTGAGAATAATTCCATTGTCATCTTTCTTCTTCTTGTAAAGCCACCGAGTTGTAATGACATTCTTATCGGCTGGCTTCTCCACTAACCTCCACACTTGAAGCTTTGAGAATTGGTAACTCTTCATGCATAGCTTCCACCCAACTAGGATCTTGTAAAGCCATTGTGATGTTTGATGGCTCAATTTGAGATATAAATCATAAATACATGCAGTGGTTGATGTCACCCGATTTGCTTCTTGTTATCACCCCATATGCCAAAGGACCTATGATGTTGTCCAAGGGATGATATTTATGAATTCTTGTTTCACCAACTGCTTCTACCGGGATATCTGGATGTAAGTTAGCCTGTGCAAGTTCTTCATTAATCTCAGTTTCTGCCTCTGCCTCAGCTTCCTGTGTTTGAACAGTTCCTGTGCCAAGGTCTTTATACGATTCGACCTCATCCGTAACTTCATTTGTTTCTGTCACTGGCATGATATCTGTGTCAGTGACAGGAGGTGAGGATTTTGAGATGGTATGGGCAATTGACGGTCCTAAGATGGGATCGTCAAACAATTCTTCTGCAATGACTGGATCCAATCCAAATGGGAGAAAGAATTGGTTGTAGTCGAACGTCTGTGCCGGACCCACTCCACCATCCGAGGAGTTTTCTTCAAGCCAGTCTACATTTGTAGACTCCATCACTTTACTCGTTGATTTGTTAAAGACCCTATAAGATGAGCTGGCAGAATAACCTACAAAATAGCACTCATCAGATTTAGTAGCA
>JBCNJP010000199.1:0-43346 GCA_039602395.1 Deinandra increscens subsp. villosa
CCAAAATTTCGATCAAGAGAGAGAGAGAGTACAGGGCTGAAATTCGAGATTAGCAAGAGCCAAATCATCAAATCACTGGTAAGCTTCTTCTCCAAGATTCAAGATAATCTAGGGTTTATGGTTTGGGTTATGGAGAAACTCATTGAAGAAGGAAAATCCGAATAGGAAGGGGGATTTCGAGAAGCATCGGGAGATGATTGAACACAATCCCTAGTAATCTTCATTCAATGTAAGTGTGTTTGATTTACCTATGATTGTATAAGAAAATAGATGGAATTGAACCTTGATTTCTTAAGGGAATGTTCAATTGATAAAGGTATAAAGCTGTGAGAAAGAAGAGGGGCTGTTAGTCCCTTGATTTCGTGATAAAAGAGAGTTGCAGGGCTGAGATTTTCAAGAAAAAGGAGGGGCTGGGCTGCTGCTGTTCATCAGGTTGCACAGGGAAGAAGGAAGACAGATTGTACCAGTTTTTCTGCACAAGGTACAAACTTGTTATGCATGACAATTTGGTAGAATAAGAAACTTAAATCTGATGTATATCATGTCTGATTGCAAAGCCCAGAAATCTTACTAGATTGAACTAAACATTAGGATCAAATGCATGTTATGGGTCATTGATGATCGGATTGAAAGGATTGAAATTAAGTAAGACTTTAATATTAGTTTTTCATGAATTCATAGGTGAGTAAATTTGAAGACTTAGAGTAATGAGTTATAAAATTTGATGTAAATGGGAAAACCCAGGTTTGATTTCGAACAGTATGCGACAGGTATGCGACACCTTTATAAAATGTAAATTAAATGTCATTTACTTGAAGTTCCAAAAACAAAATAGTTATAAATACTTAGTAGTGCAGTATACAACAGTTTTATAAAAATTAAACAACATTTACTTGAAATTCTAAAGCTAAGATGATGATAGGTGTTTAACGTTGCATTATGCAACAATACTAAAAAACAGAAAGAATTCGAGTTTAATAAAACTTGAAGCGGGTCATAACACACCATTTTTCCAGGATATGATTAAACACCATTCGCGGGCCGCGAATGTCAGAATATTCAGTATTGCATTATGCAACATTAATATTGCATTATGCAACAGTTTAAATTCAGAATATTTAAGTTCAATGAAATCTGAGGTTGGGACATTTTGAGAACCAAGATGACAATTGATATACATATACAAATAAGAAAATACCATAACAAGCATTGAGTCTACAAAATATAAAAACCGAAATTACAAGATAAAACAAGATATTATTATGACAAATGGTCTTGTTATTGTATTGGCTTAGGTTGACTATATCAGAAGTAGTACGACCGCCAAAGTAGATCATCCTAGTTAAAGTTGCCAGTCAAATCAAATGAGTTCCGTTTACCTTGCCTTAACTGTTTTAAAAGCTTTTTGAGCTTCAAAGAAAGAATGCATAGTTAAGATCTATGCTACATAATTGATTGCATTATTATCTACATAGTGAAAGACGGATGGTATGTGAAAAATACTACAGATAGTATGCTAGAAATCTCTTTGGTGCATGTGTTGTACCCCGTGACTTATATATATGATTACTGGTTGATTACTAGTCATTACCATGCGTGACAGTTTTCATGTAGCAATAAATGCAATGTGACAGAAAGTTAGCAGGTACGGCTCACCAACAACTTCATAGTTGTTGATACCAGTGGATTACAAATTTTGCAGGTAATCAGTAGGAATCCAACAGACAAGTGACTCCACGGGTAATAAGAAATCGTGACCAGTAAAGACATCAAGAAATTTCGGTCCAGTTATTAGTATTATGTTAAGATGCTAAGTCAAGACTTAGTATTATCATGTTTACTTTTAAGATTGTAAAATTTAGTAGGTTGTCTGTAAATAACAACCTGTTGTTTAATATTATCTATATTATGTTGCTTCTGCGTGTATCTGATATAAACATCCTGTTTTCCACAACACCTCCCCCGTGCCTGATAGGTGGTGCGGGCAGGGTGTGACAGGTTGGTATCAGATCCACAAGTTCCAGAAGATTAGGAGTCCTTAATGCCCTAAGCTTGAACCTCAACTCAATCATAAGAATAATGCATTCATGAAAGGACAATGACTAGGGTGAAGAAATTTGTCTGTTGGGTAGTTATGGAGAGTTAGTGTAAGGTCGATAGTAGTTTCAGCCTAGCTAACTGTAATTCCTATCCACAGGTACACTAAGACTCGATGAAAGCTAACAGACGAATTTAAGAACCTTAAGTCTTCCAATTATAAGCTGCAACTCTAAGAGATTAACGAATAAGCCAAAAACGATGTTTATATATATATATACATATATATATATATATATATATATGTATACACCAATAAAGAAAATTACAAACACAGAAATGATAAGCAAGTTTGGGTTATGTCTAAAAGAAAAGTTCAAACAGTCATCTAATTATGGTGGCAGATCAAAGGAAAATTCTTAAAAAAAAAATTAGTGGCAAACACTAAAACCAATATACATTAAAAAGCAAAAATCATAAACTCCCAAGAATACACCCAATGTCACAAACTTCCAAGAATACCACATTCCTAATCATAAACCATTGCTCTGGCAAACATTCTTTTCAGATCAAATATGGCTACTAATCAAGAAGACGATCAGGCTCATCCCTCCAACGAGAATGATAATCCATCAATTCGGCAAGAATCCCAAAATAATGACACTGAAATAAGAATAAGGGATATAGTTGCTATTGAAATAGAAACTGCATTATCTGAGCGCTTGGCTAAAATGAAGCAAGATAAGAGCATGCCTGCTAAATCAGAAGAAAGTCAGCACAGTCGAACCAGAAGAAGACGAGATGATAAGCGATCGAGATCACCCGTTAGCTCTCGGAGCGAATCTGTGCCTAGACACAGAAGAAACCACCGACGTTATGAAGATTACTCATCTAACGAGGAGGAAAGTGACAGAGAAGACAGGAGAAGAGCAAAGAAAAGAGGTTGCACCTACAAGGCGTTCATGGCTTGCAAGCCTAGTATCTTCAAGGGGGAAAAGAGTGCAACTGACACTCTAAACTGGCTGGAAGAGATGGAAGAAGTGCTGGAAATCAGTAACTGTGCACAAGAAGAAAAAATAAGATTCGCATCTCAGTCATTTAAAGGCAGTGCACTAATCTGGTGGAAGACGATTAGAAATGCAAAAGGAAAGGATCGGGTTTATCAGAAAAGGTGGAGTTTGTTCAGAAAGATTGTGATGAGAAAGTTTATATCAGAAAGTGAGTCGGAAAAACTAGAGAATGAATTTACCAACTTGAGGATGGATATAAATGATTACAAAGCCTATATCAATCGTTTCAATGAGTTGTTAACTTTGGTACCACATTTGGCAGAAACAGAAGATAGGCAGGTAAGAAGGTTTGTATGGGGAGTGAGCCCTGAAATCCATGCCAATGTAAGGACAGCCAGACCTCAGACACTGGAATCCACCATTGACTTGGTAACAATTCTAAGTGAGGAATGGTTGAGGCAAGTGGAGCAAAAAGCTGAGTTGGAAAGAAATAAAGGGAAATTTGATAATAAGAAAAGGGAAGGAGGTTGGAAAGGTAAAAGTGACAAATATTCAAAGAAGGCAAGGGAAGAGTCATGTCAGAAGTGTGGAAGAATGGGACATAAAACATCGAACTGTAAAAGTGAAGTCGAATGTCAGAAGTGTCACAAAAAGGGGCATTATACAGACCAATGCAGGAGAGATGTGGAATGTCAAAAATGCCACCGAAAGGGACATAGTGCAGAGCAGTGTCGGGGCCCAGTTATTTGTTATTACTACAAAGAAGAAGGACACAGACGACCCGAGTGCCCAAAACTGAAGGAAACATAAAAATCTAAGGGCACATACAAGGGAAAGGATGGTGGAGCGCCTCGAGGAAATGCTCGGGTGTTCGTGCTGAACGCCGATGAAGCTCGAAAGGAAGACGATGATGTCGTAACTGGTATGTTCCTTGTTAACAATCAATTTCTCAGTATACTATTCAATTCTGGTGCAAATAGGAGTTTTATATCTGTTACCTGCATACCTAAACTGAATTGTACTAATCACAAACTAGATGTTCCTTACGTAGAAGAGACTGCCAATGGACAAGAAATAAGTGTATCTGAGATAGTTAAGAATTGCCAGTTAGACATTGACACTTCTAAGTTTGAATTAGAATTATTACCTATGACCTTAAGTGGGTTCGATATTGTGTTGGGTATGGATTGGTTAACCCAACAGCGTGCAAAAATTCACTACGATGCCAAGACAATAACGGTGGAGTCTGCAGATGGTAAAGCTCACACCATTGTTGGGGAGAAATTAACAAAACCCAAAAAGATCTTATCCTTACTTTAAGCAAGAAAGTGCATGAGAAAAGGATGCCAGGCCTTTCTGGTGAACGTTGTAGAGTCACCAAAGGAGAAGAAAATAGAAGATGTACTGGTGGTCTCCGAATATGCTGACGTGTTTCCAGATGACTTACCTGGCTTACCACCAGATAGGCAAGTGGGATTCCAAATAGATCTAGTACCAGGAGCAGCCCCAGTTGCTAAAGCACCATATAGACTGGCACCGTCAGAAATGCAAGAACTGAAGAGTTAGCTTCAAGAACTCTTGGATAAGGGATTTATAAGACCCAGTTCGTCACCCTGGGGAGCGCCCGTGCTTTTTGTTAAGAAGAAGGATGGATCGATGAGAATGTGCATTGACTATCGAGACCTAAGCAAGCTAACAATCAAGAACAAGTATCCACTGCCAAGAATCGATGACTTATTCGATCAGCTTCAGGGTGCTAGTTATTTTTCTAAAATTGACCTGAACTCTGGATATAATCAGATGAAAGTGCGCGCGGAAGATATTCCCAAAACAGCCTTTCGCACAAGGTACGGGCACTATGAATTTACAGTTATGCCATTTGGGTTAACAAATGCACGGACAATGTTCATGGATCTAATGAATAGAGTGTGCAAGCCTTACCTTGACAAATTTGTCATTGTTTTTATTGATGATATTCTAATCTACTCGCGTACAAAGAAGGAGCATGAAGAGCACTTGAGAAAAATGTTGGAGATATTGAAAAAGGAAAAACTTTATGCCAAGTTTTCCAAATGTGATTTCTGGTTAAGAGAAGTCAAATTTCTCGGACATGTGGTAAATGATACGGGAATCCAGGTAGATCCAATGAAGATAGAATCTATTATGAAATGGGAGCAACCGAAATCACCAACGGACATCCGACGTTTGCTTGGATTAGCTGGATATTATCGAAGATTTATTCAAGACTTCTCAAAAATTGCCACACATTTAACAACATTGACTCAAAAGAATGCTAAGTTTGACTGGAAGCAGAAACACACTGATGCATTTGAACTGCTAAAGCAGAAGTTGTGCTCCGCACCCATATTATCTTTGCCAGACGGAACAAAAGATTTCGTGGTCTATTGTGATGCATCTATCAATGGACTTGGGTGCGTGCTTATGCAACGAGATAAGGTAATTGCTTATGCATCAAGGCAATTGAAGCCACGCGAAAAGAACTATACCACTCATGATCTTGAGTTGGGAGCAATAGTGTTTGCCTTGAAAATTTGGAGACACTATCTATATGGAACTAGGTTTGTGGTTTACTCTGATCATAAAAGTCTTCAACACTTGTTCAACCAGAAAGAATTAAATATGAGGCAAAGGCGATGGATGGAGGTGTTAAGTGATTACGATTGTGAGATCAAGTATCACCCAGGAAAAGCCAATGTTGTGGCAGATGCGTTAAGTCGCAAGGATAGGCCTAAGCCACTACGAGTAAGGGCCATGAGAATAAATGTTGGAGTAAGAATGATAGACGAAATTATGGAAGCTCAGAAAAAGCAACTGGAAATATCAAACCCAGAAGAAGAGGAGATGATGAATAAGGTACGACAACTTGACCTTGGACCAGATGGAATTCTACGACTGGGAAACAGGATTTGGGTGCCCAAGGAAGGAGAAATCCGGTAGGTAATACTGCAAGAAGCACATAAATCCAAGTATACAATGCATCCTGGTGGAGATAAAATGTATCAAAATCTGAAAACCCATTATTGGTGGCCGGGCATGAAAAAGGACATTGCTAAGTACATAGGACAATGTCCTGTGTGTTTGCAGGTGAAAGCTGAACACAAAAAGCCGGCAGGATATCTACAACAGTTAAAAATTCCGGAATGGAAATGGGATTTGGTCACCATGGATATTGTAACCAAATTTCCAAGAACAAGTAGCGGAAATGACACGATTTGGGTAATTGTGGACAAATTAATCAAATCAGCACACTTCCTACCAATAAAAGAATCCTCTCCGCTAGAACAGTTGGCAAAGTTGTATGTGAAAGAAATCGTTTCAAGACATGGAGTTCCATTATCTATTGTCTCGGATCGGGATAGTCGTGACACTTCTCGATTCTAGAAGGCATTCCAAGTAGCTTTGGGAACTAAGTTACACTTTAGCACTGCATATCATCCCCAAACGGACGGGCAAAGCGAACGAACCATCCAGACATTGGAGGACATGCTAAGGGCATGTGTCATTGAGTTTGGTGGTAATTGGGATAGTCATTTACCATTAATCAAGTTCGCTTACAATAACAATTATCATACTAGCATCAAGGCAGCTCCTTTCGAAGCTTTATACGGACGTAAGTGCCGTACACCATTGTGTTGGTCAGAAATTGGCGAAGGACAATGGACAGGTCCCGAATTAGTTTTGGAAACCACTGAGAGGATCTGGCAAATTCGTGACAAACGCAAGGCTGCCCAGGATAGACAGAAAAGTTATGCTGATAAAAGACGAAGGCCTTTGGAATTCGCGACAGGAGATTTAGTAATGCTAAAGATATCCCCTGGAAAGGAATCATGAGATTTGGAAAACGTGGAAAGTTAAGTTCACGATATATAGGACCATTTAAAGTAATATCCAAAATAGGGACTGTGGCCTATCAACTTGAGCTACCCAAAGAACTTAGTGGGATTCACGATGTATACCACATGTTAAATCTTAAAAAGTGTTTGATTGATAAAAACATTGCTATACCTATCCAAGATATAAAAGTAGATGAGAAGTTGAGATACGCAGAGCAACCTGTTGAGATATTGGAAAGAATAGAAAGGAGTCTGAGAAGAAAACGGATCCCTATGATCAAGGTCCGATGGAATTCACGCCATGGGCCTGAAATCACCTGGGTATCGGAAGCAGCTATGCAATGAAAATACCCCCACTTATTTAATCCCAAAAATAAAGAATTCCGGGACAGAATTCCCTTAAGGGGGAGGGAGTTGTAACACTCCAATTCGTGGCCTTTCATAACTAAAACAATCAGTGGGCGGAAAATAAATAAAAGTCGCGAACCAGGATTCGAAAACCGCAACAAATAATGATCTAGTGGGCTGGAATCCTATTAGAAATTCAATAAAAGTTGGACTAGCCATAAGAGTCCATGAAAGGCCCAATGACTTGAAGAAAAATCGCAGCCCAACTTTCCCTTGAGCCCATCTGCGATTTTTACCCCCTTTTGTCTACTATCAGCGACAATAACAAGGTAATTTGGCAGCATCTTCTTCTCTCCCTTCTATACAGAAATCGCAGAGCTCAACCCCCTCTCAATCCCTTCCAAAATTCCGATCAAAGAGAGAGAGAGAGTACAGGGCTAAAATCCGAGATTAGCAAGAACCAAATCATCAAATCACTGGTAAGCTTCTTCTCCAAGATTCAAGATAATCTAGGGTTTATGGTTTGGGTTATGGAGAAACTCATTGATGAAGGAAAATCCGAACAGGAAGGGGGATTTCGAGAAGCATCGGGAGATGATTGAACTCAATCCCTAGTAATCTTCATTCAAAGTAAGTGTGTTTGATTTACCTATGATTGTATAAGAAAATAGATGGAATTGAACCTTGATTTCTTAAGGGAATGTTTAATTGATAAAGGTATAAAGCTGTGAGAAAGAAGAGGGGCTGTTAGTCCCTTGAGTTCGTGATAAAAGAGAGTTGCAGGGCTGGGAATTTCGAGAAAAAGGAGGGGCTGGGTTGCTGCTGTTCATCAGGTTGCACAGGGAAGAAGGAAGACAGATTGTACCAGTTTTTCTGCACAAGGTACAAACTTGTTATGCATGACAGTTTTGTAGAATAAGAAACTTAAATCTGATGTATATCAGGTCTGATTACAAAGCCCAGAAATCTTACTAGATTGAACTAAACATTAGGATCAAATGCATGTTATGGGTCATTGATGATCGGATTGAAAGGATTGAAATTAAGTAAGACTTTAATATTAGTTTTCATGAATTCATAGGTGAGTAAATTTGAAGACTTAGAGTAATGGGTATAAAATTTGATGTAAATGGGAAAACCCAGGTTTGATTTCGAATAGTTTAAGGTATGACCCGCTAGATATTTAGTGTTGCATTATGCAACAGTATGCGACACCTTTAAAAAATGTAAATTAAATGTCATTTACTTGAAGTTCCAAAAAAACAAAATAGTTATAAATACTTAGTATTGCAGTATACAACAATTTTATAAAAGTTAAACAACATTTACTTGAAATTCTAAATGATAGGTGTTTAATGTTGCATTATGCAACAATACTAAAAAACAGAAAGAATTCGAGTTTAATAAAACTTGAAGCGGGTCATAACACACCATTTTTCCAGGATATGATTAAACACCATTCGCGGGCCGCGAATGTCAGAATATTCAGTATTGCATTATGCAACATTAATATTGCATTATGCAACAGTTTAAATTCAGAATATTTAAGTTCAATGAAATCTGAGGTTGGGACATTTTGAGAACCAAGATGAAAATTGATATACATATACAAATAGGAAAATACCATAACAAGCATTGAGTCTACAAAATATAAAAACCAAAATTACAAGATAAAATAAGATATTATTATGACAAATAGTCTTGTTATTGTATTGGCTTAGGTTGACTATATAAGAAGTAGTACGACCACCAAAGTAGATCATCCCAGTTAAAGTTGCCAGTCAAATCAAGTGAGTTCCGTTTACCTTGCCTTAACTGTTTTAAAAGCTTTTTGAGCTTCAAAGAAAGAATGCATAGTTAAGATCTATGCTACAAAATTGATTGCATTATTATCTACATAGTGAAAGATGGCTGGTATGTGAAAAATACTACAGATAGTATGCTAGAAATCTCTTGGTGCATGTGTTGTACCCCGTCACTTATTTATATGATTACTAGTTGATTACTAGTCATTACCATGCGTGACAGTTTTATGTAGCAATAAATGCAATGTGACAGAAAGTTAGCAGGTACGGCTCACCAACAACTTCATAGTTGTTGATACCAGTGGATTACAAATTTTGCAGGTAATCAGTAGGAATCCAACAGACAAGTGACTCCACGAGTAATAAGAAATCGTGACCAGTAAAGACATCAATAACTTTCGGGCCACTTATTAGTATTATGTTAAGATGCTAAGTCAAGACTTAGTATTATCATGTTTACTTTTAAGATTGTAAAATTTAGTAGGTTGTCTGTAAATAACAACCCGTTGTTTAATATTATCTATATTATGTTGCTTCCGCGTGTATCTGATATAGACAGCCTATTTTCCACAACACCTCCCCCATGCCTGATAGGTGGTGCGGGCGGGGTGTGACAAGATAATCGCTCGAGAGGGGGATCATCAGCTGCAATTTCTTTGTTTTGTACCTTGTATTATAATAATAATATATATCAGACTTGAAACATATATTGCACGTTTTTAACCATCACTGGGTGTAACACACTTAGCTTATTACCAGTTTTTGTTTCAGATAGACGTATCCTCCCCGTTCCATTGTATGATCATAATTATACTATGATCGAACCTCTTTTGCACTATTTGACGCAACCTTTCCAACAGAACAGTAGGATATATAATTTATAATCTCATTAATTAACACTTAGCTTACTTAATGAAATATGCAGTTTGAATTGAATAAAAACCTTGAATTCCTCAGATTTTATATATGCTACAAATCTGTCCTAGTCTTCTTTTTTCACAATAGCGCGATACATCTTTGGAACTTAACTTTCTCAAGCACGATGGGTTTTGCTAGGTTGGGACGAATGTGTTTCTCGAACATCTTTCTTCTAAAACTCCTTAGCAACCCACTAAGCCGTACCATTGTAGGACCCCTTCGATAGTCATCAATTTTGAATAATTGCTAAAAAAATAACATATGACAGGATTTTTTAGTCACATATATGGAATTCAATAACTTAACAAACTTAATATGAGAAAATGTTTAATTAGTTTCATAACCTGAATCCCTGCCCACATCTTGTTCTTGTCCTCTTTTGGCACATTCCTCCATTGTAGATACCTCAATCCAACCTTTGA
The DNA here is from genome assembly GCA_039602395.1 of Deinandra increscens subsp. villosa. Lineage (NCBI taxonomy): Eukaryota > Viridiplantae > Streptophyta > Magnoliopsida > Asterales > Asteraceae > Deinandra > Deinandra increscens. The sequence continues at coordinate 10,395 of JBCNJP010000199.1, forward strand.
CCTTGCAATGTCTCCCATAAAACTCAAAAATTTTGGTCTATGCTCCCCCGCCAATCTTTCCCAGCGCATCAAATGTTAGTGGACATTTTTCCCCACCATTTTTCTCAAATTTGTCATGCCACTTTGCCAATTGCGTCAACCCCCTTTGTTTGCTTGGGAAGGAAGGTCGTCGACTTGGGTATCATTGTCGACTTGGGCATCATTGTCGACTTGGGCATCATTTTCGACTTAGGCATCATTGTTATCCATTTCATCTTCTTCACTTTGTTGTGAATAATGATCCTCATTGTTATCCATTTCATATTCTTCACTCTCTTGTGAAGAATAATCATCATTGCATTCGCCTTCACTGTTATATGTACGGTCATTAAGATCCTTCAATGCTTCACCTTCATGATCCATTGTTAAATGAGCTAGATGAATCCTAAATGAAATAAATAGAGAATGAAATAAATGCGATGGAATAATTAATTAGATGAAATAATTGAGATGAAACAAATGATCTCCTGAAGATGACAGTGAAATTAATACTGACGAGAATTAGGTAGTGATCTCCTGAAGATGATAGTGTGATGAATCCTGTAGAGGAATTTTTTAGTGATAGGGAAGAAAAGAGTGATGAATCGTCTTGGTGATAAAATTTTTGTGAGAGGGAACAAGAACTAATCAATGAATTTTGGAGAAATTTGAAAAATGGTGGGAAGTAATTTAGGGATTATATGATCGATCTGGGTGAAAACATCTCACCAAATAAGGATGCGACAACTTTTAATTATCAGATTTAATATAAACTCAATTAATTCTAGACATAGATATAATAGTATTTTAAACACAACTTTAAAATGATCTTTAATGTAAAATGGAATATTAAGCAATAAATTTAATGATAATTGTATCCTAATAATTATCGGATTTAATATAAACTCAATTAATTCCACACACACACACACACACACACACACACACACACACACACACACACATATATATATATATATATATCTTTCAATGTGTTGTATGTAATATATACATTATCGGTTATATATATATATATATATATATATATATATATATATATATAGGTAAAAGATCCGTGTAGACCCCTTATTTTTTGTAGACCCCGTAGACCCCTTATAAAACTCAATAAAACTCATTAAAACTCACTAAAAATAAAACTCAGTTTTGTTAATTTAGTTTTTTTTATTTGCGATAAGCTTTTAAGAACAAAAAAAGACAATTAAAAAAAAAGAAAAATGAAAAACATTAAAAATTGAACATTTTAAGACAATGAGTTTTAAAAATCAATGAGTTTAAAACTCAATAAACTCAATAAAACTCAGTGTTGCGTTTAAAACTCATTATTTTAAAACTCATTGTCTTAAAATGTTCGATTTTTAATGTTTTTTGTTTTTTTTTAAATTTATTTAATTATTTTTTTGGTTCTTAAAAGCTTATCGTAATAAAAAAACAAATTTACAACACTGAGTTTTATTTTTATTGAGTTTTATAGGGGTCTACGGGGTCTACAAAATTTAAGGGGTCTACACGGAACCCTTCCCTATATATATATATATATATATATATATATATATATATATATATATATAGGGAAAGGATCATGCGAAAACGCATATATTTTGCAAAAACGCGAAAACCATCTTAAAACCAACATAACTTTTTCATACGTTAATATATTTTTTTTATAAATTTCACCAAAAGTCTTATAATTATGTTATCTTTAATTTTATAAAAACAAAAAATAAAAAGTTAACATTTTTTTATTTTTTATTTTTTATGTGATACTCATGTGTACCACAAAAAAAAACTCATACTTTAGTACGAGTTAATATTTTTTTTCTCTAAAACGCACCATATGTGTTATATTTTTGTCATTTTTTTGTGTTTTTTTAATGATACACATGTGTACCACACCAAAAAAAAACCCTCATATATGCGGTATACATTACTAATTTTAAAATGAAATTACACCATAAGTCTTATAATTATGTTATCTTTATATCTAATAAAAAATAACACTTTATAACTTTTTTAATTATATGTTGCACATGTGCACTATGTTTTATTATCATTAGTACCATAAATCTTTTAGTGTTTTTAATTAGTTTTAACATAAGGAGTGTTTTTACACATGATAATTCGTTTTTGTGCAGTAGTAATGACGATGATACACATGTGTATCACACCGGAAAATAAAACGTTAATTTTTTTTAATATTTGTTTACAGAATTAAAGATAATGTAATTCTAAGACATTTGGCGTAAATTTATGGAAAAACATTAACGTATGAAGAAGTTATGTAGGTTTTAATATTGGTTTTCGTGTTTTCGCAATATAAAAGGTTTTCGCAGGATCCTTCCCCTATATATATAGGGTATATATATATATATATATATATATATATATATATATATATATATATATATATATATATATATGGGAATGATCCTGTGAAAACACCTTTTTTTTGTGAGAACTGCGAAAACAAATCTTAAAACCTACATAACTTTTTCATATGTTAATATTTTTTTGAAAAATTTGCACCAAAAGTCTTAAAATTATATTATCTTTAATCCTATAAAAGTTTTAAAAAACTTAACGCTTTTTTTATTTTTTTAAATATTTTTTTGTGTGGTGCTCATGTGCATCACAAAAAAACTCATACTTTTAGTATGAGTTAATATATTTTTTTTCTTAGTCGCACCATATGTCATATATTTTCATCATTTTTTTTGCGTTTTTATTGAATGATGCACATGTGCATCATACAAAAAAAAACGCTCATACATGTGATATACATTAATAGTTTAAAAAGAAATTGCACCCTAAATCTTATAGTTGTGTTATCTTTAGATTTAAAGAAAAAAATAGCATTTTATAACTTTTTTAATTATATGATGCACATGTGCATCACACGGGAAAAAAACGTTCAGTTTTTTTTAAATATTTTGCTCCAAATTTAAAGATAACATAATTCTAAGACTTTTGGCGCAAATTTTATGAAAAATCGTTAACGTATGAAAAAGTTACGTGAGTTTTAATATGTGTTTTCGCAGTTTTCACAAAAAGATATGTTTTCGCAGGATCCTAAGCCTATATATATATATATATATATATATATATGGTTAGGTTCAAATGAGAACTTTTTATTTTGAGAACTTTTGAGAACTAAATCTCAACCACAAATTTCAGGGGGGGCCACTACAATTCATGGGAGGGTGGATACATGTAATAAACATGTGGCTCAAATTAGTTCTTTTTAGTTCTCAAACCAAATTGGTTCTCAAATGATCCTCTCCCTATATATATATATATATATATGGTGAGGTTCATTGTAGACACTTTCGCATGTGAAATACCTATTTTTCATATGTGTTCACATGTGAAATTTTGTAACATCCCAAAATTTTAATAGTTTAGAATTTCCCGTTAATGTCTAGTCAAGTAAAATTTCGTAGATAAATAACCCATATGTTAACAAAAAAATTGATATCATGTGAAAATATGGGGTGAAATGGTAAACAGGTATTTTGGTTAAAAATTGAATCAAGGAACTAAATTTAGGGGCCAGAACTGTATATGTGGAAAAAATAGAATAAGTAAAAGGGAGAAAAGAGGGAGGAGGTCGTTCATACGACCTCAAGATCGATCTCCACCCCTCTTCTTCCCCAAATCTCGAAATTCTGCAATTTGCAAGCTTAGGCTGCGATTTTGGTGCATCAATTCAATAAATAAGAGTGTTTTCTAGTCCTAAACACATTCTTGAAGCAAGTAAGTAAAACCCCCTCTATGTTGCATGTGTAGGTCATGAATTTAGGACCTCAAATCTACAAATTTTGGATGTTTTGTGAATCCTATGATGCTAGAAACTTCAATTGTTGCATAACCTTCTAAATTGATTAGGAATTCGTGAAGTAGTCACCAAATTCTCATACTTGAACCTCCATGCTAGATGACCACTTAAGAGAGTGGTGAAATTTCTTGCATTAGTTAAATTCTTGCTTGATTATGGTATTATATGATGAATTGATGATGGGTTGGGGATGGATTTCACCAACGCCATGTTAAATGGTTAATTAGAGATTCAAAGGATGGGGTTATGTGTGTGCATATATGTATGCACACAAGGTGTTCGATAAAATGTCTAAGTGAATTTTTAATGAAAGCAAAACAAGTTGATGTGATAAAAAAATCATAAAATCAGTTTTATCCCTGTTTTAAAAATTCGTAGTAAATTACTCGAGCATCCAAAAAGGGTGTGGCTTATATGGTTGGAAAGGTCTTTGAACCGGCTTCAACTCATTTTTATAAATCTGAGGCTGATTCGGTATTTAAGTGGGTAAAAAATAATGATTTCGGCTATGCAGATTACTCAGCATGCTGTTTGAAATAAATATAGTTGCTGTCCTGTTTTTATAAAAATTGTATAAAATCATAGAAACATCGTTAGAAGGTGTGCCTTATATGCCTGGAAAGGTATTTCAGTCTACTACCTTCCATGTTCGAACATGGAATGCTGGAAAAATTTATAAAATTTTCAAAATGGACTGTTGCTGCAGCATTGCTGATAATGTTGCACAAGAATTTATGTTTCTAAAAGCTAGTGATAGTGAACAACTAGAAGGAGCAAACGGAAACCGGGTTGGAATGGTTAAAGCTCTCGAGGTAACATCTACGTTATGTTACATATTTAGTTAACGACTCATAGTTACTATAGTCATTTGAAATGCAAATTTTCAAGTAAAGCGATTGGCTTGCCTAATGTGGTGATCCCTAAGGTTTAGTAAAACTATGAAGTGTAACAACTAGAGTTAAGCTCTAGGTGATAGGAAATGAATTGAAACGAGGTTACATTATGACATCTTAGATGTGTAATGTTGAATCTCGTATGTAAACTTTACATAAGTACTAGATGGTTCATAGGAACCATAGTCACATGTTAATGTGATGATAGATTGTTAAATGGGTCATGGGAACCATAATCATGTCCTAAAATGATAATTTTTAGCTAATTGGTTCCTAGGAACCTTGGCCATATGTTAATGTGTAATTGATTAATAATGGTTTGTAGGAACCAGTTTTATGTGTAACATTGTTCATGTTACAAGTAGTAGATATGAAAATGTGTAAATTGCCTACAAATAGAATGATCTATAAGTTATACTAAATGGGTGATGAATGGTTCTAGGAACCATGAAGCCCAATTGCCAAGGGTTCTCCAATGACTAAATTGACCCAAGGTAAGTTTCGGAGGAATCAATATGTGAATAACAAGTTACGATGAGCGAAAATGGGCTTATAGAGCCCATGCCACGTAACAAGGAAAGGAGGATCAAAACATGGTTTATAGAACCATAGATCCTAATGGCCTAGATGTGGTCAAATGGGGCATTGGGGAATACCATAGGCAAGGACCCGTCTTAATGGGTCAAATGAATGAAATGGGTCATTTGGACATTAACTACAATGGTTATGCAACCCAATGACAAGCACATTAATGAGAATGCAATCAACGAATTAAATTATTATGTTTGGTATCAAATTGTATACGGGTGTTACAAATTTTCTGAATAATGAGAAAAAAGAAAATTAATCACACCTTATTGGGACTCATTGGTCCCAACTGACCCTCATTGCCCCTAAACACACCTTATTGGGCCATTAATGGTTTTAAACATGCTTATTGGTTACATACACAACTTATCGGGACTCATTGGTCCCAACTGGCCCTCATTGCCCCTAAACACACCTTATTGGGCCATCCTTGGTCCTAAACATGCTTATTTGTTACATACACACCTTATCAGGACTCATTGGTCCCAACTAGCCCTCATTGCCCCTAAACACACCTTATTGGGCCATCATTGGTCCTAAACATGCTTATTGGTTACATACACACCTTATCGGGACTCATTGGTCCCAACTGACTCTCATTTCCCCTAAACACACCTTATTGGGCCATCATTGGCCCTAAGCATGCTTATTGATTATATACACACCTTATCGGGACTCATTGGTCCCAACTGGCCCTCATTTCCCCTAAACACACCTTATTGGACCATCATTGGTCCTAGACATGCTTATTGGTTACATACACACCTTATCGGGACTCATTGGTCCCAACTGACCCTCATTTCCCCTAAACACACCTTATTGGGCCATCATTGGTCCTAAACATGCTTATTGGTTACATACACACCTTATCGGGACTCATTGGTCCCAACTGGCCCTCATTGCCCCTAAACACACCTTATTAGGCCATCATTGGTCCTAAACATGCTTAATGGTTACATACACACCTTATCGGGACTCCTTGGTCCCAACTGACCCTCATTTCCCGTAAACACACCTTATTAGGCCATCATTGGTCCTAAACATGGTTATTGGTTACATACACACCTTATCAGGACTCATTGGTCCCAACTGGCCCTCATTGCCCCTAAACAGACCTTATTGGGCCATCATTGGTCCTAAACATGCTTATTGGTTACATACACACCTTATCGGGACTCATTGGTCCCAACTGACCCTCATTTCCCCTAAACACACCTTATTGGGCCATCATTAGTCCTAAACACAACTTATTGGTTACATACACACCTTATTGGGACTAATTGGTCCCAATTGACCCTCATTTCCCCTAAACACACCTTATTGGGACTCATTGGTCCCAACTGACCCTCATTTCCCCTAAACAGACCTTATTGGTCCATCATTGGTCATAAACACATCTAATTGACCCATTTGACCCCAAATTGACCCATTATTTAACTTTTATCTTAATTCTTTAAGATATAATTTATTTAGAATTATAATTCCCTAAAATTTAAGGTTTTTGTAGATCCGTTCTGTTTTTTTTGTTTAGGGTTTTTGTTTAATGAAATGGAGATTGTGCGAACAGATTGCAATTGTTGATCATATCTGTTTTCGAGGATTAGGGTTTTTGTTTAACGGAATGGAGATTGTGCGAACATATTACATTTTTACCTAAAATTATGCATCAGTTGTTGATCGGATTGCAATTGTTGATCGTCTTTGATTTTGGAGGATTAGGGTTTTTGTTTAACAGATTGATTTCATAAACAAAATTAGACAAACAAGTATATATAATAAAATGTGGATTTCATACTAATGATTCTAATTCCATACACAAAATTGTTTCCTAATTTACATGTTCTTTCCTAAAAAAAAAAGACAGAGTAGTTGCGGGTTGAGGTTCACGGGAACCTAGATTCCATCAAATCCAAATGCCTACTCATAGCTTCTTGCCACTGGTGAACCAACATTTGAAGCCTGGCATTGGAGACGTGTATCTCTTCTACCAGAAAAGTTGCCATCTGGTATCTTGATGGACTTGGTGGCTCTGTAAGTACTTGGTTGAGCAGGGTCAACCCGTCTAAGATACTCTGTCTCTCTGCCGTGATGATCACCCCGTACCGGTCCAGGGTAGCAATAATCTTTATCTGTAAATAATTTTCAACTATTTCTTTCAAGTTTGCCATTTTGAGAAGGATTTGAGGGTTTTGAGAAAGGGTTTGATAAGGATTTTGAGAAAAGGTTTGATAAGGACTTTGAGAAGGGTTTGATAATGACGGTGAGAAGTTTCTGATTACTGACCAGGTGGTATGGTTATATGTGCAAATCACTTGAGTATGCCTAAGCTCAGATGTCTAATCACTAAAGTATACCAAAGGTTTGATTTTAGTGAACACTGCACATTATAATTATTTTCACACGTTCTCCAAGTTAAACTGAAATTTCTACACGTTATCAGAAAACAACTAAAAATTTAATCACATGATCCGACATTATCTGAAATCACTTTCAGGGTCTTAAAATATTAATGTTTAAGAGAAGAAGAACAAAACCGAAAGAACTAGAATTCCTCAGAAAGAAGAGTTCATCCTGATTGAGAGAAGATGAACAGAAACAGACGAATTGACTGGAATTAACAAACAATTAAGTGAAATTAATATAAAGGTTAAACATATTACAGAAACAAAAGAAAACCAAATATTTGGTTTAAACACTTGACCCTCACAAGTCACAACCCCTTCTTCAAGGAGTTTCGTTGTATTCAGCGGCCCTACGGGCGATAATAACCGCATCTTTCAGAACATCAGCCTTAAGCTTGTAAATTAAAAATCAATTTATTACAATTACTTTTTAATCCGGAACCCTAAAGAGGTTAATCATTTCCCACACCAGTAGAAGCTTAAAATCTTCTCCGGTTTCATGTAAGTAGAGTTCGAACGCAACGAACAAAAGGTCTTCCTTGGTTTGGTTCTACTCTTCATTCTCTTTACATATCCTATTGAATGTTTTGATTTCTGGTAATCAAATTAACAAGTCAAAAATAAACGAAGAAAGTCAAAATTAGCCACTGAGTTCATGAGGATTGAGAGAAGATGAACTAGAGTTCATCAGGGTTATAAAGAGTTATTCAGTAATAGAACCGGATGAACTAGAGTTCTTCAGGATCAAGAGTTATTCAGTAATAGAACAGGATGAACTAGAGTTCATCAGGATGAACCGGATAAACTAGATTTCTTCAGGATGAACTATATATACTATAAATAACTAAAGTTGTTATTTCTGTTTGTAGTCTATAGGACATGTATTTAAACCCATTATCTAGTGAATTAAAATCATTCTGGTTAAATACAATTCTTTATACACTAATATTTAGTCACACAACCTAATATATGTAAAAGACAACCGGATGAACTATAATTCTTCAAGAAGAAGAGTCAAAACACACATCTGATGCATATCCTGTTAAATGTTTTGATTTTCTGGTAATCAAATTAACAAGTCAAAATTAAACGAAGAAAGTCAAAATTACCCACTGAGTTCATGAGGATTGAGAGAAGATTAACTAGAGTTCTTTAGGATTATAAAGAGTTATTAAGTAATAGAACCGGATGAACTAGATTTCTTCAGGATCAAGAGTTATTTAGTAATAGAACAGGATGAACTAGAGTTCGTCAGGATGAAGTGGATAAACTAGAGTTCTTCCACGATGAACTATATATACTATAAATAATCAAAGTTGTTTTTTTCTGTTCGTAGTCTATAGGATATTCCTATGTATTTAAACCCATTATCTAGTGAATTGAATCAAAAACATTCTGGTTGAATACAATTCTTTATACACTAATATTTAGTCACACAACCTAATATATGTAGAAGACAACCGGATGAACTAGAATTCTTCAGGAAGAAGAGTCAAAACACACATCTGATGCATACACATAAACAATTAATTACATATATATCCAAATGATGTGATATTCGTTAATTAGTTACAAATATATATAATAAAAAAATAACATAAACTTAAAACATGCTCCCACTAGAGAAATTGTCTGAATCGTTATAGCGGCCTGTTCTCCATGGGTAGTTGCCTTCAAAGGGGGAGGAGGAGGAGGAGGAAGACACCTCCACATCTCCATCGAGGTAGATGTATATGATCTCCTCGTCCTTGATGTGCAGGGCCAAGGCCCTGACATCCCTCGGATCATCAGTGAATGGAACTAGTCCATAATCCAGAGACAACCCTGGGATCCTTAGATAGGGGTCGAAATCGTTCACGTCATAACCTAGGTCAGACACCATTTGACCTAGGTCATCGAGCGAATGAGGTAATGTCCACCTCGTCGAAGTAGCGAACCCTCCCATCGATGTATTGTATCCGACCATTGAGCCTCGCAAAATACCCTAGGTGATAGATCACCAAAGTAAACAGACTAAAATCTTCTTCCTCTGTTGAAGAAAAATAACCAAATCAGAGACGCTAATTCCACATTAACGCATTTGAATTTCGGTCATTTAAATGATTACTTACCGTATTCGGGGCTAGGTAATAGATTTTTGTCTGCTTTCGCCACGCATTTAATAGATTACTTACCGTATTTAGTCACGGTTAATTAATATATGTGGCCATAGGTAATAGATTTTTGTCTGCTTTCGCCACGCATTTAATATTTTATCGTGACTATAAAATAGATTTTTGTTACTCACAACCTACCATTTAGTCACGGTTAATATATGTGTCCAAAGGTAATAGATTTTTGTCACTCACAACATACTATTTAGTCACACAACCTAATAACAGTGGCCATATCTACTAGCTTTTAGCCACATAACCAAGTAAAAACAGTGGCCATTGTTCACATTTAGCCACGCATAATATATACTTAATAGTTTTGTTTTTTTCAATTTACTAAGTAATAAATCTACTCTTCTGTCACACAACATTATTTAAGCGTGGCCATACATTCCTTTTTGGTCACACAAATAAAAAATCATAAAAATTTCATGACCGTTTGGTGTATTTCGCCACTCTTTTTTAAGTGTGACAAATAAGTGCCATATGTTTTTTGTAAAACAGTGGCTAAAGCCACTGCACCTGATTGTTGTTGTCACATAAACAAAAAAATACATGGCTAAAAGGGTCCAAAGGCTATATATTTGGCCACGGGTACAAAATATGTGTGGGTAAAACTAGTGTTTCTTACCGTTGGTCACGTTTTTTTTCAAAACAGTGGCTATGCGTTAAAAAAAAACCGTGGCCAAAGCCACTTTTTGACGTAGTGTTACACCTGATTTAGATGGAGCAGATGCACCCCTCATCTGATTAGATGAAGAGCCATGTTGCCAAACCTCACTAGAAACATCAATAGTTTTCCCCTTTTCATCATCGAGATTTAAATCACCTAAGTCATTTTGATTGTTTGTGTAAAACAAATTTAAAAAAAAGTGAGATGATCCACATTCATCTCAGAGTTAACTGAATGTTCAGAAAATATATCTTTAGACTTAAAAGGGAAAACAGATTCATAAAAGCGTACATCTCTTGAAAACAACAGTTTTAAGTGATCTAAACTCCACAACTTATAACCCTTCTTTTCATTTGAATATCCCAAAAAACACATTTTTTCAGCATGAGCACCAAATTTATTAGTATTGTTTAAAATCGTGGAAAAACACAAACAACCAAATGTTCGTAGATGACTAAGAGGGGGTCTTACACCAAACAATAACTCATATGGAGACTTACCCTTTAACACAGAATGAAAATCTTCACAACTCTGTTTTCATTCTCCAGCACTATCACAGCTTCACCTGTCTTCTCATGATAATACCACCACTTTAAATTCTATATGAAATCCAATTCCATTTCATCAACGGAATCTTCTTCATCACTTCAGGCTTTTTCTTGAAGATAAGTACTATCAACTTTTTCCCTGTTCTCTTATGAATCTTGGTCGGATGTTCATGTCTCTTCGGTCTTTGAGGCTTCACATATTGAAATCCCTGATTACATTCTTTCTCAACTGGATTCTTGAAGTAGAAACCCCTCCAGTCATTACCATAGTTGCAGAAAGGCTTTCGTGTAAGCTCCCGAACATTCCAGACCGATAAAGTACTGAAGTCTTTTGCGGATTTGAAGTATTGGATACCATGTTGGCGTTTTATCCCATAGCACTTCATGCTTCCAGCATACAACCAGCTGATAATCTCACCTGATGCTTGACCCTTGAATCTTACATGCATTCTTTGCTTGATCGGTTTTGGAGGAGGAACGTAATTAGCATGAAATGTCTTCATGTGTTCATTAAACACCCAACTTTGATTCTGTTCCTTCACCTCCTTGGCATTCGGGTCTTCTGGTATTTCAGCTTCTTTTTTATTTAACTTCTCCTCAGCTTCAACACCTTTTTCTTTAGGAAATACCTCAAACTCACCACCAGTCTGATTATTGTCATTGTTAAAATTGGAGTACAGATCTGGATATCCCTCTTCGATTATATCTTTAACCTCAATCTCCTCTTCCCAAATATCTTCTTCAGATTCTGGTTCAGATGACTCGTTATATATTCAGGTGTAGCTTCAGAAGTTCTCTTCATTTCCTCGTCGTTCAAATCGAAGACTGCTTGAAGTTATTCTGGATTAAGTTCAGAAATGAACTCACCTTCTTCTAGCATCCTTTTGAACTCATCAATACTCTTCGCAGCTTGATTCGATGGAATTGAAGTTATCGGCATAGCATTCCTGGAATCAGACTCCCCCTGAGATGTAGAAGTCCCAGCTCCCTAACCAGTGTTTTCTGTTGGGCCTGAACCTCCACCAAAATTTCCTTCTGGTTCGTAAATGTCATGTTCATCATACAAATACTTCAGAAAATCATCTTTGCACCCAGAACCAGAACCTATCTCCCCCTGGGCTTTAAACTTCTCCATCAAGAATTTTAGTTGCTCATTCATCTGTGCAAGTAGAGTATTCTGGTTCATAGTGGTTGTTTTCAGACGTGTGATCTCCTGTGCTTAAGCCGATTCCCCACTTTTCAATTGCATATAATATCTTTGCAATGTAGTTATCAACTTCCATTAAGATTTAGTTCTTACTCTCATTTCTTCATCTCTTGTTCCCAATTCTGCAATCAGTTGACTTTTCTCCTCATCTTTTCTCTTTAACACCTCAATCACCTTCGATTGCTCATCATTCTTAGCTTTTAATTCGTCAATCTATGATTGGTGATCAAGCAAAGCACTGCTGAGTAGCTCGGCTTGAGAGAAAGACACTGATCCTTGAGCAAGATTAAAAAGAATATCTGGTGTTGATGTGGTTGAAGTTGTAGCTGTTGAGAATACATGAGTTGTAGGTGTTGATCCCATTGGCTGTTGTACATATTGAGCACCAACACTTGCTGAAGGTGCTGTGCTAGTTGTTGTAGATCTTGTTGAACTCAGAAAATCTTTCAGAAACCTTGACTGACTCAACCCTTGAAGAATATCAGCTTGTGCTGTAGAAAATGTGGTTGTTGTAGTCGTAGTCATCTCGGGTAAAGACATATCTGGGCTATCAGATAAAGATATACCGGAACGGCGTTTCAATACAAACTTTTGACCTTTATGCTTCTTACCGCGTCTACCAGCAACAATCGACTTCTTCCTTTTTGATGGAGTCAATGAAGACGTAGAAGTTATTGGCTGCTTACCCTTGCCATGACTAACATCGGCTTCTGGGTTGTAATCTTCATCGGATTCAGATGGGACTATTGTTGGAAAAAGGGGTGTCTTGACCCGACAAAATTAACGAACCCGACCCGATATTGACCCGTAAGAGTTACACCCGGGTCAACGGACCATAAATCTAATTACCCGTTAATTAGTATTAAAGCGAACAATTGATAAATTAAATAAGTAATTGTTTATTTATTTAATTAAACGACAAAACAATTTCGGCTAAAACACTCGAAATTTAATTAAACGGGCTAAATAGCTGTTACCGGATTAACAGACTGCTTAGTTAGGTGTACTGGATAGGATCGCGACTAGGCCCAGTCCATGTAGGCCCCGGTCCGTGATTTTATATTAAAATATAGAGGAGAGTGGATGAATAGGTGTGACTAAAAAATTACAACCCTAATTCTCCCTTACCCTCCCTCGTCGTCGTGAACCCCAAGCCGGCTCTCAAGCCACCACCGACCGGATCTTCGATGCTCGTAGCCGCCACCGTCGATCCCCGCCTCATCCCGATGGATCCCCGTTTAGCCAGCGTGTGTTCGAGATTGGAGAAAGAAGCCAAACGAGCCCGAGCCGCCGCCACCAGCCGAGCCGCAGCCGTGGCTCGTTGTCCGTTGCTGTGCGATCGCCAGCCGGTGGTCCTCGCGCTGCCGGCGCAATTGAGGCCACCACGCCCCGTCCTATCATCGTGGTCGTCGCCCCTGTACCCGCTGGTCACCACCATAGCCACCGCATCTCCGTCACCGCCTTCGGCCGGTGACGAGATCGTTGTGGGGACGATCCCTGTTGTGATCCCGGTTGATCATGTTTTATCGTCACCGCCACCCGTGGCAAGTCTGCCACCACCGCTGCCACCTATGGCCGCCGTCACCGTAGATGATCTGACCCGCCAGTTCGAGTCAGATGTCGCAGTTCGTACTAGCGACAGTCCGTAAAATCCGGGTGTCTTGAGCGGCTGCTCGATTCCCGCCAAGGTATATCTAACTCGCTTAGATATTTATTTTATTTATTTTTTTTGAATAAATTATCTTATCTGTGTTTGTTGCGATCGGTGACTGATCCTGTTTATGGTTCGTATTTGCGATGTCTTAAATTCGTTTCTGCTGCTAAATTAATCATGAATTAATTTAAATAAATATAATCGGTTTTAATAAAATTAAAATCGGTAACCCGAATACCCTCTGTAAAACCCAACAGTGGTATCAGAGCCATTGTCACCACGCGCAAACCAGAACCGGTCCTTTTGTAACCGGTGATTCGCAATTTTGAAGGGTATATCCAAATTGCGAATTGGAATTAATTTTACTTGTTTAATTTTAATTCTATAAAATATATAATATTGTGTGTTACGGCCGACCCCTATTTCAAATTACATGATTGTATGTAACGTGACGTGTTAGTTTTGTCTGGTTGGCCCAATGTTTTGGCCCATTTAATTTTGATTTGGTTTTGTGGACCCATGTTTAGGGTTTCAAAGTTGTATAAAATTTAGAGCTAGATTACTACTTGTATAAAATTTTTATAAAAACCAAGACTCGAAGACTGACGCACGCTAAAAGGGATGTCGAAGCAAGTGGGAGCTGAACCGGATCCAAGAACGCAATGTTTTGCCTCCTTGGTTGTTCACCGTATATTTAATATAATTTTATTTAAATAAGTCCCTAATGATCTCGCTTATATGGCTTAAGCGAGATCAAGACCAAAAGTCGTTTAACACACAATATGCCATTCGCGACAACTTAGTAATTTTAATTAGGTTAAATTAATTTACTAGTACCGAGTGGTGATAGGGTTTATCGTTCGTGTCTGACGATACTTAAATATTAAAAGTAATTAATATCCCTATATGGTAATTATTAAAAACTAATAGTTTGTGCCATCCTATCTCAAGTCGAACTTCGAACGTATTAACCGGAGCATCAGTGTTGGAGTATTTCAACACCGCACTTGGTGCCGAGGGTACCTTCTAAGGTGAGGACATTGGAGTAATTCAACACCGTGCCCGTCGCATCGACCATTTAGGATTACTATCGCTTCAGACATATATGTTCGTAGTGTTGGAGTATTTCAACACCGCGCTACGAGTGTGTATTGCTAAAGTGGGCACGGATGTGGCTTAACGTATCGCAAAATACACTAGTATGTATATAGCGGCCTCATACTGAGAGTTGTGACTTGAGTCTCACAATTGACACACGTTGTCATTTTGTTTACACTCATGAGGCTCATTTGGCACTCTCAAGCAATATCGCCTAAACAAATTCTCGATTTCTTAAAAATAAACTTTACCAACTTATTTTAAGAAAAATAAAACATCGAAAATACTAATTTAAATCTACTTTACTTATTTCAGAAGGCTAATGAAAACTCACATCCATTAAGTTCAATGGTACAACTCGACCTCTTCACTGAGACTGGCTTTCTCGCATGGCAGACTACCCTGAGGAACCTTTAAGGCTCTTCGGGAAACTCTATGTTATTGACCGACCTATCGCGAGTATTCCATCTTACTTGTTAAATGAGAACTCGCGAATTAAGCTCTAAAAGCACACCGACGATGATAAGGACATCACTGACCTGATGCTATCTAGCATGACTCAGGATTATCGGTAAAATTTCATAGGATGACTGCTTATGACATCATGCGTAAACTCAAAGATTTGTTTGAGTTGGGTTAAAGGACTGAGCGAGCTGAGGCACTTTCACAATTTGTGAACTGTTCTATGGCAAGCGAGTCCTCACCATACGATCATGTGATGCTGATGAAAGCGTATCGCGACAGGCTGATTGACCTCGGCTACTCCATCACTGATGGGATGGCTCTTGATGTAGTGCTCAGATCTCTACTAGAACATTATCGCATTCTTGCGATTAATTGTTCGGCTCAGACGATCGAGGAGGTTATTCCGTTGATACCCAACGTGAAGATCAAGACCACACCGGACATTCTCAGAGTTGCTAATACAAAAATCTCCAAGACCAAGAAGGTTAAATAAGGTAAAGGTAAGAAACCGCAGGTGCCACCTCCCGAGGAATGCCTGTAATATGAGTGCAACAAAACGGGACACTGGCGTCGTAACTGTCCCGTTCATCTTGCAAAGCTAAAGATGACCAAGAACCCCAACAAGGTTTGCTCATCAGGTATGTCAATACACGTTATTGAACTTTTCGCTGTTTCCTCCAATTCATGGGTATTTGATACTGGATGTGGTTACCACATCGCTAATGTTTTGCAGGAATTTGAGAAGTGGAAGAAGACAGATCAAGGCGTCATGGACCTCATCGTTGGGGATGGAAAAAGAGTCCCATTACTTGCTACCGGCACATATTCTTTATCATGCCATATTGGCCTTGTAGTTACATTAGTTAACTATTTATATGCACCTGGTTTATCTAGAAACATTATATATATCTCTTCGTTGTTTGAACAAGGTTTTTGATATAAATTCAATGGCAATTCAATTAATACTTGCCTTAATGATATCTTTTATTTCGAGGCTAAACCTCGACATGGCATATATGAGATAGAAATTCAAACAAATGATCAGCTCTATCATGTTTCTAAAAGAAGCAAAGTTGATAGTAACGAGTCCTCGTTATGGCACCATAGACTTGGTCACATAAGCAAGGCTCGCATTAAGAAGCTACAAACTGCCTGGATTCTCGAATCCCAAGATGCAGATTCCTTCGATCAATGCGAAGCATGCTAATCTGGTAAATTAACCAAGTCACCCTTCACCCATACAGGTGAACGGGCCCAAGGATTGTTAGGCATTATTCACACAGACGTGTGTGGCCCCTTTCGAACCGAGATGAGAAATCGTGAACGGTACTTCGTGACTTTTATCGATGACTACAACATATATGCTTATATCTATCCGATGAAACACAAGCATGAAACTTTTGACACGGTTCACAACCTACTCCTCCTGGCACACCTTAGTTAAATGGCGTGAGTGAAAGGAGGAATTGAACTATGCTTAACATGATTCGATCGATGATGTTCATGACTACCTTGCCACACTCCTTTTGGGGGTATGCCATCTTAACCGCCTCTCGCCTAATAAATCTGGCACCGACCAAGAAAGTAGACAAGACCCCATATGAGATATGGCATGGATCTTCTCCTAAGCTATCATACCTCAGGGTATGGGGATGCAAAGCATATGTCACCAGCGAATCTGACAACAAGCTCGATCACCGAGGCGAAAAGGTAACTTTCGTTGGATACTATGGTAATACCGGCTATTACTTTTACCATGCCGATGCAAATAATATTTCCATCAAAAGGAAGGGTAAGTTCCTTGAGAAAGAATTCCTTACTCGAGAAACAAATAGTGATCCAGTGGATCTTGAAGAGATTCGAGATACACCTAACCCTGAAATGGTCGCTGCATCTGACCGACAAGTGATTGTCGCACCATCAGATCCAAGCGCAAGCGTTCGTAGAAGCGAAAGGACACACAAAGAGCCTGGAAGATACCTTGGCTATCATGAAGCTTTTGATGTTTTGTTAGTAGCCGATTCTAACGATGAACCTACTAACTACAAAACTGCTATGTCAGATACAGAATCTGACAAATGGCTTATAGCCATGAACACTGAGATGCAGTCCATGCATGACAATCATGTCTGGGACTTGATTGAGCTACCCCCCGGTTCACGGGCAGTAGGGGGAGCAAGTGGATCTTTAAAAGAAAAATTGACATGCATGGAAATGTGCAAACCTACAAGGCACAACTTGCAGCGAAAGTTTTCACTCAAACCCAAGGGATTGACTATGATAAGACCTTCTCGCCCGTTTTCATGATCAAATCGATCAGGATTCTCCTTGCCATAGCCGCATACTATGACTATGAGATATGGAAAATGGACGTTAAAACCGCCTTCCTATACGGACAACTCGAAGAGGATGTCTACATGGTTCAGCCTAATGGTTTTGTCGATCCAGAGAATCCAAATAAGGTTTGCAAACTAAGCAAGTCTATTTATGGACTCAAGCAAGCATCTCGAAGCTGGAATCTTCATTTTGATTAAAAGGTCAAACAGTTTGGTTTTGATCAAAATAAAGATGAACCTTGTGTTTACAGAAAGGCAAGTGGGAGTGCTATATCATTTCTCATACTGTATGTAGACGATATATTTAGATCTTAGGAAACAACATACCTATGCTTAACGAAGTTAAGAAATGGCTTTCATCTTGTTTCGCTATGAAAGATCTTAGAGAAGCCGCTTACATTCTGGGAATTAAAATTCATAGATATCGATCTAAGCGCCTTTTGTGTCTCGGTCAAAGCACATACGTTGATAAGATCATAGCACAGTTCAACATGAGCAACTCCAAGAAAGGAGCAGTTCCCATGACTAAGGGAACAATATTGGACAAATATCAAGCTCCTAAAATGGAGCAAGAGATAAGCCAAATGGCATCAATCCCATTTGCCTCTGCTATTGAATCTATCATGTATGCTATGCTCTGCACACGACCAGATGTCTCGTATGCACTGAGCGTGACTAGTCGATACCAACAGACACCATGACTATCTCACTGGACGACTGTAAAGAACATACTGAAAATACTTGAGAAACACCAGTGATATGTTTCTCGTATACGGCGGTGCTACACTGATGCTAGTTTTCAGACTGACTGAGATGACTCTCGCTCGCAATCAGGATTCGTTTTCACTCTTAACGGAGGGGCTGTTTCTTGGAGAAGCTCAAAACAGCCAGTAGTAGCAGATTCTACTACTGAATCCGAATACATAGCCGCCTCAGAAGCTACTAAGGAAGCTGTATGGATGAATAAATTCATATCCGATCTCGATGTCGTGCCAAGCATTAGGCAGCCAATCGAGATGCTGTGCGATAACACAGGTGCTATAGCTCAAGCCAAAGAGCAAGGGTCTCACAAGAAGGCCAAGCATATCCTGAGGAAATTCCACTACATTAGAGAAGTAGTCGACTGAAGTGAAATTAAAATAAGCAAAGTACACACAGATCAAAACTTGGATGATCCCTTCACTAAGCCTATGACTCAAGAGACTCATATATGCCACAGAGAAGCCATAGGGCTTAGATTAGCTAAAGACATGTTTTGATTTAGTATTTGGATGAGTGAACATTGGCAATTATCTATATTGTTCTTATCCCATCTGTTTTATGTGATAATGAATTCCATAACTGTGTTAAATATTAATACGTTTATTCCTTAAACAATGGTTTGTTGTTTTAAATGTCCAAAGTCGATTAGTTTAGTGGGAGCTACTCTAAAGTAAGACTATTGTGACTACTTGAACCTTAAAGTCGTTTAACGTTCAAACTCACGGACCTCATTGCTGAATGACGTTGGACGTAACTCGCATCATGCAACGCAAACATGGAAGTCTTACTTGCTTGATTAATGCATACTCTAATATATCCTTAGACCTGAGACGCATATTTGAACTCCCGTCTACTAAAGAACATTATTTTATTGTAGCCTAACGTTGTCGCGTAACTGCCAACCATAACGGTTACTTTTGAAAATGGCTCTGAAATTTAGTGGGAGATGTATGCCTCAACAAGGGATTCTGTACTCTTGCTACTGCAACAGTTAGACTATGTGTTTGTTGCCTCACCCAAACATGGAAGTCTTGCTTGCTTGACCCGATATTGACCCGTAAGAGTTACACCCGGGTCAACGGACCATAAATCTAATTACCCGTTAATTAGTATTAAAGCGAACAATAGATAAATTAAATAAATAATTGTTTATTTATTTAATTAAACGACAAAACAATTTCGGCTAAAACGTTTGAAATTTAATTAAACGGGCTAATCAGTTGTTACCTGATTAACAGACTGATTAGTTAGGTGGACTGGATAGGATCGCGACTGGGCCTAGTCCGTGTAGGCCCCGGTCCGCGATTTTATATTAAAATAGGGAGGAGAGTGGATGAATAAGTGTGACTAAAAACTTACAACCCTAATTCTCCCTCTCACTCCCTCACCGTCGTGAACCCTAAGCCGGCTCTCAAGCCGCCGCCGACCGGATCTCCGACGCCCGTAGCCGCCACTGTCGATCCCCGCCTCATCCCGATGGATCCCCGTTTAGCCAGTGTGTGTTTAAGATTGGAGAAAGAAGCCGAACGAGCCCGAGCCGCCGCCGCCAGCCGAGCCACAGCTAGCGCCGCCACTGACGCGACTCGTTGTCCGCCGTTGTGCGATCACTGACCGGTGGTCCTCGCGCTTCCAGCGCAGCCGAGGTCACCGCGCCCCGTCCTCTCTTCGTGACCGTCTTCCCTTTACCCGACGGTCACCATCACCGCCTTCGACGGTGACGAGATCGTCGTGGGGACGATCCCTGTTACGATCCCGGTTGATCATGTTTTGTCATCACCGCCGCCAGTGGCAAGTCTGCCACCATCGCCGTCATTGCCGCCACCGCCACCCATGGCCGCCGCCACCGTAGATGATCTGACTCGCCGGTTCGAGTCAGATGTCTCAGTTCGTACTAGAGACAGTCCGTTGAATTCAGGTGTCTTGAGCGGTTGCTCGATTCCCGCCAAGGTATATCCAACTCGCTTAGATATTTATTTTATTTATTTATTTTGAATAAATTATTTTATCTGTGTTTGTTGCGATCGGTGACTTATCCTGTTTATGGTTCTTATTCGCAATGTCTTAAATTCGTTTCCGCTGCTAAATTAATCATGAATTAATTTAAATAAATATAATCGGTTTTAATAAAATTAAAATCGGTAACCCGGATACCCTCTGTAAAACCTAACAACTATACAATCATATACATGATCCTTGTATCAATCGTTGCTTTTCTTCAAACTTGTTTGGTACGCGAAATGTTCTTCGCTACCCTTCTTCACTTTTACATTCTTGGAATTGACCTTGATATTGATAAACGGATTATTTCAGTCAGAAACATCTTCAGAGTTAGCTCCCAATTCAATAAACTCATCATCATCAGATTCTTTTTCATCCATAAGAGTATTAACAGCTAGTGTCTCAGTCACTATGACAGTCGCTTGGACTTCGGGAACTGAAACAGCAGGTTCAGTGACAATTGGTCGTGTGACAGAAGGTGTTGTAGATTCAGTAACAATTGGTTCTGAGACTACCGGTTCCTGTACAACTGGTGGTTTTTGTGTCTGTCGTCTTGGTCTTTTAACCTTTGCTTGTTGTGGTTTTCGGTTTCTCTCTTCAACCCAACCATAATCAAGTTCCTCAGATGAACTTCCTTCACTATGACGAGGTGCACCCCTAGGTGGTGCAACATAGTTAACATTACCAAGATGACCAATTAACCGCTTCAACTTTGGATAATCTGCAGGCTTCTTCTTTTGATATGTTTGCAAGGTACCAATACTTGCCTCGGTCATGTGTTTCAGCTCCATCTTTTGAGCATCAGACTTCACCAAGGTTGGATACAGATCATTGAAGATCATTTGTGTAGATCTTGGATATAACAATGCCTTCTTGTGCCTCTGGGTCAAGTTGTCTCTCATGTAATAAAAGATCAACCCAGCTATATTGTACGGACGATTGAGAATCAAGGCATTCATCAAATAAAGCATCTTTGGACCAATCTCGTCATCTCCAAAAATTCTATTGCCCAAACAATGTAGCAACACATGAATCAGAAACTTGTATGGAACAGATTACTCTGACTTGTAAATCCATTCACGACTCGGATCATCATTATACCAAATTCTCTTCAATAATGCAACACTATCAGCTTGATCAAACTCTATGGAACATTTGTTGTATCATCAGTAAACTTTAACACCCTTCGGACATCAGCTTCAGTAAATTTAACAGTTCGATTTTGTACAGTTGCACATAATCAAATTGTTCCATCAGTTAGGCATCTTGCAGTGGTCCAGAACTCAGTCAATATATCACGATACGCATCACACTCGTGTGTAATGTGTAGTGAATTCTTGAACGTCTCATGAAATCGAATATTTCGGACCCTCCAAACTTGGATAATTTTGTTCTTGCAACTCCCAGATGTGCACAAACGTTGTGTTTGTCGCCAACCTTCAAATCGACCGCCATTTCTGAAAACACAAAACATGAAAAGTTCGTTAAATTTAATGTGATTATAAAAAATGTTGACGAACTTCATTAGTTATTCATCATTCGCGTAAACGATCGACTTTTTGTTCAAAAATCAGTTATATGTGAACTAGATCCGAACTGGATATTGCTCTCCGAACTCGATCCGAACTGAAATTTGTTGTCCGAACCTTGTCCGAACTGGACTAGGTCAAACGGTCAAAGTTGTCTTTGGTTAACGTCTGAACTGAATTGGTCAACGTCCGAACTCAGGTTCAGCTGAGACCGAACTCTAGTTCGGCTGACGAACATCACGTTCGGCTAGACGTGCAACCGAGAAGTTTAATTCCTCTAACTTTCAATCTAGACCAAATCAAGACACAAAATTTAACCCTTATACGCGGTTTTCGACAACGAATCCATAGAACCACGTTTTAAGTCCTAAAATTGTCTCTAAATGTGTTAATTTTTAGGTCTATGGACTTAGAAACCCCGATACTGTTTTGGACAGTTTTGATTAGTATTAGCAACTAAAAACGACAATCAAACACACCATTATACTTGGTATCTCATTACCTACCAGAATCAGGTCACTAATCACGTTAAAATCAACAAATTGAAATGTTGAAAATTTGAGCAGAGTTCGGCTAGGGTTTGGACGAATTTGAAACAGTGAGTAAATCCGAACGTTCACTTCGCCCATTTATAGGCACCCAGTTCTGCTCGTCCGAACCTAAGTTCGTCTAACCGAACCCTTCCGAACTTGACTTTCGGAGCAATCCGAACCTTGTCTGAACTCCTGTTCGGTTGTCCGAACTTAACTTTGTGTTGATACCTGATATGTGCGTCATGTGAACTATCAAGCAATGTTCAAGATCAAGCCAAAGTATGCTTGGCCGAACTAGGTCCGAACCTGGAGTTCGGACTGGCCGAACCTGAGGTTCGGACAAGGCTCGGCCAGCTGAGTATATATAGATGTTTGGACATTGTAATATGAAGTTCTAATGGTGTGAGCTAGGGGTGAGCAAGAAACCGAATTAACCGAATCGTAACCGAATTAACCGATAAAACCGAACAAAAAATAACCGAACCGAACAAAAAACCAAAAATAACCGAACCGTAATAACCGAAACCGATATTTGCGGTTCGGTTACGGTTATTCATTTTCCAATAACCGAACAAAACCGAACCGAACCGAATATAGTTTGATACATATTAAAACTACCTATCTATTGCATATTTTTGTTTACTATGTTGTTCATCATAGTAAGGTTTGGAGTAAGAATAGCCTGTGATCGTGAGTTCCCCTAATTCTATTGGTTTTTTTTAATGTTAAGAGCCACCACTAGTAAGTTGCTCTCGTATGATCAATACAGCCGGCACACTTCTTGAGTTGCACCCTACTCCCTTTAGTTCCTCCTCTAATTGGTTTTTCTTTTATGTTCATATATTAACAGTAGCATGTAGGATTTGCACCAATATTTCTTACGAGTGTCTTAATGGTGTAGATATGTACCACATGTAGCAAACAAATGGGAAAAAATTATAGTCAGTATCCCACATTGCAGTCATTATACAAATTTTTCATGAGCTCCCCTTTATAAAAAGCATCCTATACTCCTTTTTTGATAGAAACCGACATGCGATCTCCCTTTATAATGGAGATAATCGAGCCAAGGTTTTTAACATGTGGGTTATGGTTTGAAAATTGTAGCCTGCTAAAGTTTATGACTTTTTTAGCAAATTGATTGAGTTTTATTTTCGGTTTTTTAACCGAAACCGAACCGATCCATTGTTATAACCGCCTTAACCGAAACCGAATTAACCGAAACCGAATGGTTAAGCATATTCAATTAACCGAAAGTCGGTTATGGTTACGGTTAAAGGTCAAAACCGACCTAAACCGACCCATGCACACCCCTAGTGTGAGCTATATGCTAAGTGTGTGTTTCTGAGAGTGTTCTCTGTGTATGTATTCTGAGTGTTTCACTGATTGTAATTGTTCATTTTGATCAATAAAACAATCGGTTAATTACGTTTCGGTGTTCGAATAGCTAGATCGAGTAGACGATCCGATGCTCATGCATTTTCAAGTGGTATTAGAGCTTTCTGGTTCACTCTACTGATATGTGGTTGCTATTTTCTGATTTTTTGAATCATTTTTCGTGATTCTTGAGTTTGTATTTGTGTTTTTCATCAATTCTATTGAGTGTTTGATGTCAAATCTGCTTCTAAACCATTTTCTATCGGTTTTTCTAACTCACAGTATCGAGTTTCGTCAAAATCAGTTCATTTTCGTGCGTTTTTGCAAAAGTATGTCGAAGTTCGGACCTAACTGGTCAGGTTCGGAGTAACTGCTCCGAACTTAGTGTTTGGACCAAGCTCGGTGAGAGGTCGGTCAGTGTTCGGTCAAGGTTCGGGGTTTGGTGCTAGTTCGGTGAGAGTTCGGAGTGTTTTGAGGTTCGGTGAGAGTTTGGAGGTCTGTTCGGACAGAGTTCGGTGTTCTGAAGTTCAGATAAAGTTCGGACTGTTTGATTTAGGTTCGGACGAAGTTCGGAGCTCAGATATAAGTTCGGAGAGAGTTCGGCCACCAGAATTCAATCTTTTCAAACGATGTCAGAATTTCAAGCTTTTGCAGCAATGCAGAGCGCGGTGCAAACTATGCTAAATTTTGATAACGAAACCAGAACAAGTCAGAAAGTTCCTAAATTGTTGAAGTTGGAAGATTATCACAATTAGAAACAACGTTTTTCAGCTTACATCAGCACAAATAATGTGGATTTATGGATTCCGATTCGCAAACTTTACATGCATCCACAAGCAGATGGATATTTTAAAAGAATTCAAGATTTTGATGGTGATGAAAGAAAACTTTATGAGCTTGAAGAAAAAGCCTATGGTTATCTAACAATGGCTCTGCCTACTGAGTTGTTGCATCAGTTTAGTACTTGCAAAAAGTCAAAACAATTGTGGGATGCATAGTCTGCTAGATGCGAAGGAAATGATCAATACAAGAAGAGTAGAAGAAAAGTGCTGAACAAAGAATTTGAGAATTTTCAACATTATGATAAAGAAACTATTCCTGCACTTGTATCCAGATTTTCACATCTGATTAGTGAAATGAAGGTGGTAAACATTGAAAAGACTGAGGAGGAATTGAAAGAGAAATTAATGGAAGCATTACCAGAAAAGTGGGAAAATTATGTTTTGTTGCTTACTCATGACAAAGATTATCCTGCATTATCATTTCATGATTTAACCGGAAAGCTTCATGCTAGAGAGATGGAGATGATGACTTCAAACAAGGCTACTGCTACATTACAAAATCCTGAGTTGTACCATGGTGAGAATACTGCAAGCATGAATGCTAAAACTAAACCAAGCCTGAGTACTGCACTAAGTACAGCTTTCTTGACTGGAATTTCTGATAATCCTAATAACAAGTCTTCACGGGGTTATAGCTTTACAATTCCAAATTTTTTAAGTCAGAATGCTTTTTCTGCTGAATCTACAGATGATTGTGCTAAAATGATTTCCCACATTGATTTCATCATCTTTTGGTTTGATTATCAAGAATGTTGCTGATGCAAAGTTAACCAGCGATGATCTTGATGCACTTGATGATGATCAATTAATTGAATTAGATATATCTTGGCAATATGCTATGTTATGTCAAAGATCGAAAAGGTTCTTCAAGAAACATGGAAGAAATATTTCTGGTGATAAATTGGGTTTTGACAAGTCAAAGTTAAAATGTTATAAATGTTCGCAGCTTGGACATTTTGCCAAAGATTGTCAACAGGCTCATGCAAACAAGCTTGGTTTTACTCAATCACCCAAGCCTGGTTTTACTCAACCATCTACTAGTAACACAAGCAAGACAACAGCCTTGACTGCTCAACATGATGGTGTTTATGATTGGGGTCAACATTTTGGATATGATGCATTAGCATTAATTGTCACACATGACCAAGATGATTATTATTCTGATTCGAGTTCATATGACGCTGCTGAAAATGAAAAATTTGAGTCTAGAATTGAAGCTTTGATGAAAGAAAAAGAATTTTTGATTGAAGAAGTCAAGAGAGTTTCTGCTGACTTAAAAATGGTTAGTTCGGAGTTGGGAATTTCTAAAGAAAATGAGAAGGAATTGGGTATGAAGATAGAATATTTGCTTAAAGAGATCAAATTGCTGAATGATGTTTTAGAAATTTCTAAACAAGATAAAAGGGATGTTGAAGCTGCAAAAGTTAAGATCTGTGAAGAAAGGGATGAGTTGGTGAAGGAAGTCAAGAAATGGAAGGATGAGGCAGACGATACTGCTAGTGATTTTCAGAATTTGTTTGATAAATCCAAAATTAAACTTGATTTGCTTACAAAGAATGCTGAAGACTCTGCTGCTAAGATTGAAGCATATCAAGTTGACATGGAAAAGTTGTTGGATGAGAAGCGGGAGTTGGTTAGTGTTAGTAAATTTCAAAAAGCAAATTTGGAAATTCAAAAACGCAACGAGAATAAATTGAAGAAGGAGTTACATGAAGGACTTGACAATCTTCGGATGCAAAAATATGAAACTCATAAAGTTACAAAGCGGTTAATAGCTACTGAGAGGGAGTTACCTGATGCTCAACAGAATATTTCTGATCTCAAATTCAAGTCACTGATGCAAATCGCTTGCTGAACAATGTCTCTAATTCTTAAGTGTTTACAAGTTTTCTTACTAAGGATGGGAATTTTGAAAAAATGTTTGATACAACAGCTTCACCTCCTGCTCAGATCAAGGAAGCCTTCAAAGACGTGAAGGAACAAGCTGATGAGTTTGATTATTCAAAATTTTCATCATCTACTGATAAGGAAGAAAAGGTCGTGCATACAAAGGAGAATACAAAGAAGAAGGAAAAGAAATCTGAGTTTCCTCCAGCACCAAAATTTGTTTCTGGTTCATCGTCTGCTGACAATGAGAAATTAGCGACTTCAAGTGACAAGATGGAGTTTGATGAGAAAATTTTCTACGATCAAAAGAATGTGACTGAAGTCAAAGTTGAATTTTCTCGATTGGCAAATCATGGGCATTTTACATCTAAGGAGAAGATTTCTGGAAAGAAAGTTGGTTTGGGTTTTCATGAGAAGAAAGATAATTCTGAGAAGGTTTCAGCATCTGCACCACAAAACTTGAAGAAGCTTAAGATGAAGCAAGTGAAGAAGGAAGTGTTCAAAGCAGATAAAGTTCTACCTGAGAGATTCTATAAGCTCAAAGGTTCTGATCAGCTTTTCTCGGACAAAGAGTTTCCTCTCCATTGTGTTGATGCTCGGAAGATTGCTAAAGTATTTTTGAAAGCTAATATTTCTTCTGAAAGTTCTCAATTTCGAAGTCCTACATCCAAATGGGTACATGATCACATGCATCAGGTATATGATTCTCATTCTGATCATGCTCGAGATATTCATGTGTGTTCGTCGCAGGCACATCAAAGATGGGACAAACAGAAAAAGAATTTGTTATATTTGCCACCGACTATGGCAAAGGATTGTCCACTACCTGCTGATTCACCCCAAGGGTTTCATAAGAAACCAGTTTTTGGTAAACCTGCCAACATAAAGTTCGTTGATAAACAAGGCAGAGTTTTTGCTAACGTTGAACCTACATTCTTTCATAAACAAAAACGTTTTGTTCCAATGTTTTCAAAGGTTCAAAGTGTAGGTTCATCATCACAGTCACCTGTTTGGAATAACTTCTCAAAATCCTTCGAGAGTTGTTCGTTTGAGCTTCCAAATATGATATCATCGACATAAATTTGTACCAAAAGCAATTCTCCCCCCGTTTTCTTACAGAAAAGAGTACAATCCACCAACCCATGCTTAAACCCGTTCTCTAGTAGATAAGTAGACCGGTCTCGTACCAAGCTCGAGGAGCTTGATGTAGACCGTATAAATCTTTGTCCAGCTTATAAACCTTCTCCACATAATCAGGATCGTAGAATCCCGGAGGTTGTTTGACGTAGACTTGCTCTTTGACTTTTTCATACAGAAATGCACTCTTTACGTCCATTTGGAAGACTTTGAATCCACGATGTGCCGCATATGCCAAGAAAATTCATATCGCTTCGATTCTGGCAACCGGTGCGTACACCTCATGAAAGTCTATTCCCTCATCCTGAGAAAAACCTTGAACAACCAAACGAGCCTTGTTGCGTACAATAACTCATTAGTCACCCCTTTTACATTTATATACCCATCGGGTACCGCATGGCTCTTTGCTTCCTTCAAGCAAATCAACTAAATGCCATACCCGAGCTTCTGGAATTGTAATAACTCTTCTTGCATCGCTTCTATCCGTGAACCATCTTGTAAAGCTTGCTTTATGTCTGTTGGCTCAATCTGAGATAAAAAGCATGAATGAAAGACTTCATCCTGAATACCAGATTCCCTAATTGCTAATAGAGCACTACTCTCAACCTCTCTCCGAGTTCCCACTCCATCATCTAAATCACCAATTATATTTTCTTGTGGGTGATAGGTGTTTATCCGGAGTGTCTGATGAGTAGGAACAATGATCATTTCTTGTAAATCAGGAACATGATCTTCCTCCAATACCACATTATTAGATAAATTGGTGTCAGATTGTACAACATGTCGGACATTATCCACCTCAACCGCACCAGTACCACTTGTAGTAGCTTCATTTTGTGGTTCAATTTGTGGGACATGAATTTCAACCTGATTAGAAAAAGCTTCATGAAATTCACGATCATCATCAGAAGACAGGATATCATCAGCAATTGTGGAGTCGATAGTTGTTTCAGTCACATAATCATCAGTGACAGACACATCTGGAGTAGACGGAGTCTCAATATGCATGACCGGAGCATCATCTTGCAAATTGATATACACATGAGTAAGACGATCATCGGATATATTAGGTGTTGATTCAAATGATTCAAAGATATTCTTGTAATCAAACATCCAATCCGGTCCTACACCTTTTGGTGGACACGTGTAAGATTGGAAATCAACGTGCAAATGTTCTTCCACTGCACCAGTCTGTTTTTTAAACACTCGTTTCTTCTAATTCGAGTAACCAACAAATAATCCTTCGAATACCTTGTCGGCAAATTTACCGCAGACTTTAACACAGTGCAGGGACACCCAAATGGTTCTAAGTAATTGAGATTTGGCTTATGATTTTTGAGTAACTCGTAACAAGTCTTTCCAAGCTGTTTTACCGTAAGTACTCAGTTCAGCACATAACACGCCGTGTTGACTGCTTCTGTCCAGAAATTCACCGGGAGTTGTGCATCGGCCAACATTGTTCGTTCGGTCTCAATAATTGTTCTATTTTTCCTCTCCGCAACGCCATTCTGTTGAGGTGTATATGGAGTACTGAATTCATGTACTATTACTTTGTACAAACAAAACACCCTCATGGCATGATTTTTAAACCCCATGCCGTTGTCACTCCGAATCCTTCGAACCTTCAACTTGTAAAATGACTCAAGTGTATTAATTAGGTTGATAAGGACTCTTGATGTTTCTTCCTTTGTGACAAGAAAATCTACCCATGAAAATCTAAAAATTTGTCAGTTACAACTAGACAGTACCAATGTCCGGAAATACTTCTGCGATTCACATGACTAAATAAATCCATGTGAAGCAATTCCAAAGGGACATCAATGGAGGGTACTTTTTCAATGGATGAGACTTTCTTTTCTGTTTCCCTTTCTTGCAGCTGACGCATACATCATTAAATATGAATTGATGCTTCAGAACTCCTTCAACGAGTTTCTTCCTCACCAACTCATTCATCTTTCGGTAGTGAATATGACCCATATGTCAATGCCACAAAATAGATTCTCTCTCAGATGCCTTTGACAGGAAACATTGACCCACAACATAACCTTTGCTGAATTCATGTCTAGAACATAAAAATTGGACAAACGAGGTGCTCTCATGATAATGCAATCATCAGGAATCTTGTACCCTGGCTTCAGAATCAAACATTCAGTCCCTGTAAAAGCTGTTGTGTACTGCTTGTCACATATCTGGGAGACGCTTAGAAGATTGTATTCAAGTTCTCGTACACATTCCAGTTGGTCAAAGGTAATAGCACCATTGCTTAGCTTACCAATACCCGTTACTTTACCGCCCTTGTTTCCGGCAAAGGTGACACTTCCTCTGTTGAATGGTTTAACATCGTGAAGCAGAGAAATATCACCCATCATGTGCCTGGATGCCCCACTATCAGCAACCCACAAATTGTTCATAGGATGTCGTGAAGTACCCTGCACCCATAAACAAATTAGTTAGGTCGGGAAGAACCCAAGCTTGAAGCTTTGGGTCGACCGTCATCTTCGACAAAATCGGTTACAACAGTGAAACTACCTTTTGGTTTCCACTTGTCACTCTGCTGACTTATTGACCCGTCAGAAGTTTTCAAAATTGATTTAAGTTTTATATGTTTACCATCAAATGTCTTATCATAATTTTCCGACACAGGTGGTTTCAAATCATTATGCACAAAACCCTTAGGATCAACAAATTTAGCGTGTTTCTTCGAGTCAGCAGACACTGGTTTATCAGAAGTATATCCATCTGATACAGAACCAGAATTTTCAGATTTGTTCTTCTTAAAAGGACAAACTTTATATGAATGACTACGGTTTTTGCACTTTAAAGCATTTGCGTTTGTCAATGACAACCTCTTCAACCGTGTCGTCATCCATAATGGTTTCAATGACTGGTTTTTGTTTCTTTGATTTTGAAAATTTTTGTTTAGAAACATGATGATCACTGAAGTCATCATAAAACCCAGAGTCATAACCATTCAAACTATCTGGAAAATCATCACCATGAAAATATCCATCATAAAATTGTGGATTTCCAGCATAGTATCGGTCATCATAATTCTGAACCCTACTCCTCCTTCCACCATAGCCTGATGGACCAACATCATTTCTGAATCCATCATCAAACCATCTTGGACCCCTCCCATAAACTGGTTGATTCGGCCCATATCCAAAATTTTCATAAAAACCATCATCATGATAAAATTGAGATTTCTTAAAAGAAGAATTTGGTTTTCTGAAATTTGGTTTGACATGGTCATGAAAAAATATGTTTCTGAACCTTTAGTGTTTGGAAAATAGTTGGTGACTTTTTCACTGATTTTTGCACTCTATTTACCAACCCGTCAGAATTATGATCAGATTTTTCTGATTGATCCAAATCTTGTGTGTCACTTGGGATGATAATTTTACCATTTCCCCTCCAAATTGGCACACTAGCAGCTTTTGGATCAAACTTAGGACCATAACCACCCGTGAAAATCTTATCAATCAGATTCGGATTAACCATGTCCAATGGGAAATCCTTATTACATTTTCCATGGCATCTCCTTCGGTTAAAGTTGATGATGATTCAAGCAAGCACAATATGCACATCTCGTTTTCGTCTTTGTCGCCTCGCGACTTAGATGAAGTTATCGAACGGTATAATATTCCGCTTTCATTGAATCCGACCCTTCCTTTGCCAAATAATCCAATTTCCCCTTTCCCGGAGGGCAAAATTGGAGTTTATGTTAATATGTTTAAACTTAGGAACTATCGTCTTCCCTTCACCAAGTTTCTCATGAGAGTCTTAATGTTTTTTAAGATCCACATTTCACAGATGCATATTCAGGGTTTTTCTCATTTAAGCCATTTTGAGGTCACTTGTAGGGCTGTGAATATATCGCCAAGTGTTCCCCCTTTCAGGGCTTTCTATAGGATTACAATGGCGGGTGATTGGTACACCTTTGAGCGTAGGAGGTCTGTTAAGAGAATAAATACTCTTCTTCCTCCGAACCCCCGTTCTTGGAAGTCAAAATTCTTTTATATTGATGATAGGTGTGTTCCCATTCAAATAGAATGGGGGGATGTAGAAGATGTGGTTCATGACCCAATTCCAAATAATGAGGATTATAATCAAGAGTCTTTTGATAAATTAGTATCTCGTGCAAGTCCCATTCGAGAACTTCAAGAAGCCATTCTACTTTTTTGTAGGATGAGTAGGGCCTGGTTCACTCCTGAACTTTAGCCGATTTTGACGAATCATGGGAAGGGTAAGGAATTACCCTTTCATCATTTGCAATAATAGTTTGAAGTATCTTTTTTGTTTTTAACAAGTTCCTTTTCCATTTTTTGCAGAAATGGACCTTTTTGAGGCAATGCAGTTAAAGAATTTCGATGATGTGGATCTTAGTGCTGAGAATATGGAGGATGGATCTATGCCGTTTCTTCGGCAAACTGCTAGTTCCTTTCTGGACTATCGCCCGAAAGAAGCACATAATGATCAGGTAGAATCACAAGTGGATGTTCAACCGGAAGTGGTTATTTCTGGAAAAATGCAAGAAACTGAATCTGGAAGTGGTGATGCTACTGATGTCGCAAAGACCACGAAAAGTAGCGCTGGCGGTAGTGGTGAGAGTATCCTCAAGGGTAAAAGTAAGGAGATCATGGATGGTCATGCTAATGCAATTTCGAAGACATCATTACCACCCAAGGGTGGAAACAGAATCAAGAGGTCCTCCAAAACAGTTGCTACTAAAGAAACAAGTGAGCCCATCATAACTAAGAGGAAGTCTCCCCGTTGGAATTTGCAGTCTTCTCCCAACAGTTCCAAGGTAAACACTTCCGAACCCACTGAGATCACTTCTGAATTCACTGAGATTGTTGAAGTTAATGTACAACCAGGAAAAGGTGTGTAGTCAGAAACATATGTTGTGGTAACCCCTCCTCCTACTGATGATTTTGATATTGATGATTATTTATTGAATTCACCTGACATGTCACAAGATCCAGATTTTTCTGACGTA
>JBCNJP010000199.1:43846-70846 GCA_039602395.1 Deinandra increscens subsp. villosa
TGCGGCCTTATATCGAGAGTTGTGACTATGATTTCGTAATTGTCACCCGCTGTCAGTTTGGTTACACAAGTTTGCTCTTGAGGCTCATTTGGCGGTCTCAAGTAAACTTGTCTAATCGAATTCTCAATTTTCTTATAAAATATATCTTACCAATTTATAATAAGAAAATATTTTACATCGAAAATACTAAAGTGTTGTGCTTTGCTTATCATTTCATAACGACTAATGAAAACGAATCCCATTCTCCCTTTAATCAGTCCTTGAGTAGGAAAATCAAATAACACCAACTTTCATCTTGTTGAAACAAACTCATAAAATGTTCTGACAATCTTTCATAAACTCTATGTCTTGAAGAGCCCAATCGCTGCAGTTGTGTTCCTTTATAAAAATACAACATGCTAGGATTGATTAACATAACACTGACACCTCTAAGGTAGAAAGTATTATGTAGGCCCGTATGTTTCCTGATCTTCAGCAAAAGCATGCAAGACTTGAGTATCAATGACATAACAAACAAGCTTAACTACATGTTTTATTACAAAATGGAGAAGAGCTCCATGCAAGGCTCTTCTCCACAGGGTCATATCATTAAGATGAAAGGATACCATTATCACCTGATTCAACTAGGTTACCCCACGAGTATCTGGGCTTATACCTTTTTACTTCTATAACAACCAGTATATACTGCGTGCTTTAGTGAAAAGTTCAACCAGTTAATAGCATTATGCACAATTGACACTTCACGTGTCATAGGTGATTGCTACCGTGTTAAGGAGCCCCGTACCAAGAAAAAGAGTATTGACTCTAAGGGCAATAAAAGACTTTTGATATAGCCATGACAATTTGGCACCAACACCAATGGCAAAAGATTTGTGCAACCATTGCTACCTCATCATGACAAGCACAGTGCTCTATGTACAAAAAAATCGGGTACTATACATTACCATGTTAAGCTCAAAGAAGATGGA
Source organism: Deinandra increscens subsp. villosa (assembly GCA_039602395.1). Classification (NCBI taxonomy): domain Eukaryota; kingdom Viridiplantae; phylum Streptophyta; class Magnoliopsida; order Asterales; family Asteraceae; genus Deinandra; species Deinandra increscens. The sequence continues at coordinate 44,815 of JBCNJP010000199.1, forward strand.
GAACCGTTAGACTTCTCTGTCGGTATTCAAACTAATGTTATTAGATTTTCATTGGTTTTCCCCAACATATGCATGCATGACATCTAGAATGCCCTGCAAGAACGTGAAAATAAGAAAAGCTTAATCGAGGGACACATGATTCGAATTACCCTTTTAAGGCCATTTGCTTTCGATCATGTCTTTCACCCCTTGGTAGTATTTAAAACAAATGGTTGTTTTGACCTAGCCCGTCTAGGATTAGTACTTTGCTTTTTCACTGATTTTATGTCAGACTGATAACAAAAGTTGAAGTTTCATTATGAAACATACCAGGTTCTAATGATTCTTGTTTGTGACTTATTCGTGTAATCAACCACCATGGGATTAAGTTTCCTGAATGATTATGCTTTCACGAACTCACAACCAAATCTTTCGCTCATTCGAGTGAACCGTTAAATGTTCTTCCTAGGCTTAGACACTCTTGTGTTGGCAAGCCTGAAAAGACCATATAACAAGAATTATAAAAGTTACTTCATAAATATGACGGTAATCATAGTGAATATGCTTATGGCTATAAGCATTAATGAAAATTCTTGAATTGTACAAGAACATTTCAGAATGAAGTCAAAGAACCAGCTTTACAAATACGATTACAATTCCAAGTCTGATCGTAATAAAGAATACCTGAAGCTTGACAAATCCTAAAATCATCTTAAGATATGTGAAAGATGTTTTCACTAATCTGGTCCTACATCCACAACCTTGGCCTGAGCACACATGATAGGAATCAAGCGATGCTTGTCAACGTTTGAAAGATGATATATAGGAAATATTTGCCACACACACCCTTATTGAGTATCACTCTCTTCATCACCACTCCCCTGATTAATCTAGTATCGAATGTCTTTTGACAATGAGAATTTATTCTCATTAGATACTACATATAACAATGGATAATACTTCCACCATCCATATGGATTTCCAATTCCACACAGAAGATAGAACCTTGTATTCTGCCTTCTGAAATGGAAGGTTAAGTTCCTAAGTTATTCAACTGGAACTAGAAGTAAAGGACGCTGATCTTGAAATAGTTCAAGAGTCACAAATCCATTGTTCGCATATTTCTTGGCCAACAAAAGGTTGTTGCATTAAGTAGGAAATATATATTTAAACACACTTGCAAATTCAAAACTGTAATATCAGATCTTGAATCTGAGAATGGCTTAATGCCATAATTGATGTGTTTACATAAAGGCTAGTGGGAGCACTATATCAATCCTCACCCCGTATGATGATGATATACTGAAAGATAAGATAGATCCTTATGTGATTATACATAATGTGGATTTTATGGTACAAAGAATTTAAAAGAAGTTTCTTAATGGACGGAGATCCATAGGTATAAGCAACTTCTGGGGCAATATAAACCACACATTGAATATGTGATTAAACAAGATGTCACTGTACAGAGTTACACTAATGACGTCAAAAGTGAGAGATCATTGTACAGAGTTACACTGAAGTTGTCACTGTAAAGGGTTACATTATGGACACCAAAAGGGAAAATCAATGTACGCAAGTTACATTGATATCGTGAATTGTTGAACACAATACACTAAGCAGCATTGGTGTTAACATTCACTGTATAGAAATACACTACTACAAGTTTTCATAATTGACCAAGACATCTCTTGCTCATAATAATAAAGATTTTACATTGTGGAAAATTCCACAACTAAATCTAAATTAATTAGCAAACTCAAGTGACATTAAAACGCTGCTTGTCTGAAAAGGTTTAGAAGGATTCTTGACATGGTTAGAGTTTTAACCAAACAAGACATTGTGATCACACAGTAACTATAATGAATACCAAGGATCTCTATGATCACAAAACCATCACACTTTGAGGAAATTCCACTATTCAGAGAATACTGGAACTATGAAATATTCGATAACCAAAATAATAGCACATTTTTAAAACCTGGTTAGTAACAATGAATTGTAAGACTCATTAACGTCATACTAATGGTGTTCGACCAATATACACTAGATGTATATTTTGAATTAGTATTTGGATGTACGAACTCTGACAGTTATACATTATCATTCGGCTTCCTCTAAAAGGTTAGACGTGAATGCTGAATTTTATAACTGTGTTTGATTTTAGTACGTTTAAATTCATGAATAAGTGCATATTATTCCTTCACAGTCGATCAAAATCGTGGACACGTATCTGAGGTAAGACTACTTATGACTTTGGACTCAAGACATTGACAATCCAAATTCACATGCAACATTTCATAATGAAGCTGAGGAATAGATATATTATTCTAAATTGTCCGTAGTTATTCAGACTCGTGGGAACGAATCTGAAGTAAGACTATTCTGACTTTGGACTCAAATGGTTGACAATCCAGACTCACAGACCTCATTGTGGAATGTCGTTGGACGTAACTCGCATCAAACCATCTTCATGGATTCAATCATAAGATGGATTTGATTATTGGTATACTCATTAGTATCCTTAGACCTGAGATACATGAGCGACCTCCCCTTTACCAAAGATTGTTCTTTAATTGTAGCTTAACGCTGTCGCGTAACTACCAGTCATAACGGCTACTTTCAGGAATGGATCTGAAGTTCAGTGGGAGAGCATGTAGTCGAGATGGGATTCTGTACTCTTGCACTAATCATGCAACAACTAGACATCATGGCGCCCTTGTTGATTCCAAGTGTAAAGTGTAAGGCCTTACCCAAACCTACTATGTGTTTGTTTTGGACAACTTTGAATCTATATTGAGAAACATAATTATTGAATATTAGATGAGAATTAATTGAATTCATGTCTAACGTTCAACTGATGTCTTATACCGAAGGGATACAATGACTTTGAATTACCACAAGTCTAATATTAGTTTCCCTTCAACAGATACACCTTGGTTGCTGACTTGAAGTGTCATAACTGGTTGTGACAGTCATGTGTAACTAGAGCACCTCTGTCCGTTTCTTAGATCTTGTTGCGATCAGTCCAAGTGGGAGACTTTTGGATATTGTATGTCCTGACCCGACAAATCTTGAAACCCGACCCGGTTAATGTCGGGATTTACAGTGGGATCTGGGTTACCGATTTTAATTTTTATTAAAACCGATTTAATAATTAAATTAATTCTAAATTAATTTGGCAGCGGAAACGAATTAAAACGTGGACGCAACTGTAACAGGATCAATCACCGACACGACAAACACATAAATATATTTATTTAAAATAAATAAATAAATAACCAAATTAAATATCTAACGAATTAGATATACCTTGGCGGGATCCGAGCAACCGCTCGAGACACCCGGATTCAACGGGCTCGCGCTAGGACAAACTGTGACGTCTGACTCGAACCTTCGACACAAATCGTCAACGGCGGCATCAGTGGCGACGACCATAGGCGGCGGCGGTGGTAGTGGCAGCGGCGGTGGTAGAGATACTGTGACATTCGAGAATTCCAAGGTTAACTTCCGTTAGACAATTTCCGTTAGTTACGTTATAAGTGTTAACTTAGTAACTAATGCATAACTAGGCCGAATACGTCCACGACCTTTGGTTGATCACCGAACCCGTCCATATGTGTTATGTGTTTATTTATTTATTGTCATTATGTGCAATGTGATTTAAACGCATGATTTAGTATTAATAATAGAATGTAAATTGATCACTTTTTGGTTACCAGCGAAACTACCGGGCGAAACTGTAGAATCGCTCGGTAGCCTGCTAAGCTGTTTGATCTACAAGTGCTCAGAGCCAGTTTCGCTTGGCCAGCGAAACTAGCCTCTGATATATAATGACATAAAACCCTAATTATCCCATTTTTGCATAATTTGACACAAAACACACACCACTCTCCACCTGCTCTCTCGAGATCTCTGGCCAGTCGAGAAGAACTATCAAGAAACCATCATCTCATCTCATCCATTCGGACCCTAGATCGAATCGTGAGTCCCAAAACCATTTTTATGCATTTTTATGTGTTTTACCTTAAAGCATGCTTAGATCTTCATGTAATATCTTGATCTTCTGATATGATGCTTAGGAAGGCTGGATCTATCATAAAGTCTGTAACTTTACGTTTGAAATCAAACCATAATGAAGATTCATGCTAGTTAGGTCATTTTAGGTTTAAAATGTGTTTTTGGTGATTTGAATGTGAAAATCCATGTTTAAGGTGTTAAATCTTGTTGTTTGATGTTGGTAAATGCTTATGCATGCTAGATATTGAATTGCATGAAGTATGGAAGCTGTTAGATTGATTTTTAGGCTGATTTACATGTTTTCTGCGACCAGCGAAACTGCACTGTTCTCTGGGCGAAACTATACAGCGAAACTGTATAGCTCTCCTTCCAGCGATACTACCTAGCGAAACTATAGTGTCGCCCGCGAAACTAAGTAGATCTGCTCGAACGAAACTACCGAGCGAACCAACCTGAACGAAAGTTCAAACCAGTTTCGAGCGAATCTAAGCTAGCGAAACTGCGTCAGCAGTTTCGGGCGAAACTAGCTAGCGAAACTGTGTCATCGGGTAATCCCTAGCGAAAGTGCTGCCCGTGCACCTAGCGAAACTATGTAGCGACACTAAGTAGCGAAACTATGATCTGACCAAAACCCAACTTGTGCAACTTGTTTGAATGTTATGCTATGACTTACATGATTATGCAATAATGAAACATGCTTGATTTCTGAATTATGTGAACCCTTGTTTATGATCAACCATCGGTGTCGTGTGTCGGTATGTCGAGTCATAGTTCCAACGTGCTATGTTATGGGCCATAGTGACGTGAGTTAAAGATTAGACACAAAACTAATACTTAAGACCTAAACGTGTTTCTAGGTCTTCATTAAGCAAACAAACACTTGGGCTATTTAACAAGTGTAGCTGAGCAACCTAAGGTGAGTTTCACAAACCCTTAATTGTGATCCCGTTTGGGTCACAACGAATTTACTAAACGAAAGATAACGCTGACATTTCGAGGTATCGCCAAATGGGATATCTGTTATGGAAGTTGGAGTGTTTTATGGGAAGCACTTGCAACTGTCCATCCTTGGGGTTTCAAATGAAATCCGCAACCAATTATTTAACGCTTAAACTCAATTTGGATTTCAAATGAAATCCGGAACAACTATATTGACACTTAAACTCTTTTTAGGATTTCAAAGGAAATCCAGGATAAACGATTTTTTTTTTAATATGACTAGTGTAGGTTAAAGTCTAAACCAAATGATATCACATGATTTCTAAGGATGCCTTGAAACTTAAAAGTCCTCAACAATTTAGTACCATTAATTCGTGAAGCGAGGGGATGTTGGGTAGATCTACTGAGGGTTGACAACCCTGCTCCGCGGCACACAAATGTGTAGCCAACCGGTTGGAGGCCGAACGGAGTTCAATATCAGCCTATTTTAGTTGTGGGTCCCATGAGGAACACAACTGGAGTCACAAACCATCGGCAAATGCCGAACTCTGTTACGTCAGCTTTGGTACGAACTTCCTTAGTGCATGGAAACCGGATTAGCTACCCGCGATATCGGTTGACCGCTTTAACTTTTACTTAACTAGTGCATATTCGATAATTCAACACTTGGCAATTGTTTTGCAAAACTATTACTTATTTATACGTTGATACATACGCTTATGAGACCGGGCCGCTGCATGACATGCCCACTGTGAACTCACCAACCGTTAGGTTGACACTTGCGTGGTTTAAACTTTTGCAGATCGCTGAGGAGTATCCGGAGCGGGTTTGCATGGCACGTGAAGACAATTCCTAATTCTATTTAGACTTAATTGGGAACTTAAAACACTGATTTTTAAAGCACGTGGTTAGTGCTAAGATAATATTTTTCCGCTGCGTATTTTGAAGAATTTAATTTATGATTTACATTTGGACTAACTCTGATTCATTTAGTATTTGTAACTAATGGTTGTGGTCCTGGTTTGCTCGCACCCCTTAACGGTATAAACTCCGTAGTGGTCATTTGGGGGTGTGACAGATACCACTGGTGGTGGTGACAAAACTTTCTTCGTCGGAATGGTGACCGGAACGGTCCCCACGATGATCGTGTCAGTGGTGACCGGAGGTGACACGGTGGCGGCGACCGGCAGGTACAAGGACGCGGGCCACGACGACAGAACCGGACGCGGTGGCCTCGGCTGCGCCGGCAGCGCGAGGACCACCGGTCGGGGGTCGCGCGACGGCACGGAGGAAGCAGCGGCAGAGAGAGGGAGAGGAGATTAGGGTTTTTTGACTTCGGCTTCGGCTCAGGCTGCGGCTTCGGCTCGGGCTGCGACGGCTTCGCTTTCGAGTCGGGCGCAAATACTGGCAAGACGGGGATCCATCGGAGATCACAAGGAGGCTGCGGTGGAGGTGATGGCGGCGGTCGGAGGAGCGGCGACGGCGTGAGCCGGCTTCGGCTTCGGATCGGCGCAGAGAGAGGGAGAGGAGATTAGGGTTTTTTTACTTGTGTTACAATCCACCTCCTCCCTCTTTCTTTTAATGTAAAATCGCGGACCAGGGCCTGACGGATTGGGCCCGGTCGCGATTCTCATTAATCCACCAACCGATCAGTCTGTTAATCCGGTAACAACTGATCGGTCCGTCTTTTATTTAGCGAGTAATTTTGAATCGATAAATTTTGTCGTTTTAATTAAATAAATAATTAATATTTATTTAATTCACCATTTAGTTCGTTTAATACTAATTAACAATTAATTAGATTTAATAGTCCGTTGACCCGGGTGTAACTCTTACGGGTCAATATCGGTCGGGTTCGTTAATTCGTCGGGTCAGGACACTCTATTTCCAACAGTCTCCCACTTGGACTAAACGCGACAGTTTAACGAGCGCAGTCACAGGCACTCTAGCTATGCATCGCTACACCAACTAATATTGACACTTTAAGTCGTCAGCCAAAGTATATCTGATTGATCATCAAGCAGACTCATGACTTGTGCATTCATTGTCATATGTTCCTTTCTGTATAAGACATTGATGAATTATGAGACATGGACTCTCATATTTTATACATCGATTTTCGTTCTCGATACAATTCGAAGTGATCCAACAAACACACAGTAAGTTTGGGTGAGGCCTCACACTTATCACTTGGAACCAACGAGGGCGCCTTTATGTCTAACTGTTGCCGAAGCAAGAGTACAGAATCCCTTGTTGAGGCATACAGCTCCCACTAAACCTCAGAGCCATTCCCAAAAATAACCGTTATGGCTGGCAGTTACGCGACAACGTTAGGCTATAATCAAAGAATGTTCTTTATTAGAAGGGAGTTCGAATATGCGTCTAAGGTCTAAGGATACATTAGAGCATGCATTAATCAAGCAAGCAAGACTTCCATGTTTGCGTTGCATGATGCGAGTTACGTCCAACGTCATTCACCAATGAGGTCCGTGAGTTTGAACGTTAAACAACTTTAAGGCTCAAATAGTCACAATAGTCTTAATTTAGTATAGCTCCCACTAACTAATCGACTATGGACATTTAGGACAAGAACTTATTGTCCATGGATTAAATGTATAAATATTGAACACAGTTCTGTAATTCATTATTGCATAAATCAGATGGAATAAGAATAGTAAAGATAGCTGTTGGTGTTCACACATCCAAATACCGAATCAAAACATGTCTTTAGCTAACCTAAGCCCTATCGCTTCTCTGTGGCGTATATGAGTCTCCTGAGTCATAGGCTTAGTAAAGGGATCAGCTAAGTTTTGATCTGTGTACTTTGCTTATTTTGATTTCATTTTTGTCGACTACTTCTCTTATGTAGTGGAATTTCCTCAGGACGTGCTTGGCCTTCTTATGAGACCCTTGCTCTTTGGCTTGAGCTATAGCGCCTGTGTTATCGCACAACATCTCGATGGGCTGCCTGATACTTGGCATAGCATCGAGATCAGATATGAACTTCTTCATCCACACGGCTTCTTTAGCAGCTTCAGAGGCGGCTATATATTCGGATTCAGTAGTAGAATTAGCTACTACTGGCTGTTTTGAGCTTCTCCAAGAAACAGCCCCTTCGTTAAGAGTGAATACGAATCCCGACTGTGAGCGAGAGTCATCTCGGTCAGTCTGAAAACTAGCGTCAGTGTAACATCTTACAGCGAGCTCTTCATCAACACCTCCGTATACGAGAAACATATCAGTGGTGTTTCTCAAGTATTTTAGTATGTTCTTTACAGCCGTCCAGTGAGCTAGTCCTGGCGTCTGTTGGTACCGACTTGTCACGCTCAGTGCATACGAGACATCCGGTCGTGTGCAGTGCATGGTATACATGATAGATCCAATAGCTGAGGCAAATGGGATCGATGCCATTTGGCTTATCTCGCGCTCCATTTTAGGTGCTTGAGATTTGTCCAAGATTGTTCCCTTAGTAATGGGAACGGTTCCCTTCTTGGAATTGCTCATGTTGAACCGAGCTATGATCTTATCAACATATGTGTTTTGACTGAGTCCCAAATGGCGCTTAGATCGATCTCTGTGAATTTTAATTCCCAGAATGTAAGCGGCTTCTCCAAGGTCTTTTATAGCGAAACAAGATGAAATCCATGTCTTAACATCGTTAAGCATGGGTATGTTGTTTCCTATGATCAGTATATCGTCCACGTACAGTACAAGAAACGATACAACGCTCCCACTTGGCTTTCTGTAAACACAAGGCTCATCTTTATTTTGATCAAAACCAAACTCTTTGACTTTTTGATCAAAACGAAGATTCCAGCTTCGAGATGCTTGCTTGAGTCCATAAATGGACTTGCTCAGCTTTCAAACCTTGTTTGGATTCTCTGGATCGACAAAACCATCAGCTGAACCATGTAGACATCCTCTTCGATTTTTCCGTTCAGGAAGGCGGTTTTAACGTCCATTTGCCAAATCTCATAGTCATGGTATGCGGCTATGGCAAGGAGAATCTTGATCGATTTGATCATGACAACGGGCGAAAATGTCTCATCATAGTCAATCCCTTGGGTTTGAGTGAAACCTTTCGCTACAAGTCGTGCCTTGTAGGTTTGCACATTTCCATGCATGTCAGTTTTTCTTTTAAAGATCCACTTACTCCCTACTGCCCGTGTGCCGGGGGGGTAGCTCAATCAAGTCCCAGACGTGATTGTCCCGCATGGATTGCATCTCAGCGTTCATGGCTTCAAGCCATTTATCAGATTCCGGATCTGACATAGCAGCTTTGTAGTTAATAGACTCATAGTTAGAATCGGCTATTAACAGAACGTCGAAGGCCTCATGATATCCAAGGTATCTATCAGGTTCATATCGTGTTCTTCCGCTCCTACGAACGTTTGTGCTTGTGTTTGGGTCTGATGGTGCGACAACAACTTGTCGGTCAGACACAGCGACCGTCTAGGGTTAGGTGTATCTCGAATTTCTTCAAGATCCACTGGGTCACTATTTGTTCCTCGAGCAAGAAATTCTTTCTCAAGGAATTTACCTTTCCTTTTGATGGAAACTGTGTTTGCATCTGGATGGTAAAAGTAATATCGATATTACAATAGTATCCAACGAAAATTACCTTTTCGCCTCGGGGATCGAGCTTATTGTCAGATTCACTGGTGACATAAGCATCACATCCCCATACCTTGAGGTATGATAATTTAGGAAGAGAACCATGCCATATCTCATATGGGGTCTTCCCTACTTTCTTGGTCGGTGCCAGATTTATTAGGCGAGTAGCGGTTAAGATGGCATATCCCTAAAAGGAATGTGGCAAGGTCATCTTGCACATCATCGATCGAACCATGTTAAGCAGAGTTCGATTCCTCCTTTCACTAACGCCATTTAACTGGGGTGTGCCAGGTGGAGTAGGTTGTGAAACGATTCCACATTCCTTCAGATGATTTAGGAATTCAGCGCTTAGGTATTCACCGCCGCTATCGGATCGAAGTATTTTAATAGTTCGAGTAAGCTGATTTTGTACTTCGTTTTGAAACTCTTTGAACTTTTCAAAAGTTTCATGTTTGTGTTTCATCAGATAGACGTAGGCATATCTGTTGTAGTCATCGATGAAAGTCACGAAGTACCGTTCACGATTTCTCGTATCGGTTCGAAAGGGTCCACACACGTCGGTGTGAATAATGCCTAAGAAGCCTTGGGCCCGTTCACCTGCGTGAGTGAAGGGTGACTTGGTTAATTTACCAGATAAGCACGACTCGCACTCATCGAAGGAATCTGCATCTTGGGATTCGAGAATGCCAGCATTTTGCAACTTCTTAATGCGGGCCTTGCTTATGTGACCAAGTCTATGGTGCCATAACGAGGATTCGTTACCGTCAGCTTTGTTTCTTTTAGAAACATGATAGAGCTGGTCGTTTGTTTGAACATCTATCTTATATATTCCATGTCGAGGTTTAGCCTCGAAATAAAAGATATTATTTAGGTAAGCAGAAATCACATTTCCATTAAATTTATACCGAAATCCTTGTTCTAACAATGAAGAGACATAAATAATGTTTCTGGATAAACCAGGTGCATATAAACAGTTAATCAAATTAACTACAAGGCCAGAAGAGCATGAAAAAGAATAAGTGCCAGCAGCAAGTACTGGGACCCTCCATCCGTCACCAACGATGAGGTCCATGCAACCTTGTTCTGTCTTCTTCCACTTCTCAGGTTCCTGCAAAACATTAACAATGTGATAACCACATCCAGTATCAAATACCCATGAATTGGAGGAAATAGTGAAAAGTTCAATAACATTTATTGACATGCCTGATGAGCAACCCTTATTGGGGTTCTTGGTCATCTTCAGCTTTGCAAGATAAACGGGACAGTTGTGACGCCAGTGTCCCATTTTGTTGCACTCATAGCACAGGCGCTCCTCGGGAGGCTGCACCTGTGGTTTCTTGCCTTTGCCTTCTTTAACCTTCTTGGCTTTGGAGATCTTTGTATTAGCAAATCTGAGCACGTCCGGCGTGGTCCTGATCTTCACGTTGGGTATCAACGGAATAACCTCCTCGATCGACTGAGCCGAACAATTAATCACAGGAATACGATAATGTTCAGGCAAAGATCTGAGTACTACATCAAGAGCCATCCCATCAGAGATGGAGTAGCCAAGGTCGATCAGCCTGTCGCGATACGCTTTCATCAGCATGACATGATCGTATGGAGAGGAGTCGTTAGCCATGGAGCAGTTCACGAATTGTGAAAGTGCATCGGCTCGCTCAGTCCTCTGACTTAACTCAAATAAATCCTTGAGTTTACGAATGATGTCATAGGCAGACATCCCCATGAAATTGTACCGATAATCCTGAGTCATGCTAGATAACATTAGGTCAGTGACGTCCTTATCATCGTCAGTGTGCTTTTGGAGCTCAGACCGCGAGTTCTCATTTAACAAGTAAGATGGAATACTCGCGATAGGTCGGTCAATGACATAGAGTTTCCCGAAGAGCCTTAAGAGATTCCTCAGGGTGGTCTGCCATGCGAGAAAGCTAGTCTCAGTGAAGGGGTCGAGTTGTACCATTGAACTTAATGGAGGTGAGTTTTCATTAGCCTTCTGAAATAAGCAAAGTAAATTTAATCAGTATTTTCGATGTTTATATTTCATTAAAAATAAGTTGGTAAGGTTTATTTTTTAAGAAATTGAGAATTCGTTTAGACGACATTACTTGAGACCGCCAAATGAGCCTCAGGAGCAAAGTCGTGTAAACAAACTGACAACGATTGTCAATTGTGAGACTCAAGTCACAACTCTCGGTATGAGGCCGCTATATACATACAATTGTATTTTGCGATACGTTTAGCCTCATCCGTGCCCACTTTAGCAATATACATCCGTGGCGCGGTGTTGAAATACTCCAACACCACGAACATATACGTTTAAAGCGATAGTAATCCTAAATGGTCGATGTGATGACACGGTGTTGAAATACTCCAATGTTCTCACCTTAGAAGGTACCCTCGGCACCAAGTGCGGTGTTGAAATACTCCAACACTGATGCTCCGGTCAATACGTTCCAAGTTCGACTTGAGATAGGATGGCACGAACTATCAGTTTTAAGAATTACCATATAGGGATATTAATTACTTTTAATATTTAATTACCGTTAGACACGAACGATAAAACCCTATCACCACTCGGGACTAGTAAATTTAATTTAACCTAATTAAATTACTAAGTTGTCGCGAATGGCATATTGTGTGTTAAACGGCATAAGGTCTTGATCTCGCTCGAGCCATACAAGCGAGATCATAAGGGACAAATTAAATTAATAGAATGGTGAACGATCGAGATGGCAACTCTGTACGATCTTGAATCCAGTTCAGCTCCCACTTGCTTTGACATCCCTCTTGCGCGTGTCCAGTCTTCGACTTTAGGTTACATACAAATTTACAATTACTAAAACTACTTCTAGTAATCTAGCTCTAAATTTGTACAACTTTGAAACCCTAAAACCGGGTCCAAAATAAAACCAAAAATTCAAAAACAACCAATTGGGCCAACAACTTGGGCCAAACAGAGAATGATAAAACACGCCAAAAACATATACACACAAGTATACAAAATACAGAGGGGTCGGCCGTAACACACAATAAATAATTACTTAGAATTAAAATAAATAATTAAATTTAATTCTAATTCGCAATTTGGATTTAAGACGAAATTGCGAACTACCGGTTACGAGAAGACCGGTTATGGTTTGCGCGCGGTGATAATGGCTCTGATACCACTGTTGGGATTTACAGTGGGATCCGGGTTGCCGATTTTAATTTTTATTAAAACCGATTTAATAATTAAATTAATTCTAAATTAATTTGGCAGCGGAAACGAATTAAAACGCGGACGCAACTGTAACAGGATCAATCACCGACACGACAAACACATAAATATATTTATTTAAAATAAATAAATAAATAATCAAATTAAATATCTAACGAATTAGATATACCTTGGCGGGATCCGAGCAACCGCTCGAGACACCCGGATTCAACGGGCTCGCGCTAGGACGAACTGTGGCGTCTGACTCGAACCTTCGAGACAAATCGTCAACGGCGGCATCAGCGGCGGTGGCCATGGGCGGCGGCGGTGGTAGTGGCGGCGACGGTGGTAGAGATACCACCGGTGGTGGTGACAAAACTTTCTCCGTCGGAATGGTGACCGGAACGGTCCCCACGATGATTGTGTCACCGGTGACCGGAGGTGACACAGTGGCGGCGGCCGGCGGGTACAAAGGCGCGGGCCACGACGACAGAACCGGACGCGGTGGCCTCGGCTGCGCTGGCAGCGCGAGGACCACCGGTCGGTGGTCGCGCGGCGGCACGGAGGAAGCGTTGGCAGCGGCGGCGGCTCAGGCTGCGGCTTCGGCTTCGGCTCAGGCTGCGGCTTCGGCTTCGGCTCGGGCTGCGACGGCTTCGCTTTCGAGTCGGGTGCAAATACTGGCAAGACGGGGATCCATCGGAGATCACAAGGAAGCTGCGGTGGAGGTGGTGGCGGCGGTCGGAGGAGCGGTGGAGGCGTGAGCCGGCTTCGGCTTCGAATCGGCGCAGAGAGAGGGAGAGGAGATTAGGGTTTTTTTACTTGTGTTACAATCCACGTTCTCCCTCTTTCTTTTAATATAAAATCACGGACCAGGGCCTGACGGACTGGGCCCGGTCGCGATTCTCATTAATCCACCAACCGATCAGTCTGTTAATCCGGTAACAACTGATCGGTCCGTCTTTTATTTAGCGAGTAATTTTGAACCGATAAATTTTGTCGTTTTAATTGAATAAATAATTAATATTTATTTAATTCACCATTTAGTTCGTTTAATACTAATTAACAATTAATTAGATTTAATAGTCCGTTGACCCGGGTGTAACTCTTACGGGTCAATATCGGTCGGGTTCGTTAATTCGTCGGGTCAGGACACTCTATTTCCAACAGTTACGACCCGTAAGAGTTACACCGGGTGCAACGAACTCTAAACCCGCTTAAATGGTTAACCGATAAAAGAAACGGAAACGTTTGATAATATATAAATTTTTTATACTAGTTATAAATAATTATAAATAATTAATAATCAATAATATTATTATTAACCGGCTTAATAATAATGAGAGAACGATATTTAAATAAAGGTTATTTTATTAAAATTCACGGCCGAGTTATTCGTTAATGATTTTTTTACTAACGTTGACTCGTGGGCTCGCAGACGGAGATGGGCTTAAAGTTCAAATAGGGCCCGACAAGGATAAGTGTTAATACTTATTAGATGATTAGGGGTTAAACCCTAATCACCTTAATCATTTATCACGACGACGGAAAACAAAAACAAAAAGAGAATCACGTCTACTTTTTCCAATCTCTCGGCCGACCCCATGAGAAAAAAGGCTTCCACCATTTAGCCGATCTATGCCACCGCGTCCTCCGGTGGCCATCTTCGAGCCACCATATCTTGGTGGTCGTTTCTAGTCAGGGCGGTCCGTTAATAAACGTCCATAGTCCGCCGGAAGGACTAGAGATCGTCGTTGCGTACGCCTCGATCCGCTGCTCGGTTCGCTATCAGTTGTCGTAACAAATCTGCCAATCATCACCGTGTACTCGCCGTCGCTGTCGTAGCCGCGAGTCGACGCCGTCACCCACCGCCACTATCGCCGCTCGCCTTGCCGCTGCATGACCGTCGCCTGTCGACACGAGCCTGACGCCTTTCGCCGACTCCGGTTACAATCAGATCTGAATCTGTTTGATCTCGTAGTCTCGCGAGACGGGATGTCAGTCAAGACGTACTCTCGCGACGTGTATTGACAACGGGTCATAAACGCGGTCCCGTAGCGGTACGCGACACCGGATCACGAGAATCATCGCGATCTACGACAACCATTGGAGCTCGAAAGTGGTTCGTTCTGTTTCAACCTAGCGCCTCGTTCGTTGAAACTCGGTATCTTGAACATTTGTTCAACACCGCCAATGTATATCTAAACTCACTATTAGTTTAGATTATTTATTTATATATGTGTTTACGTGTTCGGTAATCTTATCCTATTGCACACTGGTATTTGATAAATGATTATATAGTTTTAATGTATATAACTTGTTTTATATATATATATATATATATATATATATATATATAGGGTAAAGTTATTCTAAAAAAACACTTTCACTTAAGAAGGCTAGGAAGCAATCACATGCTGACACGTGGACAATAACACACTAACACACTGTATCCAGTGTGTTAGTGTGTCAGCATATTTTACTTTTTATGCATTGTGTTAGTGTGTTATGTACACATGTCAACACGTGATTGCTTCCTAGCCTTCTTAGGTGAAATGATTTTTTTAGCTGAACCTAAACCTATATATATATATATATATATATATATATATATATATATATATATATACGAGCATGAGTCCCATCCGCACGTTGCGGTGGATGACTTGTATTTGACGTTGTACATATTCATGTGACACTAAGAAAGTTAGGAGAGAGTTAATGTAGAACTTTGTTGCACTGTGAGCGCAAATGCCATGACATTTAGTTGTTCTTTACAAAAATTGCAGTCTTCGCTAACATATGGCCTTACATGCCTTTTGTTACAACTACTAGAAAGCTATTAAGATAGCTATTGCAAAAAACTGTGCTTCATGGTTGTCATAAAGTAACCCAGACCTGATAATGGGTTATGTTTAACTAAGAACCATGTTCCTGTATTAGCCTTCCAAAATATTTACTTGCCCTGGACATTTACTAACCATATTTCTACATTAGCCTTCCAAAATATTTACTTGTCTTGAACATTTATTTATAACTAACAAAAGGCATGGTTTACTTCTGATGTGGATTTTTTGGTCAATCCTCTCTCTTTCAACTTGTTTGGGATGACTATTTTTCATCTGCATGAGTGTGGGATATAAAAGTGAACTATTTAGTCATTTAATTTATATTTATCTTATGTGCAGTCATATATGAGATACATTAGATCATTTTTGTCATTGCTTCAATTTACACTTAGTTTGGAGATGCATTTTATGACTGTAGGTTCATTTTTTTTTTGTATGGGAGCACTGAAAAGTAAAATTAATGAATGATATAAGTCTAAAAAGTCATACAACACAAATAAGTATTAAAAACAAACGAACTAACCTTTTGCAAATAGCCTTATGAAAACACGTTAGGTGCAGAGCGGAAGTCCCAAATTGCAAACATAAATCTGCATCAACGTTTTTCATACAGAATCCTAATAAAAAACTCTGATCAGTCAAGTAGAAAACCATTGTGCAATTATTCAAATTACTCTTGACTCATATATGATAAAAATCCTTAATTTCACCCATACCTGTCTCTACTACAAATAGAATTATTTTGACCCATACAATGACCAAAAAAAAGTGTATCCCCACATGCCGTAAGAGTGATTGACCTTTTATTATCTATGTACTTAACAATTAATAGGAGATTTAGAGACAAAGAGCCACTTGGCAGACTTGGTAACCTCTAAAACAATTTATCTTTCGTAATCACAATAAACATGCAGATAAACTTAATCTAAAGAGTAAAGCTAAAGGATTAGGACCACAAAAAATGCTAACCCCTAAGAGAACATAGCAGCCAAGTTCATATGTACATATTATCATAGAAATCATGTGTTCTAAAGTTTTGCCTAAAGGGCTTTAACTTTTTTTGCTAACGGTAATTTAAGAATTAATGCTGCTAAGCCATAGCCATGCCTGGCTACGATGATCAGTGCTAAGCAATCACATTTTCTGTAGGTTAAACTAATAGCTATGTCAATAGACCAACTATGTCTATCAATAAATTTAGGTGAATGGCTACTATAGTTCTTACCACACAGACTGATCTTTCAGCAAAGTACATATTGATATAACCATATAAGTATAAAGTATCACATGGATAATTGTAGTCTATCAATTGACAACAGCAAAGTTTAAACACTCATAACAACTGGTTTTATATGAAAAAAAAAGACCTAAATTCACAGAGACGGAGTAACAAGAGAAGCGAAATCCTAGCATACAAACATTAAAATGACGAAGGAAGAAGCACAACAACGAATAAATGAGACGGAAGAACCGAGAGTAAATACCCAAAATTTACAGAACCCTAGAACAAACATCGATATACCTCGAAGAGCAAAGCGAGAAATCACAATCGTAAGTTGAGAATCAGAAATCGTCTTCCGTAGTTAGAGCGATGGCTTTGAAAGCGAAGTAGAAGACACCGGTGATTACTTTAAACAATCGGCGCAGAGGAGAAAGAATAGGCAAGCGATGAATAGGCGGAGAAGAAAAAAGTTGTTGGTGTTGTTCTTTCTTCTACACAGTGAGTCTGCGATGGAAGCGGAGAAACAGAGCAAAACACTTACCTTTTGTAACCCTAGCTGGGAAAAAAAAACATGGCCAAATGGCACAAAGCCATTGGCCATAACATCCATGTGTAAATCACTAAATGGCTGCAACTTAATAGTAACTCCCCTCACATATTAAGTTGAAATTTGTAAATATAATATATATATATATGTATATATATATATATATTATTCCACTGCGATTTAGAATTAATTATATAGGTAAACCCTTTTATAAACTATTAATCTGTCGGTCACGTAAAATTTAAATATGTCACCGGGCGACCCAAATACTACTGCCGAAACCCAACAAGTTCATCACCCGCAAAAACTTTTCTAGCTGGGAACATGTTTGGAGCAAGCAATTCGTCACAGAATCATTCTGAAGGTTGTAATGTTACAATTCCAAGTCAAGGTAGTCAGAGTGAATTTTCTGTCAAAACATCTAAAGATTATATGGCTCTGCTTTCATCATCAATTTCATATTATTTTGGTGTTGTTACTGGGAGTGTGCCAACTGCAGATCTGGTAGAAGAAGATTATGATCAAATTGATCCCGATAATCTGGAACAAATGGATCTCAACTGGCAGTTTGCAATGTTAGTAAGGAGAGTGAAGAAATTTCTGAATAAAACATGAAGGAAAGATCTTAAGTATGGAGGAAAGATTGGTTTAGACAAGTCCAAGGTGAAATGTTATAATTTTTCCAATTTTGGATATTTTGCCCGTGAATGCAAACAATCCAAGGGTGAGAATAGTAAAGATTCTAAAGATTCAAGTGGTACTTCAAGCAAATCAGCACTGGTTACTTAAGTTGATGAAGGTTATGATTGGGGAAAGGCATTTGGTACTCAATCAGCTTTTATTGCAACAATCACATTAGTTGATGCAAATTTAACTGATAGTGAATCTGATTCCAGTGGTGATGAATCATTGTGCGAGTTCTGTTCTTTTAAAGACAAACGTATTGTTGAGTTGGTTTAAAGAGAATGTTTTGTTTTTGGAAGAGTGTGGAAGTGCAAAAGAAGAAGTCGAGTTGTGTAAAAAGAATTTTGAAGGCATGTCTGCAACATATGAATCTTTTGAAGTAAAATGTGAAAGTCTATGAGATACTTGTGTTAAAGCTGCTGAAAAGGAATTGAAATTTCAAAGTAAGAACGCAGAGTTGATATAAAAGTTTCAAAGTTGACTGAGGAGAATAGTGTGTTATCAAAGGAGGTTGAGAAATGGAAGAGAGTAGCATAATAAATTAATGTAGATTTCAATGATTTATGTGTTACATCAAAGGCTAAGCTCGAAACACTTCAAAAGGATAATGCTGATCTTACTGCTAAAGAGCTGAGTCGTCAAGAGGATAACACGAAGCTAATAGATGCAAAAACTGGATTAACTCGTGAGAATAAGCTTTTGAAGGCCAATGTGGAAATTCATAAGCAAAAAGAAGAAAAGATTAGAAAAAAGTTGTTTGATTAATTGGAGAATATGAGACTACAAAAATCTAAAACCAATAGCGTGTCAAGGAAGTTGAGCGTTACAGAAAAGGAACTTGCTGAAGCGTAACAGAAAATCTCTGAGTTGAAGATTGAAGTGATTGATGTCAATCAGAAACTAAATAACATCACAAATTCACAATCTTTCACAAGCTTTTTATTCAATGATGAAAACTTTCAGAAAGTTTTTGAGAAGACTGTTCCTCCTCCGGTTGTGAATACAGAGTCAATCAATAATTTAAAGGAAAGAAAGAAGATTTTGATTATTCAAAATTTGCTGATTCGAGTTCAAAGGAACAAAACAATTAGAAGAGAAAGAAGTCCAAGAAGGCTAGCAAGAAAGTTGCAAACAAGGAATCTGAAATTCCAAAGATGCCTAAATTTACATGTGGTTTTTCATCATCTGAACATGAAAAGTTATCTAATCTCAAAGACAATATTATCGCTCATACAAATATCGATTGTCACACCCCCAAAAATCTCACGCGTCGCAGGGAGCGTGACAAACCAGGATCGAACACATTAGCCATACGAACAGTCTATATGCAATGTAAATGTCAAACCAAAGTAAATGTGTTTTGAAATGCGGAAGCGTAAACGAAAAAAGTTGTAATAAACGTTCAAGCGCCTAAACATGCACAAACCAAAAGATGATTAGTTTGAAAAGTTTTAAAGTCTAATATGCATGCATGGTAATCAAAATCAAAAAGTGGTGCATCCTAGCTCGTGGCAATCAATCCAGTTTAGTGACCTGAGAAATAACATGGTAAAGTGTCAACACAAAGGTTGGTGAGTTCACAGGTTTAATCAGTTCAAGTTCAATCCACGTTCAGTTCAAGATCAGGATAAAACATATACAATAGCTAGCTAGGCTATTTTCAAGAATCTAGGCATGTTCATAGTTATTGAAGCTCGACCGTTAAGTTTTGCCTCGTTAAGACTAAGGACCATTATAAAACCCGTTCGATATCCAATCGAGTCGCCGCGAGTGACCCGGGTGGGGCTTGTCAGACCCAGTAGTACTACCCAACAATTTCCAGCTATGTACAATTTCTAACAGTAACTTTTAAGTGAGGAATTTTCATAATCTTGTGCTCAAGTATTCAGGTGATATGATTATGAAAACAGTTAAAGTTCATGCATGTTAATCTCCCCCAAAAAGATTAAAACTGTAAAATGGGGCCGTGAAACTCACCTTAGGCTGCACAACAAAGTTCCAGATAAATAATTCAGCAAATAGCAAGAACGAGTCTTGCGAAAGCAATCAATCACCTAACGAGCATACGAGTATAAGTGTGTGTTCAAGCAAGACGACTAAGTCTAACGTAAATGATAAAATGATTTATCGTGGAGTCCAAAACAAGTCGAGGATGGCATGTGTGCTAAATTCGAGCGATTATCGCAATAACATGAGAAAATACAATAATATATCAATATTACATATTTTCTAAGTTCAAAGATTTAAAAAATAAATATATATAATATATATATTTTTAAACTAACGTACAAGTTAACAACGAATTTGCGAGGACAATATATATATATATATATATATATATATATATATATATATATATACATGTTTAAGGTTCTCATAAAATATTCGGTTGTGTCAATAAAATCCAACGGTATAAGTTTATATATTAATCCACTTATTATATATATTTATGTCTTTTATGTAAAACTCCAATAATTTTATAACAATATATATACTAGTGGGTCATCCGCCCGCGCGTTGCGGCGGGCCACCCATTGGTTGTGATAGAAGAAACATTTGCCAGATACAATTAGTAAAAGTAGTGGCTCGCTCTTGCATTTTCTTGGACAACCTATATATAACCAGTTTCAGGTGACAATTTAAGCATATCAATCAATTATCCCCATTCCTTTGAATGTGAGCACTGCAAATGCGAATATCACAAATCAACCCATGTGCGACTGTTGTTACTTTAGCCAATAAACCCACATGTACTCCCCCACCTCATATGAAGACCTCCTTTTTATAGTTACTTTCGACATTCATTGGGTCTTATGTCGTGTTTCAATTGCGGTTGGTTACTTGATGTTTCTGTGAGTGAATGTTGACATGTTCAAATGAATGCTTGTGTATAATGGATAAAGAGCGTAGGTATATGGAATGATATTTACTAAAACAAAATAATTTGCAGCCAATTTATTTCCTTTATCAGCGACTATGCAGTCAACTAAATAAGATATATATTTAACATACACCTACTTTAGTTAATTATTACCCAAACATGTTTCTTATGCTAGATTTTAAATATTTTTCTATTGAAGTACCACTTTTGGTATACTGACTTGAATTCTATTTCTTTCACTATGCCTCTTCGGTTCAAAAAGTAGAGACAAAGGGAATAATTTTAAAGCAAACTTAAAACCTAAAATTTCCACTGCTATTGAGTGAAATTGTGATTAAAAGAGGACCCAGATGAGTGGCTCACATCCTAAATAATGCAGGTCAGGAACAACTTTTTTAAGAGCCGAAAATTGTTGCAATGCTCTCAATAGTCAAAAATCAAGAGGTTGTCACGTGATCGCCTTCTTGAAGAAGACACCTTACAAAAGAGGAACAAAAGAGTATATTGGTGGACAGGTATGAGATGTAATGGACACAAATAGCAATAGGAAAAGGAGTCTAAATGGAGTGAGCAAAAAGCAGGGGCGAAGCTTGACCAAAAATCCCGCGTGGGCCGAAAGTCAAGGGTAAAAAAAATCTAGGTTATCGCTAGGTTTTAACAATTGGGTTATATGTTCGGGTCGGGTATTCGGGTCGGATATTCGGTTCGGGCCGGGTCAAACAACAAAAAATAAAAATATCATCACATTAAAAAAAAACTAAACGATGCCAGAGAAAGGAAGATTACCTAGAAACATGATTACGAGATAGATATTATGTTATCCCAAAAGTAAAGCAATGTCTTCAAACTCCTCAAGACTGGATTCATACCAATTGACAGTTGCCATTCTGTAGATTAAAGAATCAAGTCATATCACATATGTAATAAAAACAAAACCAACAATAGAACTACCATTTTGAAAAGATAATATTTACAGCATTGGTCTAATAATGAATGCATTCTTAACTGGTCTCCCTATCCAACTGAGCCTAGTCTTGCCATAATTGCATTGCATTCATACTTGCAACCTTGGTAGTTAAAGACTCAAGGCAATAACAAGGCGCTTAAAAAGCACATGCCTGAGACAATATTACCCACTCAAACTATTAACTAACTATGTTTCTGTCATTCACACTCAAAGAAAAAATTGCCCTACAAAGTCAAAATCATATTGTAAAGTAACACCTTTACCCTACACTTCAATGAGAACATATAATAAATGGCAAAATAGGTAGCCTTAAACAGAAATATGACCCAAAAGGAGATCGATTATTCAAGAGACGACATAGAAAGAAAATGTTTAGAACTTCATCAACATGGAGATACCCACTTTGTAATCTTGGATGTCGACCTAATGTCATCCACAGTTACATCTGAAAAATAAAACCAATTACACTATTACAAAAAGGTCTAACATTCAACAATCAATTTAACAAGAGAAGATTTTCCCCCAAATTTAACTCAAGAACCCTAATTTTGATTATCTAGCATCCATAGATTAAATCTTCAAATGAACATCTCAATAAAGCTTTAGATAACAAATATAAAC
Source organism: Deinandra increscens subsp. villosa (assembly GCA_039602395.1). NCBI lineage: Eukaryota > Viridiplantae > Streptophyta > Magnoliopsida > Asterales > Asteraceae > Deinandra > Deinandra increscens. Next base: position 67,331 of record JBCNJP010000199.1, read on the forward strand.
CTAATTTATTCACAATCTTATATTCTTATTTCATCAATCCAAAATCAAGGTTAAAAATTACATCTAAATTACCTATTTAGAACCTTGGAGAGCTGGAAGAATAGGAGACGGCTCGGGACTGTGGAAGGATGGCGATGGCTTGGCGGCCGGACTGGTGAGGCGGTGAGGGTCAATCGCCGGAAGCCTGGAAGAGGTGGGAGGAGGCGTGAGGGCTGGGGCGCTGGGCAGAGGAGACTGAGAAGAATGGGGCGCTGGGTCGATGTGTTCTGAGCGTGCGTGGTAAAAAAATACCACCAATGTAAATGAAAAAAAAAGTAGAAAAGGAAAGAGGAACAAAAAAAACGGAACCGGAGAGATTCGAACACGGATCCGTGTGTTTAACATTCTCAGCATGAACCCATTGAGCTGTGGAGATTATGTTACCTATATTAACTTCTCAGTAATATATAGACTGGGCCAGACTAAGTATATAAAATTTTTTCAAACCGAACAAGTATAAATTTCCACTTCTGAGCTAAAAAGCGGGACGGGCCGGGGCCCGGTCTGGCCCCCATTATACTTCGCCCCTTGCAAAAAGCATAACAGGTAGTATGAAAAAGAAAATGCCATCAAGAGACTTTAGTGACAGCAACACATAGGAAAAGTTGCACAACCAATTATAAAAATGACATTAACAAACATAGTTATCAACATAAACAAACTAAGCTTTGCAATTGCAAAGACCTTTGCACAGACCAACAAAACCCACAAGAGAAGCTTGCTATTACTGCATACATAAGTCATAAAAACCCTATTAAAAACGCATCCATAACTCTAGCAAAAAGGGTAAAACACTTAAATTGGTTGAGTGAAATGGATCACAAAAATTTTCTATTCAAATCTTGTAAACATCTTCCAGCAATAGCTTATGTTACAAAGCATTACACATAATAATAAGAGAAGTGAGTATGTGGATTCTAAGTTCTAACATGTTTACCTTGTAACTATTTATTGACACTATACCCATGTAACCCATTATAGTCAAATGTAAGTTAAACTGGCATAATGGGTCAAATTTCAGCAAAGACTACATGTTAAAGAAAATAAAACATTAGAATACAACAACCATAGTCATACTAAAATGTTAGTTTAAATGTTTTGTTTAAATGTGTAATTCTTGATAAGTTCAGGGTAGTGAAGTGTAAATGTTCTAATAAGTTTGTTAGTAGCCGTTAAAATTAGCTAACCTCATTGTTAAGTCTTCCTAATCCTGTATGTATATAAATCAGTTGATTAATAAAGTTTTCTCTGATCGATTTCCTCAATTTTATGTTCGTTTAATCTTCAATTGGTATCAGAGCCAATTTGTGGCTCCTGATTCAGGCGAGAATCAGCTCGCATTCATCGCATTGATCTCCGTTTCACGATTGCGAAAGAGGATCTCTGATCCTTCTGTTTTCATTGCAAAATTCATCGGTTGCTCAACTCGCCGAGACGATCTCCCCGTTCATCCCCGTTTAGATCCCAATTACCGATCATCGCTGATGGCGGCGCTCAAGGAGGCAACAATCGGAAGAACAACAATCGGGATAACTTCACCACGATCCCGTTGTAGGTACATGTTCTAACCCCAACCAACTACAGTATTTGGGCGGTGAAATTGAAGGCTATCTTTAATGTTCATTCGCTTTGGGAAGTTGTGCAACCTGCTGAAGGTGCGGCTGTTAATGCGAGAAAGAACAGTGCAGCCATTGCATATATTCTTCAAGCCTTGCCGGAGGACCTAATCTTGCAGGTTGCAAACCTTGATTCCGTAAAGGATATGTGGGAATCAATCAAGACTCGATATGTTGGTCAGGAAAGAGTCAAGAAGGCTCGTCTTCAAACTCTAAAGGCAGAGTTTGATGCAATGCAAATGAAGGATACCGAGTCCATTAATGACTATGCAGGTAGGTTGTTGGCTATTTCCACAAAATCAGCAGATTTGGGGTCAAGAATTGAGGATGGTGTTCTAGTACGAAAATTGCTAGATTCTGTAACTGACAAATTCATCCACATAGTTGCTTCAATTGAGCAATTTGTGGATCTAGATACCATGGTAATTCAAGAAGCTATAGGGAGGTTGAAGGAATTTGAGGAAAGAACTGCAATGAAAAAGGTAGCTGTGAACAACAAAGAGGACCAATTGTTGTTAACCTACTCACAATGGTAAGCTAAGTACAAGGATTCCAGGGTGAAGAAGAAGTGGGACAGGAATGACAAGAATGCTAAAGCATGTTAGAGCATATTCCTATGCTATGAATGTCTCGTGTATTGTATCTATGTGAGCATGTCTAAGTGATAGTTGTAGTGACTATTTGGTTATGGGCGTATCACATGATCCGGCGGATCATGTGGTCCGGCGTATCAGTTTGATACGCTGGGTGCTATGTCACTTACTATAAATAGGTGTGTGTTAGAATGTTAGCTTAACTGAGTTGAAACACTTCTGTCATTCTACACCTTTCTGTGTGTGTTTCTAGAGAGAGAAACTAGAGAGTCTTCTTTGTATCTTCAAGTGATCGATAAGAATTCTCTTATTTACATCCGTTGTTACTATGATTGATTGATACACGCAGTAGTAAGATCGTATCTCGTTTCTACAAAGCAGGAGGCTATGGCAGGTCTGAGTCCAGTTCTTCAAGAAAGGAAAAGGGTACAAGGCAGAAGAAGGATAAGTCCAAAATAAAATGTTTCAAGTGTGAGCAATTTGGGCATTATGCCAGTGAGTGTAGCAAGCAGAAGATCAAGGATCAGGAGGCACACATACTTGAGGAATCTGATGAGGAGCCCACACTTATGATGGTCTTGGATGACTCTCTTATGCATCAAGAAACTCAGGTAACAAACAATGAGGTTAGCTAATTTTAACGGCTACTAACAAACTTATTAGAACATTTACACTTCACTACCCTGAACTTATCAAGAATTACACTTTTAAACAAAACATTTAAACTAACATTCTCCCCCCTAATATTGATAACTCAGCACGAAATCTCTGATCTAATGAAACTTTTAAACAACAATTTATCCACATCATTGCACACCAGCGGTCCAATGGACTTGTGTATACTAATGTGCTTCAAAGTCATTATTCAAAACTTCACCTTCATTCAACATCTGAATGAACTTAGTATTACACCATCCAATTTTGATGATAATGAAGCCCAAAGTGAAGTTTGGTACCTTGACAATGGTGCCTCAAACCACATGTCAGGGAACAAGTCAAATTTCACTACATTAGACACCAACATCACTGGAAATGTGAACTTTGGTGATGGGTCTAATGTAAAAATAAAGGGCAGGGGGTCAATCATACTAGAGGGTAAAACTGGGAATCAAAGGATCCTGTCAAATGTATACTATATACCCCATTTGAAAACCAATATCTTAAGTCTTGGACAAATCACTGAGGGAGGGTGTCAGGTTAAAATGGAAAATGAACACCTATGGATCTTTGAAAGAACTGGTAAACTACTGTTAAAAGTAAAGAGGGCT
>JBCNJP010000199.1:71346-92346 GCA_039602395.1 Deinandra increscens subsp. villosa
CTTTAATATTATCCCAAAAAGTAATGTTGTTTTCTTCCAACACCCCGATGCTTTGCACAATTGATTTCCAGCAGCCATTCAAGGACATTTTACAAGGGATTGGGCCATGGGTTCTAGGAGAGAAATGAATAGAGCTGATTACCTTTGCCCATAGTGTGTCATGTTCACTTTTGATTCGCCAACCCCACTTAGAGAGAAGTGCCATATTTGCCGACTTTGAGACTACCGATTCCCATTCCTCCCTTTTCTTTTGGAGCTAAGACTTGATCCCAAGCAATCCAAGGGATTCGATATTCATCCGACGGGCTTCCCCAGAAGAATTTGCGTCTAATTGCTTCCATATTCTTGATTACTGCAACAGGAGCCTTATACAAGGAGAGATAATACAGTGGGATGCTTCCTAAAACCGATTTGTTGAGTATAGCCTTCCCCCCTTGAGAGAGTGTTCGGGCTTTCCACCCGTTAAGTCTGGATTGAAGTTTTTCAATGACCGGCTTCCAGTTTTTAGCTAGTCTCATATTGGCACCAATCTTTATACCAAGATATGTCATTGGAAAAGCCCCTTTTTTGCAGTTCAGAATCGATGTGAGCGTATTTAGATCCGCATCCCTCATGCCAATACCATAGCAGTTACTTTTATCAAAGTTTACTTTAAGCCCGGAAGCTAGATGGAAACAGTTCAGAATTCTGGTAAGAAAGAAGGAGTTTGAGCATGAACCTTCACCTAGGAATATGACATCGTCTGCGTAGAATAAGTGTGATAATGTAGGACCATTGTTGGGCAGCTTGATCCCTTTGAACCTGCCCGAATCAACCGCATTAGAGATCGCTAAGTGTAAAGCTTCCATTCCAAGTATAAACAGGAAGGGGGACAATGGATCCCCCTGTCGGACACCCCTTTCATGATTGAATTCAGCCGTAGGGGAACCATTTATAAGGATTGATGATCTAGCTGACTCCAAACACCCACGAATCCAGTTTCTCCACCTGTCAGGGAAGCCCATTTGCATGAGGATTGAATCCAGAAAATTCCAATTTATGGTGTCGAAGGCCTTTTCAAAGTCCACTTTGAAGAGCATTGCAGTTTTCTTAGATTTCTTGGCCCATGAGATTACTTCGTTTAAGACAAGTGGTCCGTCAAGGATCGATCTTCCACCCACATAGGCGGATTTGAGGCTCACTTACAACCGATTTCATCACCCTTTTCAAACGGTTGGCCAATGTTTTTGCTATTACCTTGTACAGGCAACCGATTAGGCTTATAGGTCTGAATTTAGTCCAGGTTGTCGGGTTTTTGATCTTGGGAATCAACGCTATAAAAGAAGAATTACATCCCGGACTAATCTTCCCTGTCACGTGGAAGGTATTCAAAACTTCCAAAATTAATGGGCTTAGCAGGTCCCAATTGTGGCGCAGAAATTTACCGTTAAATCCATCAGGCCCAGGGGCTTTGTTGGCCCCAAACTCCCAAACAGCGGATTTGATTTCTTCTTGAGAGAAGGGAGCGATCAGACTTGCACTTTCCTCCTGCGATAATCTTTTGAAGTTGTTTGAGGTGAATATGGGACGATTGTTGAGGGGCTCTTTAAACTTTGTGCTAAAGAAATCCAAGGACAGTTGTTTGATGTGAGATGGGTTTGTGACCCAACATCCATTCTCTTCAACACCATTGATCTTGTTTTTGGCCAACCTGGATCGAAGATAGCCGTGAAAAAATGATGAATTCTCGTCCCCATCAAGTAACCATTTAACCTTTGCCTTCTGTCGAATATCCAATGACTGAGCTTTCTCAATTTCTTTCAGCCGCCAAATTTTTTTTGTCGTCGTCCTTGAAGCACTCACATTGTTTTTTTTTTTTGTTTTTTTTTGTTGTTGTCCTCATCGACATCTTCCTTTCGTTCGATGATTTGGGAAAAGAACCAACAAGCGAAGAGGCATTACACGAAGCTTCTGTAAGTATCTATGCTTGGTCCCATAGTCGACTTCATTTTTTATCTCATTTTAGTGGCGGATTCATAATATTTGTCAGTGTGGTTATAAAAGGGAAGGTTAAGTATGTTAAACTCGGTTGAGTCAAATATTTACATTTAATAAGGGTTGTAAACATGCCGAGCCGAGCTACAGTGGGCTCGGGCTCGATTTGTTTATTATAATGAGCTAAAAAGTTCAGCTGGGTTCAACTCACAACAAGGTCGAGCCAGCTTTGGCTCGTCGAGCCGGCTCGTTTTTTTTTTTTAATTTATTTTTTACTTTTAACACAAACTGATATAAACAACCAAAGCCATTATTCATTTACTATATAAACAAAGTTGAAATCATATGAATAATTCTTTGTTTGTGGTTAATTACATTTTTTTCAACAAAAAATAAAGAAAAGATGAGATGGGTAGAGAGAGGATGTTGGTGATGGGTCATGGGTGTGACTCATAGTTATTATTTTAGTTAAGTGTTAGAAGTGAATAAAAAATCTCTTACGAGGCTGAAATTGACGCGCTTATTGTTTTTTTTTATATATGATGCGCATATAGGTTATATTCTTTATGGTAATTTTGTCTCATTGAATTTTATTTTATTTTTTTATAAAGGGCTATAGACAGAACCATGTACCTGTTGAAAGGAAAATGAGGAACAGCTTCACTGCCCTTAGCTCTTTGGCTGTGAAATAAGAATTTTATAGAGTACTTTCATATATGGACTATTAGATAGTTTTAATAATGTATACTCTTTGGCCGTTAATTGTCTTTATTTTTAGTCTTTAATGTTTGTTTAACATCTTTAATGTTTGTTTAACATTGTTCCTTACTTTTCATTTAACATCAAGCAACATCTCTAACTATGGGTTTTCCCGCCGCGATACATGGGGAAGGTAAAAAACTTGTATATAAACAAAAGAGTAAATAACGGGTTTCGTCTCTGTGGTTTGACCCTAATAACGGCTTTATTACAAAATTTTCAATTGTAACAATGTTTTCCTTATGGGTTTCAATTTGTCCCAATCAAGTCCAAAAACCTAACTATGTTAAAATTTTCTGTTAGATTTTAATGAAATGACTAAAATACCCCTATTAATAAAATTTAAAAAAAAGAAAAAAAATAAACCATATTTATTTGTTTCTTATTTTCTCCAATTCATCACCATCACCACTTTCCCCACTTTCAGCCCGGCATGCACTTCCTTTCATCCGTCACATCACCGTCATCGTTACACATATAATCATCCGAATCCATAAAAATCCTTCAAACTATATCGTCAAAATCTGCTATATACTTGTAAAAAATGAAATCATAAGCAAAACCCATATAATAACCCCACTCTTACAGTTATCGGCTAATTCAAATCGAAACTGGTTCCATCCCTCAAACCCTAGAAAAATGAAAACCAACCCCTTTCCTTTTCTTCTTTGAACCCTGATTTTCATGCCTGGTGTGCAACACGACGGTAAAAACGATAAGCAATTCGATATGGCTGGACTTTGTCACCACCGTCGCCGGTTCAATCAAAGCCATCGCACCTATACTGAAGGAGTTCAAGTGATATAGATAAACTTGTATTCAGAATGATCAAATGCATTAACTGAATGGAACAGTACATATAGGAAATAAACAAAATGCAAAGAAAGCGCTAACAAGGCTAAATAATCGGTAACAAACTGCGACTAACTCCTACGTGATATGAGCCATGAAAGACCCATGTACACTTATGAATAAAGCTACTAAACCGGTGCAGAACCGAGTCGAACCCATAACCAATAAATCCTCCCCTAAACTAAATGGTGTTAACCGTTAAGTTTATCACTGATGACTCCCATTTTTGCTATGAACCTTTCAAATGCTTCCAACCTCATTGGCTTAGTCATAACATCGGCTACTTGATCTTCACTTCTGCAAAAAAGACAGGGTTACTTCTCCATCATTGACCAATTCTCTAATAGAATGCCACCTCACATCAATATGTTTTGACTTGTCTTGCATCACAGGATTCACAGATAGTTTAATAGTAGAACTGTTGTCACATATGATATTCATAGGATCTTGAATCACCACACTCAAATCATATAGCAATCCCTTCAACCATAGGCAGTGGCAAGCACATAGAGTAGCAACAACATATTCTGCCTCAGTTGATGAAAGTGTCACTCTATTCTGCTTCTTTGATTTCCAACATATTGCAGCCCCACTAAGCATGAAAACATACCCAGAGGTGTTTTTCCTATCTTCAATGTCTCTAGTATAATCACTATCAGTGTAGATCATCAACTTGTCTTCTGCATCCTTTACGTAAAATAACCTATAATTGCTTGTTCCCTTTAGATACCTCAAAATTCTCTTAGCTGCTGACATATTCTCTGCTCTAGGATTTGACATGAATCTTGAGATAAGGCTGACCGAATACATAAGGTCAGGTCTGGTCACTGTTAAGTACAACAAGCTTCCAACTAACCTCATGTATTCTGTGGCATCAACCTCCTCCCCTACTCCTGCTCTGGTTAGTACAGTTCCTTGAACAATATGATTCTTAACTGGATTGCATTGTTCCATTCTGAATCTCTGAAGTAACTCCTTTGGATACTTCTGCTGGCAGATATGAGTTCCCTTCTGAGTTTGCTGCACCTCTATTCCCAGAAAGTACCTCATCTTCCCTATATCTGTCATCTCAAACTCTCTTTGCATAGACAGTTTGAATGCTTCACAAACACTCAAGTTATTTCCAACATAAATTAAATCATCAACATATAGACTTACTATGATGATATCAGATTTAGTTCTCTTCACAAACAGGGAGTTATCCAGAATGCTCTTTTCAAAACCTTCTCTTTTAAAGTAGTTTTCAATTCTTTTGAACCAGGCTCTGGGTGCTTGCTTTAGCCTATAAAGAGCTCTTCTTAACCTGTAAACCTTGTCAGCAGCATTGCCTTTTATGAATCCTTGGGGTTGCTCCACATATACTACTTCCTTGAGCTCACCATGTAAGAAAGCACTCTTCACATCTAATTGGAATACTGTCCAGTTTCTTTTAGCTGAGAGAGCAAGTATGATTCTGATTGTATCCCACCTAGCCACTGGAGCAAATACTTCATTGTAATCCACACCTTTCTTTTGAGTATAGCCCTTCACCACAAGCCTTGCTTTGAATTTACCAACTGTCCCATCTGCATCCAACTTTGTTTTGTAGAGCCATTTTACTCCAATTGGTTTCACTCCTGCAGGTTTGTCCACTAGCTCCCAAGTCTGATTCCTTTCAATTGCTTGCAATTCACACACCATAGCATCCATCCACTTTTTCTCCTTGCAGGCATCCTCATAACAAGTAGGATCCTCCAAGGCACTGTACATAGCAAATCCAACCAACTCTTCTTCATCTGACCCATAGCCTTCAAAGCCTTCTACATGATAATCTCTCATCCAAGCTGGTTGCTTTCTGACTCTAGTTGAACATTCACCCCTGTTACTTAGTTGATTTGGTGAGGATGTTAGAGTGTGATCAGTTGGATTTCCTTGGGAGGTGCCACCTGAGTTTTGATTGTCACTGGATGCGGGAGTTTCCACATTTGCAGATGGTGTTTGAGGTTGATCTTGCTCTTCAACTATGACCAAATCAGTAGCTCCCTTCTCTTTTGTGTCCCAATTCTAAACTTCATCTTCATCAAATAGGACATCTCTGCTAATCACTATCTTGTCTTGACTGGGATCATACAACCTGTATGCTTTGGATTCTTGGCTTGTTCCCAACAGCACACACTTGTAGCTCCTATCTTCCAACTTAGTTTTAGATTGTTTTGGTACATGTACATAGCAACACATCCAAACACTCTAAACTGCTCCACATTTGGCTTATGACCAGACCACATCTCCTCAGGCACTTTATCATCTAGACTTCTGCTAATGCTTCTGTTTAGAACATGACAGGCCCATTTGGTGGCTTCAGCCCAGAATATCTTTGGCATCTTCTTCTCAGCTAGTATACACCTCACTATATTCATCAGAGTTATGTTTTTCCTCTCTGTCACCCCATTTTGTTAAGGTGTGTATGTTGATGTCAATTGTCTCTTGATTACTTAGCTTTCACAGAATTCATTGAACTCTGCAGATGTAAATTCACCTCCTCTGTCACTTCTTAGGCATTGAATTTTACAACTTCCTTCATTTTCAACAGTAGCTTTGAAGTGTTTGAAAGTTGCAAATGATTCACTTTTATGTGACAAACAATACACCCATGTTTTCCTAGAGAAATCATCAATAAACACTAAGATATAGAGTTTACCCCCTTTTGAAGCATGTGAGATAGGACCACATAGATCTGTGTGCACAAGTTGAAGGCTGTGAGATGCTGTCCAATTGCTTCTCTTGGGAATGGCCACTCTTTGCTGCTTGCCAATTGCACAAACATCACACACTTTTGATTTCACATTCACTGCAGGGAGGCCTTCAACCATGTGCTTCTCCTGCATGACTTTCAGAGCCTTGTGATTCACATGAGCAAATCTCCTATGCCAAATGTCTGAATCTTCTTCACTGGTGATGTTACAAGAAACTGAGCTTGTTACAACCTTGGCATTTACAATGAACATCATGTTTCTATTCATGTTGGATGTCATGATAAGCCCCTTTGTAGGATGGTAAACTTTGCAGTTGCCATATTTGATTATGAGTGTCACTCCTCTCTCCTGTAACTGTCCAACACCCATCAGATTGGAAGTTAACTCAGGCACATAGTATACATTGGTTATGACTTGTGTAACACCCTCCACATTCATTTTAACATCTCCCCTTCCTTTAACCTGAAGCCTAATGTCATTTCCCAATCTCACAGTTTGAGAATTTGACTCATCCAAGTCTCCAAACCAGTCCTTTTGACCTGTCATGTGATTTGAATAAGCTGAATCCAAGTACTATCTTGCTTCTTGAATTCTGCTAGCATCCAAGTCAACATGAGCCATCAAAACAATCTCTTCATTATCATCATATTCAGCGTAGTTTGCTGTTCTCTCCTCAGATGGGCATTCATATTGGAAATGCCCCATCTAGTGACATTTGTAGCATTCTACATGCCCCTTGTCAAATGAGGGCCTGTTTCTTCCTCTTCCTCTACCAACGTTGTTCCTCCCTCTTCCTCTTCCTCTACCAAAGGTGTAGTCCTGTTCCACCTTTAACACTTGTTCTTCAAGGAGCTTCTTCACCAATTTCTGCTCGTGTACTAGTAGAGAGCTCTACAATTCATCTACTGTCATGGCATCTATGTCTTTTGATTCTTCTATGGAGCATACCACATAGTTGAAATTCTCAGTTAAGGATCTGAGAATTTTCTCAACTATTTTCACCTCTGTCATATCGTTTCCACATGTTCTCATGTTATTGGCCACCACCATGACCCTTCCAAAGTATGAAGTCACACTTTCTCCTTGTTTCATATCTAATGTCTCATACTCCCTCATCAATCTTTGCAGTTGTGCTCTTTTCACCCTGGAATTGCCTTTGTATTTCAACTTCATGGCATTCCAGATAGCCTTGGCAGTACCTTTCTCCGTGATCGTTTTCAGAATATTTTTATCTATCGATTGGAATAGATAATTTCTTGCCTTCAAGTCTTTCAGTTTGTTTTCTGTTTGTTTAGCAGTAGGTTGTGTTCCTTCTGCAGGTTCCTCAAGACCTTCTTCAACCACCCGCCAGTACTATTTTGATCGTAGCAAATTCTCCATGACCAAACTCTAGTGATCATAATCACCATCAAACTTCGGAAGAGTTGGTGTTTGGAAATTAGCTTGTGATTCTGCCATTATCGTTCTCTCTCACTCTCGCAATTGAACTTACTATTCACTCAAAATGGATCTCTTACTTTGTTCGCTCTGATACCACTTGAAGGAGTTCAAGTGATATAGATAAACTTGTATTCGGAATGATTAAATGCATTAACTGAATGGAACAGTACATATTGGAAATAAACAGAATGCAAAGAAAGCGCCAACATGGCTAAATAATCGGTAACAAACTGCGACTAACTTCTACGTGATATGAGCCATGAAAGACCCACGTACACTTATGAATAAAGCTACTAAACCGGTGCAGAACCGGGTCGAACCCATAACCAATATATACAACCTGAGATAATCACCGTCAGTCCGTCCGTTGATAAAGAAACCGACGAGGTGAAGGTCACCTTCACAAACCACCCCACGTATTATTCCTCATCTTCATCCGTTACACCCAAAACCCCCAATTGAAATTTTGGAGGCAGTGTCACCTTCAAAATCCAGAGACAGCGGCGTCACCATCAAACTCCGGTGCCCACCGGAAATTGTTTTCACAGCTACGCATCTGAGCAGCTTCCGATTTCTTCACCGATCTAAGCTTTGAGCTCTTTAGTTCTAAGATTTCTTTACCGACGTGGTGAACAATGGGTTGTGGTGGTCACCGATGGTTTCCGATTGAACAGTGGGTTTGGATTAGAAAAGAAGGTCGTCGGGATGAAGGTCCCAGGGAAGAAGGAAGCCAGGCTTTTATTTTTGGGGAAGAAATTGAACATTTTTTTTGTTTTTTTTTAACGGCAAACGATGCTACCCACGACATGCTGCGACCACATGTCATGCGATTAACCTCTGACACACCTCTATAATTTTTAATTCATTATTCATTTTTTGTGTTTGATGGGATTTGAATCCTTGACCTCCACATTGGAAGACAAGGGTATATCCACTCCATCAAATGGTGGGGGATGAACAATTTTTATTAAATGGTAATTAAGGGTATTTGAGGCATTTTACTAAAATCTAACAAAAAAATTTAACGGTGTGAGGTTTTTGGTCTTGATTGTGACAAACTGAAAACCACAAGGTAAACATTGTTACAATTGAAAATTTTGAACTAAAATCGTTATTTTGGGTCAAACCACGGGGACGAAAACCGTAATTTACTCTAAACCAAATCAATTCCCATAGGAATAGTAACACCTTTGTCCACGTGGCACACTATCATTTGGCCACTTGGTCGCATCTGGTGTTGCCACATGGTATAAGTATTTTTTTTAATTCAAATGCAACAAATGTAGCGTATGATTTGGTGGTCTATTTGGGTATATATAGGGTTTGTATGATGTGAATGAAAAGCTTACTTGATTCATTATACAGGACCAAATATATACACAATACAATAAAGAGATACAACAACTTTCCCTAATAAACCTCCCTAATTATAGAAGAGAATAAGATAAATATATATACAAATTCTACAGAATATTATCTCTTAACACGCCCCCGCAAGATGGAGGCTCCATCGGAGACACCAATCTTGGAACGTAAATGAAGAAATACGTCCTCGTCCTCGGTAACGGCTTCGTAAGAATATCAGCAAGTTGATCTTTGGAGTTGACATGGAGAACCCGAAGCCGTCCAGCAGCAACCTGTTCGCGAACAAAATGGTAATCAAGTGCAACATGTTTCATCCGAGAGTGATATACCGGGTTGGCACAGACATAAGTAGCACCCGTGTTATCACAAAGAAGCTGTAGGAGTGGCCACAGACGGAATCCGAAGCTCTGTCAAGAGATTTTGAACCCATCGGATCTCAGCAGAAGCATTTGCGAGGGCTTTATACTCAGCCTCTGTAGACGAGCGTGATACAGACTTCTGACGAGCAGACTTCCACGATATAATATTCGGGCCAAGATACAGTAAATAAGCCGTTGTAGAACGACCAAAGTCATTAACCCCACCCCAGTCCGAATCCGAAAAAGCTGTGAGATTAAGCTTGGCATGGCGTTGACAGGTATAGGCCATGGTGAATAGTACCTTTAAGATAACGAAGGACACGTTTGAGAGATTGCCAGTGGGCCAGTGGCTCGGGAGTGCATGAATTGAGAAAGTTTATTGATAGCAAACGAGATATCCAGGACGAGTGAAAGCAAGATATTGCAGAGAGCCAACTAACCGACGATACGGAGTAGGATCAACAGGAGCGGACGGATCATTAGATAGCAAAGGATCCGAGGCACTAAGGGAGTGACAACCTCCTTCGCACCATCCATGTGAAACTGGGTCAAGATATCCTGGATGTGTCGATGTTGAGACAGAAACATACCCGAGGGTGTGGAGATTACCTCGATACCCAAAAAGTGATGAAGAGGCCCGAGGTCTTTAACTGAGAACCGGGCACTCAGCTGCGCAACAAAATCATCGATGAACCCATCATTGTCACCAGTAACCACAATGTCATCAACGTAGACCATGAGATAGCAGACATGGCCAGACCGATGATATATGAAAAGGGACGAGTCAGCCAAGGACTTGGTGAAACCAAAACCAAGTAAAAAATTGGTGAGCTCAATGTACCATGCACGAGGGGCCTGTTTGAAGGCCATACAATGACTTCCGGAGTCGGCAGAGATGATCCGGAAACTGAGAATGCACGTAGCCAGGCGGTTGTTGCATGTAGACTTCTTCATGCAAAGTGCCATGAAGAAACGCATTGTTAACGTCGAGTTGACGCAACGACCACCCTTTAGACAGGGCAATAGACAATACCGTGCGAATTGTCACCGGTTTTGTGACAGGGCTAAACGTCTCAAAATAGTCATGACCAAACTGTTGATGAAACCCTTTGGCAACCAGACGTGCCTTGTACCTGTCAATGGAGCCATCCGGGTGCCTTTTGATACGGAAAACCCATTTGCAACCGACTGGGCTCTGTGCGAGGGAGCGGGGACAGCTCGCCAAGTCTGATTATGAAGGAGGGCATTGAATTCAAGATCCATGGCCTCGCGCCATCGTGGATCTTTGAGAGCCTGTGTGGGAGTGGTAGGCTCCAACGCAACAGGGAGAGGATGCAATGTGGTGGAGTTAACAAACGTGTCATTAAAGTAGCGTAGTGTAGCGTGTGTTAGGTCCGCCGCGCTTGAGTGGCGGATCAGAAGGAGTCTCGGCGGACGAAGACTCAGAGGAGGAAGACGCCGAAGCAGGAGGCAGGGGCCTCGGACGAGGCTGTGGCAGGGGCCTCGGGCGAGTGGGGGGTTGGGGCTTTCGAGGGAGGACGGAGTGGAGTCCGTCGAAGATGTGAGGCTGGATAGTGGACAGGGACGGTGAGGGCGAGGCGGAGGGAGTGGGCGGGTCTGGCAGGGGACAGGAGAAGGAGCAGTGGCGGGAGGGGCTGTGGGAGGTGGCGGTGGCGAGTGAGATGGTGGAGGCCGAGCAAGGAAGGTGTCGGCAGCGGGTAGAGGAGAAGCGGAAGGCGAGGAGTCGTAAGGAAACTCATCCTCAACAAACTGAACATGACGAGAATGATACAACCGGTGAGTGGCTGGATCAAGGCATTTGTAGGCGGCTTTAGAGGGGGAGTATCCAAGAAAAAGGCACCGGATGGAGCGGAGGCTGCAATTTCGAAGTGGTGTAGCAGGGCGAGCACGGGTAGCACAAGCAACCAAAAGCTTTTAATTTTTGATACGACGGTGCACGATTGTTTAACACCTCAAATGGAGATTTGGAGTTTAGAATGGGTGTGGGTAAACGATTAATGAGGTACACGGCAGTTTGAAATGCGTGTGACCAGAAGTGAAGGGGAAGACGTGCATGATGGAGGAGAGATAGACCCGTCTCAACAATATGGCGGTGCCGGCGTTCCGCTACACCATTCTGTTCCGGAGTATGTGCCGGAGTGGTGAAATGTGATATGCCATGGGTTTGGAGGTACTTGGAAAGGCCAACGTATCTGCTCCACCGTTGTCGGAGAACAATGCCACTATTGGATGTTGGAAATGTTTCTCAACAAGGGCCCTGAATTGAGGAACAGAATCGAGAGATCTGATTTGCGTTTCATGGGATATAACCAAACATACTTAGAAAAATAATCAACAAAGATTACATAATATGCAAAACCATCATTAGACAATGAAACCGGACCCCAAACATCAAGAATATATTAATTGCAAAGGTTTGGTAACATGAAATGAGTTCTGACCAAATGGTAGTCGATGACTCTTATTAATAGCACATGAATCACAATGAAACGAAAAATCCGACAACGAAGAAATGTTTAAATGCTTTAAAATAGTCTTGAAAACTTGGAAGATGGATGCCCAAGCCTGTGGTGCCAGGCATGAATGGAATTGGAGAGCTTAGTAGAGTGGAGTTGTTGAGACGAGCCTACTGGAGGGCTGGGTGGCATAGTAGACATCATTGCTGTTCACCCCGCGCACTAGCTGCGCCCCCGTGCGGAGATCCTTGACCAAGCAATAAGATGGAAAAAATTCAACAGACACTTGGTTAGATTTGCACAATTTCGAAACAGATATAAGATTATTGTTAAGATTAGGAGCATGAAGAACATTATGTAAAGAGAGCGAGCGACTCGTAGTCGGGATATGAGAGGTACCAATATGGGAGATGGGGGCAGAGAACTACCATTACCAAGCAAAAGTCCTCATCAGGTCCACCGTAGTCAGACAAGTTGTGGAGCAGACTTGGGTCGCATGCATACAGTGGCTAGAGGCCCCCGAGTCAAACATCCAGGGAGCAGACGGGGCAGCAGCAGTCGTGTTAACCATCGGTGGCGGAGCAGGCACCATAGAGGAGGTGATGTTGCTTTCAGTCAAAAGTTTGTGAAGCTTGCGGCACTCATTGGTGTCATGGCCAGGAATGTTGCACAAAGCTTGCAAAATTTAGAGGTTTTTGTGCCTCTGGTGGCCTGCGAAGCTTGAGAGGATGCCCCGGGGGAGGACCGATTCGGGCGACCACCATTGAAGCGCGGGTTCGAGAATCGGTTTTCTGTGATGGGCCTAGCGGAAATGCGAGCAGTGTGTCTTTGGGTGGTATTCACTGTCGTGATCTGCGGGACGGGAGTGACATCCGCAATAGAGCGTTCGTGATCGACGAGTTTGTCGAACAAGTCCGCGAAGGTGAGCGGTGTGTCCCGAAGCTTTAGGGCGGCGGTGACATGATTATATTCCTCACCAAGTTGGGTGATAATGTGAATGGCGAGGTCTTCATCATCAACCGGGCTATTGGCGAGAGCCAATGCATCGGCTATGGCTTTCATCTCGTGGAGATAGTCGGTAATCGAGCGAGTGCCGCGAGGGTTTTGTGGCAAGACGGGACTTGAGGCTGATGATGCGGTGGCGAGAGGCACTCGCATAGCTCTTGTTAAGGCTATCCCAGGCTTCTTTGGCAGTAGTGGCGGAGGAGACGAGTGGCTGAATGACGTCAGAACAACTGCCTAGCATTGCGCTTATGAGAATCTGGTCTTGGCGAAACCATGGTGTGTATTCAGGGTTGGGTTTGGTGGGGTCGTCCTTCTCATGACTGGCAGGGGGAGGAGACGTGAGATGACCATCGAGTGCAAGACCGACGAGGGTGGAGAGGATCTGTTTGCGCCAAACTGGAAAATTCTCTTTGGTTAAACGGATGGGGAAGTGTGTTTGGGCGGAGAGGTGAATGGTGGGGTTGGCTGTGGAGGGGATTTGGTAGCGTCGGCCATGGTGATGAAGGGAGGGCAGTCGACGGCAGAGAAGGGTAGGGTTGGGGAGGGATCGAAATTTTGCCTGTTAGAGCAAGGAGGCTCTAGATACCATATAGGGTTTGTATGATGTGAATGAAAAGCTTACTTGATTCATTATACAGGACCAAATATATACACAATACAATAAAGAGATACAACAACTTTCCCTAATAAACCTCCCTAATTATAGAAGAGAATAAGATAAATATATATACAAATTCTACAGAATATTATCTCTTAACAGTATATATAGTCAGGTGAGTTTTGACACATGAGTTGGTGGTGTAACAAGTACAATCGTGTAACATAGACTTATTTATATATTTATTTCAATCTCAACGTTTTTAGGTCAAGAGTTGGTTGTATAATATGTACAATCGTATAACATAGATTTTACATTGTAGGCTCGATATTTTAAGGTGACGTTTAGTTCACGGAATGTAATGTAATTGGAATTGTAAAGTTTTCTTTTTAAAGTTGTGCTTAAGTTGGGTAAGGAAGGTGTTTAAAATACAATGAATTCCTTTAATCAATGGAATTTGAGGTCACGTAACTTTCCTTCATTAAAGTGAAGGATTTCTAAAATCCATTGATTAAAGGAATTCACTGTATTTCAAGTCCCTTCCTTACCCAACTTAAGCACAACTTTAAAAGGAAAACTTTACGATTCCATTTACATTACATTCCGTGAACCAAACGTCACCTAAGTGTTTGAGTCGTTATACAGTTTTCTTTATTTCTGTCTTTTTACGTAGCATTTGATAGAAGTATTAAACTGACTTGACCATTTCAACAAAACTTTGTAAGACAGGAAAAGCATTTGCCTTATTGGAAAGCAAATATGTCCAAGTTGTTCTGCTAAAGTCATCTACTAAGGTTAAAAAATATTTATAGCCATTGTATGTTGGAGTACTGTAAGGACCCCAAACATCAATATGCACTAAATCAAACAGAGAGGTAGCAGAATGATGACTAGTAGGAAATGACAATCTATGTTGTCTAGCTTTAGGACAAATTTCACAGTGATCAATAGGATGTAACACATCAGCAGACAAGAAAGACAAAGTTTTTAACTTGTAAAAGGGTAAATGTCCAAGCCTATTATGCCACAAAAGAGTAGTATCAACAGAATTACAAACTGATTTATTGGAAGAAACTGAACACAAAGAGGAAAGAAAATGATCATCCAACAGGTAGAGCCCTTGCAGCAATCTACCAAGAACCAGTGGCTTCTTCATGGAAGGCGCCTGCAAGACACAAGCAGTAGTAGAAAAGCAAACAATGCCTTTAGTATCATTACATAATCTTGAAACAGAAAGGAGATTATGTCTGAATTGAGGAACAAAAAGAACATGAGTCAGTAGTAAATCATCTGTGAGAGAAACAGTGCCATATTTCTGGACCATGAGAGATTGACCATTAGGTAAGTCAATAGAAAATGGTTTAGTGAGTAAATGAACATGAGTAAACAAAGATTCATCAAAACACATATGATCACTTGCACCGGTATCAATAATCCATTTAGTATCAAGTTTTGAGGAAGTACAAGCCATTATACATGCAGCATTAGCATGGCTAATAGTGTGAACATCAGCAGAAGATGCAAAATTAGCTGAAATTTGAGAATGCTGCAACAGCTTCATCAGATCATTGTATTGATCCATTGTAATACCAGGAAAAGGATTAGTGGAATCAGTAGAACTATGAGAATCAGAATTAGAACCATCATCAGAATCCATATTCGCAGACCTTCTAGAGTTGGTAAACTTAAAATATTTAGGAAATCCTACTAGCCTATATCACTTATTAGAATAATGATCTGTCTTCTTGCAATGTGAACACACAATTCCTTTCTTAACAGTAGGATCAAAACGAGTATAACTACTATTAACATTCATTAAGGAGGATTCAGGAACAAAGGGAGCAGTAGAGTGAATTTCCCTTTGTTTTTCTTCTTGAATCAACAATGCATATGCCTCATTAATAGTAGGAAGAGGTTTCATCATTAGAATATTACCTCTAACAGTGTCAAAACTAGGATTAAGTCCCATCAAGAATTGAATTAAACGAGTATCAGCTTCTCGTTTGACCAGCTTAGTAACAGCACCACAAGTGCACACATGTAACTCATCCAAAGTACTCAGTTCATCCCAATTAGACTTGAGTTTTGTATAATATGCAGCGACATCTTGATTACCTTGTGAAATATCACATAAAGCCTTTTGTAATTGATAAAGCTTGGCACCATTAGCTTGGCCAAAGCGAGCAACTAAATAAGACCATAATTGCTTAGTAGTGTCTGTGTACAAGACACTTTCATTAATATCACGAGATAAAGTGTTCAAGATCCAAGAAATTACCATATGATTGCAGCGCTTCCAAATTGGGAATTTGATTCAAATCAGTTGGACATTCAGTAGTGCCGTCAACGAATCCAAATTTATTTTTGGCCGACAGAGCGATCGTCATAGAACGTTTCCAAGCACCAAAACCACTTCCATCGAATGGTTTGGAGACTAGAATCAAGCCAGGATGATCTGATGCATGCAAATACATCGGATTTGTTGTATCAATTGATGAATCTGATGAACCAGACATGACGAAAAACAGAAATCGAACACGAAATCGAACACGGAAAAGAAATGATGATCGGAAATTGATCTATGAAGAAAAAAACGATGATCGAAGAGGCGGAATTGAAACGTTAATCGGAGAACAATCGGAGGAGAAGAAGATCGGAGCTTAGTGCTCTGATACCATGTTAACAAAGAGAAAGGGGAATCGAATGAAGTTTGTTATTCACACTAACCGATTTACAAACTGTAATCAACCGATATAAATACAAGTTTTAGCTAACTAAACATAAGCTTAACTACCTAACAAACTATCTAGACTATATGACATGGCAAGTCAAAGCTGATGTGTCAGCTGATGTGTCATATAGTCAACAATAGATGAGTTAGTTTAGTTGTGTAAAGGGGCTGTGCTTTTGTTTTCTGTGTTGATATTCTACAGCTTTGTAGACTCCGATGTTTGTTGTTTCCCTTTGTTTAATGAAAGGCTGTTCCAAAAAATATATAATATATATTGGTCTTTTAAAAATTTAAATTCCTGTGATTTTTTTCTAATTAATTGTCGCATACAGATTATTTTACAAGCAAATGATCTAGATCTACCCTAATCTTTTAGCCGTTACAAGATTTTTGAAAACCTTATCCAATTTTCTATTCATTAACCTAGACTAGACTCTTGTTTTTTTAATTTATAGAAGATACGTCCAACACACAGGCACACTAATCTATATTTGTTTCCTTAATTAATCACCTAACTCTTTAAATTAATAACTTTTTTATTGAACGGCGATTTGGATCACTGACGGAGGTTGAGGGGCTTCCCATCCAATTATCTTCAACTCTAACCAGTGGTGACAGTAATTGGTACGTCTCAATAAGGAAAGCTTGTACATCAACCCTCCATACAACTGATCACCAATTTAAAATGAAACTAGCCATTGCCAGAAAAATCCTCATAGAAAGATCGAACCCATAACCTCTCAATCACAAATCCTGTCCACCCCTCCATGTCTTGAGCCAAAACCCAAGGACATTTATTTTAATTTATTTTAATGACTTAAAAGCACGCACCTACCACCATTTGTAATTGGCCAATGGCATGGCCGACAGCAAAACTAAGTATGCACACACATTTTTTTGTTTTTGTTTTTTTTATTGAAACGGCTATACATTTATATATGGAAAATCTAGCCAGGTTGACTTACAATGAAAGAAGATGACCGACTGACCGAGTTTTGAATTTTTAACTGAATGTTTTCGTATCAGTAACATATCAACAGGCTGGATGGAGTAATTTACAATTACCTATATACGCCCCCTTTTTTTATATATATAATAGATATAATGGAATTAGTGCTTCATGTGCAGATCAGATTATCCCACAACTCGATCAAGACCTTTCGGTTTTCATCCTGCCACTCACATTATATACATACAGGACTGATCGTTTACTCGCTCCCTCGATCGAAGTTGAGGTATCTATCATCGGTTGCCCCACTCAACTCTTCTGATCCAATATGTCTCATGAAATTGTCCTTGTATTTTAAATCTAATAATAATAATAATAACAATGAATGGTGTAACTATGCAGATGGACCCGCCTCAACCGCAACCACCACCCCAGCCCCAGTCACCACCACCTCAGCAACCGCCCCCTCCACCACCGCAGCAGCCACAACATCCACAGCCGCCACCTCAACAACAACCACAGCAGCCCATTCCACCACCACAACAACCACCTCCACCACCGCAGCCACAACAGCGCCTGCCGCCACCAGCCCAACAACCACAACAGCCCCAACCACCACCTCAGCAACCTCAGCCGCCTCCACCACCGCAGCAGCCACAGCATCCACAGCCGCCACCTCAACAACAACCACAGCAGCCCGTTCCACCACCACAACAACCACCTCCACCACCGCAGCCACAACAGCGCCTGCCGCCACCAGCCCAACAACCACAACAGCCCCAACCACCACCTCAGCAACCTCAGCCGCCTCCAACCCAGCCACAGCAACCTCTACCACCGCCGCTTCAGCAACCTAACATGACTCTAGTTAAAGGTACATATGTACGTTAATCTAACCTTTTAATTCATCAAAGATCAAAGAACTGTCTATATGTCTGGGATAGAACCCAGGACCTCCGGGTAATTAGTAGACAAAGTTTTACCAGCTTCCCCCTTGAACCCAAAGTCTCCTTTGTTCTTTTAATTACTAATATCTTACACCAAAATTTTTAATTACTTCGAAAAAACAGAGGCATAAAGATAGAAACGTGAGGCATTTTAGAACAAAATATATATAAATTAAAAAAAAAATAGTATTTTTTTAGATATAATTATAAGGATATAAATGATTTGAATCGGAGCATGAAATGAAATGAGAACCATGTAATATATGTTACAGTTAAATCAAATTAAATAATTTTTATTAAATGATCAGCTCACATTTTTAATGAAAATGAGTTTTTTAGTAATAGTATACTATTAACATTATTGTTTATCAAATCTGCTTTCATTAAATTGATATATATTTGAATATTCGATTAGTATTTAAAATGTCAATCCTTTTTTGGTGGCTATGTAAATATGTCATATGGATTAGATATTTTAGCAAATAAAAAAGTAAAAATGAATGGGTTCGTTACTAGATTTAATTACTGGATTTAAGTATTATTTCATGTGTATATTCGATCACATTATTTACAATTAATATAGTTTAATTTATGCTTTAATAAGAATAAATATTTTGATAACACGTAATATACTATTTCTAATTAAAGAAAGATCGTGAATAGTTATGATTCCCGCTCTAGCAACAACAATCGTATCCAGTAAAAAAATCCTATAAATAGCATTATAATATTAATAGGGTCTAGGAAAGCTGGGATGTAAGCAAACTTTACCTCGATCCCACAGGATTGAGAGATTGGTTCCAGACATACCCTCATCTCCGAGCGAGTCACTTATAAGTTTTGAACCTTTGAAACAAAACTGATCAAGGGTACAAACTAGCCATATAGGGGCATTAAAATGAATGTTTAACTAACGAGTTGTGTGACCCCCGCCCCCCCCCCCCCCGGCGCGTTGCCGCGGGATTGAAACTGTAGACTAAGTTATAGTAAAAATTCATATAGTGGGTGAAGAAAAGTGATATGATAGCAAAAGTGGGTCACTGCAAAAAGAAAAGACTTTGATATTTACCCTGCCAAAATGATAATCAGCCTCTATACCACGGTTTCTTAATATGATCATCATAGCCTTTACAACACTTAAAATGTAAAAAAAACATAACATTTTTTAAGCGCAGTTGATCCAAAGCCATCACAAACTGGATTTCAAAGCATAAATTGTTATTGTAATTATATTAAGAATCATTAAAAACTTAAAATATGTAACTTTTTTAATGAACCATTTCTATGGTTTTTGTTTAGGATAAGTTGTCATTTGATGGAGTGTAGGGTTTATCCAACGGTTCTTGATTGAGTGTAGAGTTTACACATCTCGAGTTGTCTTGGAAAAGTAATAAAAGAACAATTAATGAATAGGCTTAACAATTGAGAACAAAAAAAGTCATTATTATCATTTGCTTGGAAAATTGGAAAGCTTATCAATCAAATCAAATTAAAAGAAAAATTATAATATTAAACTTAAAAAGTCATTAAAAAAGTTACAAAACCTAACTGAGAAAGTACAATTGTTAAACATAAAAAAAAAGTATATAGTTTTGAGTTTCGGAATAGCTATGGCTCAGATCAATAATTTATAATAGAGTAAACACTATGGTTGCAAAAGAAGTTAGACATTTGCCCTCTAATAGTGATACTCGGTTTTGGAACCGTCGTTTGTTAAGAAGATCATCATAGCCATTTCTAGCACTTTAAAACTTTAAGAATGAGTGACCTTTAAGCATTGCATATTCATAACATGGGGACATGAAAACAATCCATACCATTTAGCCATCAAGTGTTTCCGTCGGTTTAAGAAGCTAAAATTATTTAGCCAGCGACCAAACAAACCAATAGGAAGCAACTGATCATATGTTACTTTGCACAAAGATCTTTCAATTGGTAAAAAGGAGAGTGACTAAAAAAACCCAAAACTCACAACCATCATGGTCGGTAAAGAGGCTGCCAAAGATGATTGTCAAGCCGGAAAAAGCAACCAATGGCACAAACCCCATCACATTCAACACCTCACTGAACCGACATGAACAATGTAGAATAGAGGTTGAAAAAAATAAGATCGATCCGAAACCCTAACAATCATCACCATCACCGCCTTAGAGGCTCAGGTTAGGGCATGAAAATTTATCACATGCAACATCGAAAACCCATCAAAAACGTTAGATAGGTTGAAAATCATCAGCCTTTAAGACCTCATCTCATAAACCTGCCATTATAGCGTGCAATAAACAAAAAGCTCAGATCGATTGCATCGGTTGCGAAAAAAATAAAACATCGCCTCTAACGACACAAATCTACCATCATAGCAACATATCTGAATAGCACGGAGCGGACTCAGAAAACCCAGATCTCAGCCGCATAAACGGAGCAACGACTGAAAAAGCCGCCACTTCAACGTGAAGCAACCTCACCGGAAAAAACCCAGAAACCGTTGGTCTATCTTGTAATCTCAGGCACCAAATCGAAAATCGCCGCCGATGATATGCTATGAACAACGAAGCTCAAAAACACCAACACCGGCGAGAACGACAACTGAGGCGGCGATATTCGGAGGGAGGTGTAGAGAGAGAGAGGACCACAGCAAGTAGTGAAAGATGTAGAGAGAGAGAGAGAGAGAGAAAGCAAGTCGAATGCCCAACTTTAATTTGAAATGAAAGAGATATATCTGCTAATTGGTAAGAGAGAAAGGCAATGGATGAGTCACATGGACACGTGTACAAAACAAAGGGGGTTAAATATGCAAGTGTCCCATGAATATGAC
>JBCNJP010000199.1:92846-105346 GCA_039602395.1 Deinandra increscens subsp. villosa
GTGAGTTTAGGTCGAAGTCCCACTCAAAAATAAACCCAATTACACTAATTTAGATAGTGGTAAGCGGGTGTCGAACACAGGGAGATTGTGGAGTATGTGCTACTCTTATGACTTGAATTATACTAAATTGAAACTTGAAAGTAATTGTGACAAGAAATTATGGTTGATGACTTGATTTTTAATAGCTAGAAACTAAATTACAAAATGGATTTTTGGTTTTCTTAATAATCGAACAAAAGTAATCTTCTCAGAATTCGGATTTCTATATGAACAAACAATAATGATGCAACTAGAAAGAATCACATAGACATGATTCATGTAAAGGTAATCATCGTGATAAAAGGGGACAAAGCACTCAGGTTACTAACGCAAGGTTGTCACCCGATGATCAATCTGTATATATATCACATAAATTCCTATCCACTAAATCTCAATTGCTAATAGCATCAAGAACGTATGGTTTGCCAATTCGAATAAACACAATACAAAAAGTTACGAATAATCACATAAACATTGTAGTGAAAAGCATCGAATGCTTAGATCATTATTCTAGGGTCAAAATGCATCAATATTGTTGTTTACATAGAAATCTTACATCCGAGAAGAATACTAGCAACTAGCCACTCATGATGAAATCGATCGCAACTATGATGATTGAAGCCATGGATGATTATCTAACGATTGTGATGTTGGAATTGTGTTAGGAACTCTTTTTCCTCTCTCAAAATCGCCTCTATACACCTCTGGTTCGTCTCTCTCTGGTAGAATGCGAGTTAGAACTGTCAAGACCCCCAAAATGCCTTAAAATCGTGAAATTCCGAAACTTGAGTAACTGCCCCACCGTAAGCTACGGTCCCACCGTAAGCTACGGTGGGCTCAGGCTAGCCTACGCCAACTTTCCGCTGTCCTACAGTGCTGTTGAGAGATGGCCACCACCGTAAGCTACGGTGGTGGCGTAAGCTACGGCGGCCCAGGTAAGATTTTTCTTTTTTTCTTTCTTCTTTTTTTCCATAACTTGCTCCAACCTTCCTTGATCTTCTTATCTCTCCTAATTAGCTCATTTAAGACCATTTTAACCTGCAAACACACAATTTCGCATAGTCACCAACATTCCTGAATTTACAATATTAAGAACACTAAAATCACATATTATCACAATTAAACAACATGCAACGGTGCAATCGTCACATCCCCACACTTAATCGTTGCTTGACCCTAAGCAACCCAAAGTTATTTTCTTTGTCATTCCTCCAATCAACCAGTCAAACCCAGTTTCAGTCAAGGTTCCAAGTCATACCCAATTCCCATATTTAATCGTTTGTTAGCCACGCAATATATAACAATTACATCTCAAGGATTTTAGCCAAACCTAGCATGCTCTCGAAATTCTATTCACAACAAACCCCTCACAATAAACGCTCCTCTCAGTTTAGATTTAAGGGCTAGCGTAATGAGCTAGAATGCACTCAACTGACTATTGTGTTGTCTCACTATCATAAGCTTGTACAACTCTCGAAACCTCCATCATAATTGCTTTAACATGCAAGCAAATCAATAGGACTTACAAAGGGTTGTAACGGGGCTAGGTGTAGGGTATGGAATGGGAATATTTGAAGTGGCTCAAGTAATTCAATCCGGCTTAATTATTACATGAAGAACAAACAACTAATATTCACACACTATGCTAAACAAAAACTTCACATTTTTTTTGTAGCATCATATTTCAATCAACCGATCTTCATATTTTGCCATTTTCTTTTTCATCTTCTTATTTTTTTTATTATTTTTTTTAACTTTTTTTCACTATAAGAATTCAATCAC
Source organism: Deinandra increscens subsp. villosa (assembly GCA_039602395.1). NCBI lineage: Eukaryota > Viridiplantae > Streptophyta > Magnoliopsida > Asterales > Asteraceae > Deinandra > Deinandra increscens. Next base: position 94,668 of record JBCNJP010000199.1, read on the forward strand.
AATGTAAAAAAGCGTCGAACGCTTAGATTACACACAGGAATATAACAACTTCACCAAACTACACTGTTCACATCTATCTATGAATATAAAACAACTAAAAACCGGATTGAATACTAAGGGTAGTAAAATGAGTGGAATAGGCTCGGGTGATCAATTGATAGGCCATAAGCACAACAATGGTTTTCTAATGAACCCAAACCCCGCCCCTCACTTTTACCAAGCTCATATATGTAATGTACGAGGTCCCAACCCCCAAATCCCACACTCGCACACACCCAGACGAGGCTTCACCTAAATGCCCAAATCATTTTTGCACACACATGTCAGCCAAAACCTCAGAACGTAACAGTTGCACAAGTTCTAAAGTGATAAACACATAGCCACACTCAAGAATAAAGTTTTCTATGTTAGTCAAGAGTATAAGGCTCAAAACTCACTACATTGTGGAATTGGGTTGCCGACTTGTTGCATAAATTATTCAATCGCAAGCATGTTACCCCTGACTAAAATCCTACCAACTTGGCTAAGAATTTTGAACATATAAGGGGAACACACGACCATGACAAGGAACCAAGACATAAATTCCACCAATCAATCCACAAACCAACAACAAAGTTTTCTTAAAATTTTGAAATTTTTTTGGGGTCAAGGCTTACTTTTCAACAATTTCCACTATCCCCACACTTGGGATACATTGTCCCCAATGTATGGCCTTCAGAGTTGGTAAGGATGGAAACCGTTCATCATCATTGATCAAAGACTTCTTTCAATAAATTGTTTCAACCAAAACTCATCATAGCTTTTCTTCTCAAATGCAAGAACTTTAACATAACAACTTATTAAAAACACTCCCATCATACCACCAACCCAAACACAACTAACAAACTACTAAAACACATGAAACTACGACGCCACCAACATGCAAATCCACATACCAAAACATATAAAGAGAAAGAACGACAAACTAACAACTAAAACAAATGGAAAAAGACAAGGAGAGAAACGACCTTCAATAGTAGCGCGGTTGAGGTGGGCCGAAAATCTAAGTGAACATGTCGTTGAACTCCCCGAATCCAAAAGCACCAGCTTCCCCTTCTTGATGCTGCTGTGGTGGTGCCTGGGACTGCCTCGGGTCGACCCAGGCAGAGTGATGAATCGGCGGGGTGGGATAGGTGAAACTCCCATCATATGTCGGCAAAGTAGTGTAATCAATCATAGATGGGTCCGGTACCACCTCCTGACCAGCGTACCACTGATCATGCATCCGCCTCTGTCGGTCATCCTCATACCGGTGGTTGACCTCTTGCTGGAACGCGTAGGCATGGGCGCGGTTCCATGTCTCCTGTTGATCATGTAGATGCTTTGTCGCCCGTTCTTGACTTGCCCCTAATCGAGTGTTATGATCAAACATGACCCGTGTTAGCTCCGGCCAATGGTAATATTGGGCTGGTCGGGCATTTCTACTAGTGTCCTGCATGTTACCACTGAATGCCCAATCTGGATTCAAGTCTAACATGTCATACTCAAAGGGTCTGTTTGATCTAGGAGCCTGGCTAGAACCTGCTGCGCCGGCTGCATCACCACCATCAAGATTCACCCCCGGTTGTTGCATCTCATCGTCATCTTCTTCCATTGCATCATCCCCAACTCCTTCATCAATTTCTTCGGCCTCTTCCTCTCCTGATTCTTCTTGATCATTGTCTTTCGATACTGACCACTTCCTTTCACCCTGCAAAGTTGTCAAGATATGGTGAATATCGTTTTCCACAAATTTCCAATTACCCCCCAAATTCCTTATATTAAATGGGGTGAATCGCTTTGGTATCCCCACAGACTCACTTGTTATCACTCCTGCCCGCTTCAATAATGCAGTGATTAAACGACAATGAGGCACAATCTTTCTTTCGTGGCTATCCCTACTCAGCCAAATGTTATAGATAATCATGTACATGAAAGATATTAGTGGCTTCCCATGCATTAGAGCATACAAAATTGGTACTTCAGGGAACCGCACCTCGCCTTTGTCGCCTCGACGAGGGATGATGTTATGTTGTATGATCATATGCAACAACCGAGGCTTCAGTTTTAGCTGGTCTTTGAAAAGTTTATCGGGATCTCTGTTAGCTATAAGCAATTCATTGACCATCACGAACCATGTAGGATGCATTTCTGCAGCATGGTACAAATTGTGCAAATGAGGGAATTGATATTTTTTTGTGCCTTTACTGTCAAACTTGGCAATCTCGTTCAATGTTTCAAAAGACATCGTCACTTTCACATCATTCACACTAGCCACAAATTTTGCTTTTGTTGGGCTGCTCCCCACATGTAACTCGAGTGTAGCAACCCACTCTTCAATCTCTTCCATATACAGTTGCTTGCTACCTCCATCGTAACACTTCAAAGCTGCCTCCCAGCCCAAATCCTTGAACTTTTTGATGACTCCAAAAGGCTTAAACTGCTTTTTAGGAACTTCTTTTTCACATAAGTACCCATCTTTTTAATTTTGCAACGAGTTCATCTTCTCCCTGAAAAACTCAGGCTGGAATTGCTCAAGCTGTCTCGATAGGGGGCCTGATTTCCAATGATGTTTCACATACCTTCTTTCTTCCGCTATCACCTCTTCTTCTTGTCGTTCCCTTCTTTGTCGTTGAGCCTCAGGCTCCGGGTTACTTGAGGATTCAACTGCCTCCTTCCCCTTTCTTTTGAATATTTTGTTCATCTACACACAAGAACAAAGTCAATGACTAAACCAATTAATACTTAATATTAAATAATATCCTATCCCCACACTTGCTTGCAACTATGGTTGTGAACTCTTTTGAACAATTAGCATTCAAACCACTAATAAATTCATGAGATAAAAAACAAGCCAAGATTTGTAACCTTATTAACAAAAATTCTGCATTTTATCACTTCATGCTCCAAACTTCACAACCATAACAACAATGTAGCATACTAATAACATCAGAACATCAAGTTCATCACTCGTAAGCAAGTAGGTAACTAGAATTCACAAGAAAATTGAGCATAGACCTCTTTAACAATGCATATCACAAATAATAGAGAAAAAAAACATACCTTTGAAGTCTTGAATGGTAAAAGATGAAAAATGCTCAAAAACCCCCAATTCACTTGAAATTTTCGGACTTAAAACCTCTAGAAAATCGAACCAAACAGCAAATTCATAGGAAACTAAGTGGAAATTATGAATCCTCTCGAAATTCCACTCGGGTTAGGCTCAAGAATCACTTGATTTGGTTAAGATTTGGGGAGATGGTGAACATGAAGATATAGGGTTCTTGAGAGAGTGAGGAAGAAAAGTGAAAAAGATGAGAATGAATGGGTGTAAATCGATGGGGCAGCTTTTGTTATGTTATTAATTTTTTTTTATTATTATTTTTTTTACCAGTATCCAACGTAAGCTACGGCGGAGCCGTAAGCTACAGTAGACAAAAAAAAATCCGCACCGTGGGACAGCTTTTGGTTGGCGTACACTGGATGTAGCCCGCCGTAAGCTACGGCGACGCGGTAAGCTACGACGGTTACAGGTGAGTTTCCCATTTTGTTTTTCTTTCTTCTTTTTTGTCATAACTTGCTCCAACCTTCCTTGATTTTCTTATCTCTCCTAATTAGCTCATTTAAGACCATTTTAACCTGCAAACACACAATTTCGCATAGTCACCAACATTCCTGAATTTACAATATTAAGAACACTAAAATCACATATTATCACAATTAAACAACATGCAATAGTGCAACCGTCAGGAATGATAAAAATGAAAACCTCCTTGAGTTTGGAAAACTTGGGATAAAATGCTTCCACCGATAGGATGAAGTAGGAAAATGAAAACCGTCAAGAAGGATAAAAATGAAAACCTCCTTGAGTTTGGAAAACTTGGGATAAAATGCTTCCACCATTGATCACCATCATCCAATGGTCTATATTTTTTCATCTTTTTTCTTAATTTTTTATTATCATTTCATTTTGCCTTTAGTGTTAAAAGGGTATAATAGGAAAATGAGACTTTTTAAACAAGTACTTTTGCAGAATTTTTTCACTCTCTTTTAACATCTCTTTATCTCTCACATCTCCCATAAATTTTTTATCTCTCACATCTCCCATAGATTTTTTCATTTTCAAACACACATCTCTTTCTTTCTCTTAGCCCTTACAACCTCCACCGTTACCACCTCCGCCACCACCGTTACCACCTCGCCACAATCATTACCAACTCCGCCACCACCTACACTCTCTTTATTTCTTACTTCTTTCAACACCCATAAGAAATTTCTAAGCTTTCACCATGGATCTAACGATCTCGACCACATACCAACTATGCCATCTCCTCCCACCGCCACCACAAACCACCTCCAGATCCGGTTAACGGAATGTCAGATCCAGATGAAACGTGTTCATCCGAGTTTATTCATGGCGAATCTGCGATTTCATGTTAATTTTTTATCAAACTCAGTTGCTACAAGTTGCAAACGATCATACGAAGCTAATGCAACAACAATTTTTGAGTTTCGTTAACGTTTAAGTTGTTTTCCGTTTTTCCGGTCATCTTCTTCGTTGATCTGAATATTTTGCCCTATAAAACGATTCCAAAACATATCAACAATGGTGCTATAATTGTTCTCCTAGTCAAGACGAATCCAAGACAACTTTCAGAATTGATTTTCGTTGTGTTTTGTTCAAGTTATGGCGGTCTGAAATTTTGAAAACTTGCCGGAAAAACGTATTTGGCAAGATATGCATATTTTTGGCAGGAAAAGGTTGTTGAGCGGCTGTGTTTGGTAGTTCAGTGAAGTTAGCGACGAAGTAGGGTTGTTCATGGTGGTTTCAGTTCGCCGGACTTGTGTTTAAATATGTAAGTATTGGTTTACATATGTAACTTACTGTTTTACATATTTTCTAGTCTTGGTTTAAATATGTAGCTCTTGGTTTACATATGTAAGTTGTCACACCCCCCTCCGCCGCCCCCTGCCAGGTGCGGGGGAGGGTGTGGGACCGGCTGTCCGCATCAGTACCCGAGGCACTAACTAAATAACAACATACACACATACAAAACGGACATCCAGTCCTCACAGTGAAACTCTAGGTCGACTCTAAATGAGGATGCACTAAACACCTCCTAGCCGACCTATAGAATCGATAGTCACCGGATATGACCCAGGACTGAACAAACGAAAGATACATTATAACAAAAGAAACATAGTCATAACAGGTCTTCAGAAACAAACGTCATTTGTTTATTATACAGAGCCCTATACTTAGCGACAACAACCATTGGAAAATCCAAATTCAGATTAGGTCCACACCTACACTTGCTTACCTGCATCATAAGTCAATCACACAAAGTCAACAACATATGTTGTTGGTGAGTCGTAACTACCATCATCACATTAACAGTTTTCCACACATACAGATTATGAATTTATCATGTCGCACCCAAGGTCAACACTCAGATACTCTACGGGCACGTTGCGCGTAGCCATACGCCCTCTACGAGTAGATTTTAAGTTCAACATATAAGTACACATTCCCCTAGTAAATTAATACTAGAGGATCCGGGTGAATATGGATCGTTCAACTATATCGGCCGCTATAATCCCTTATATGTCTAGTGGTCTTAACCTTAATGACCAGAAAGTCTCTAATGACCCTTACAGGGCATTCTTACTCACAGTGTTCGACAAGATAAGCATAACAGATATAACAGATACATCAGAGCAACCATGTGATCTAAAATAGTTAACTAATGAAGGAAGTCAGAGGACTCACAACAATGAAGTCAGAAATAGAGTTCAGTAAAGGTTGCAATCCAAGATTCACTAGAATATCCTATCTTCGGTTTCTAGCAACCTATCAGGATTATCGTGTAAATACAAGTCACGCATGATGTTAACGTGTTCATAAACCATCTTAGGTTCAAAGTACTATGAATTACAGTCACTAGATCAACCGGCTAAGTTTTTGGTTCACCTCAAAATCGACCAAACATTCTGTCATTTTCCTTCATAGGCGTACCGCCTGGAAATTTACATTTCTGGGCGGTACGCTTCAATCTGTAGTCTGATTTCTAGATTTCAGTTTCGGGCGTACCGCTTAACAGGATCAACTACAGGGCGGTACGCTGTAATCTAAAGGTCCGGTTTCTGTTTTGCATTCCTGGGCGTACCGCTCTGCATGCAGAGATGGTGAGCGGTACGCCCCTGCTTGGCCCGACTATTTTGTCTTTTAGTGCAATTTTCACGTTTAGTCATTTTGGGTCAAAATTGTTTGGGGAATCCATAGTGTACCATATTGGGGTTGATTAACAGTCTGTTTGTGGTTTATAATACGAATCAAAACATAACCCCAACTTCCCGAGCTTTCCATTTATGGTAAATTTCATTGTTTCGACCCCCGTTTCACCCAAATATCATTAGGGACATATTTCTTATGGTTAAGTGACCCATTTTCTCATTAGAAACACTGATCATTTCTGGATTCATATGATCTTTACTTATAAAGTTTCTAATTATAGAAAAATCAACATGCATGCATAAATGGATTTTACCTTGTGGAGATTTCTTTGTACAATGAAACTTTCTGAATCACTTGCTCCCTTAGGTCTCAAATTCAACAGCAATACGTAACTGAACTTTATGAACAATAACAATGGCCTATTGCTTAAACGAATCATGAGCTCCGTTTGCATCTGCAACCGCTTGACAACGTCTAACCTCATCCCCCGCAGCATGAATGTCGTAACTCGTCAATGAACAATCACCTTCTTTCATACAAATCTTGAGATTCGTGATCACATTATTATAGGGACCAATGCAATCTTTTAATGATTTCAACACAGCCGGAGGACCAGTTGTCACTCTGCTAAAGTAATCTCGGGTTGCAGTCGAGTTCTTTGTTGCCAAATCGACCACGATTTTTGTAAGAGTAGTAACGTCTTTTGCAAACTTACTCCGTGCATCAGATTTTAGAACCTCCAAGCAGAAAGGATCATTTCCAAGTTTCGCACAAACACTGTCAACAAACTCGTATTCATCGGCATTTGATACAACAATAACCGAAATAACCGAGAAAATGAAAATTAGCTTTGAGAATGATAAAGAAGGCATTGTTACAAGTGAATGTTTACTTGAATGAAAAAAGAACTTATACATCTATGAATTAACAAGAAGTATGTATTTATAGTCGTAAAATATTGAAATTTTGATAATTAAATTAGTAATTTCTAAATATAAATATTTATATTTATTAAACATGGTAATTATTTAGTACTAATCATAAATTCTCATAGTCATAAAGAGTGACCGTTATTTTTTTCCTCAAAAGTAAGTATTTGAAATTTGTTTATAAAATTATAGAAAAAGATATAGAAATGGTAATTGAGTTTAAATCTCTATAGTATTAATATTTTTTTCTATATATAAATATAAAGATATTTTTTTTCCTTCAGTAAATCATAATTATAGAAAAAGATATAGATAAGTTAATTGAGTTTAAATCTTTATAATATTAATGTTTTTCCTATATATAAATATAAAAATATTATATGTCCTTGACTAAATAATCCAATGATATGTATAGTGGTTCTTAAACACTCCGTCGAGCTATATTATATCAACTAATATTAAATAAATAATGAAATAATTTTGTCTATTATTTATGTACTAGATTTTGTGACTTGCGCGCTAATTTGCGGATAACGCGGGTACACAAAACTGTGTAGTTACTATAACAATACGTAAAGAAGATGGGGATAAAAATGTATAACGACCAAAACGTTTCAAAAATCTTTGTTACACCACCAACAAAACACAAAATAAAATCACTATATCAATTGGAGAAAAAAAAACCCCAAAACCATAAAACGTATTAAATATTGATTTCACTATTCCTTCCAGTTAAATAATAGTTTCAAAATTTTCTTTATTGTAGCACTATTGTAGCAACCGGAAGAAAAAAAACCAAATCAAATATTATTTTTATTGTTTCTTACCAATATTAAATTCCATTTTAATAGCTACTATTACTCACCAATATTAAATTTCTTTTTAGTAGCCAAGATGTTGTAAAATGTATATTACAAGATTTCCTACCCTCACTTTGCATTGGGAGGGTGCGAGGTCAATCTACAAAGAAAAAGTTCATTGAAGAAATTAAATGCAAAGTCAACCTACAAATAGGAATTTGATTTAAAGAAATTGACAGTATGAAAACTTGTAACCTTTTCAATATATAGCAATTTTTCTTCTGTTTTTAATTCCTGAAGAAAACAAAACTAAAATAATAAAAAAGAAGGGAGTTGTCAGTTATTGATAAGAAAGAATATAACCATCAAATACATCAAATAGGGAGATCGTCTTCTCATTTATCTTGCTAGTCTTCACATCATAGAAATCCTCCATGCTAGCCCTTTTACCTTTGAAACTTGAATAACCACAGCTTAATTTTCCATCATGGCTACTAAAATTAAATTTAATATTAGTGAGGAACAGTAACTATTAAAATAGAATTTAATATTGGCTAAAGGAACAGAAATAACTAGATTTCTTCCATTTGAAACAGCATACCTCCTACCTGCCTCCTTAAAAGCGTCCCTCTAGGGGAACCTTTTTCCTACAACCCGCCTAAAATTCTACTATTATGTTTCGTTATTTACTACAAGAACATCAAGTTTGTACGGGTTATCTCTTATGTCATCATCTTCACTTTCTCCTGGTGTATTAACCTCACCATCAGAATCCTCATAACTGTTGTATGCTTCTATCCTATGCAACTTTTGTTTCTTGACAGGTAGTTTCAATCATAGTACCTTCTTGTTCGACATCTCCTTTTAAACAGTGTTAAAGCAATTTCTTATTTTAGACAACATCTTCATTATGTACTCTTTGTAATGAAGCAAATGTGTCTGTCCAGTCATCATCATTCTTATCATAATTAGCAACTGAGTCTGCAATTGATGGATTATCATCAGAACTCACTTCACCAGATCCACTACTCTTAGATCCAAATTCGAGTTTGATTAATCAAAAAGTGATACGTACGACAATTTGCCTAAAAACACATTATGTTGATTTAAGTGTTTAAACGTATTTCATTATATGGCATGTTCATATTCAGTTTGATTGGTTTAAATATGTTATATTTGATGCGAAATAAGAAATACGTGAAATCGAAAAAAATGATGGTCGAAAATAGAAAATAACAAATTACCGATCTCGAAAACGTGAAAAAGACCAAGGGAGGTTGTCCTGGGTGGCTCGCAGACAGCGAGCCTGCTTAGGAAAACCTTACGCGGTCCGCGAAAGGTCACTGATGGAGAAAAACCCTAATTTTAATCTATTTAAACGATCCAACCTCATTTGCACCCAACCTTACAAGCTCACAGTTTTTTTTTCTAGTGACCTATCTAATACATCACCCCTTTTTGAAGAATCTTGGTCATTTTGGTGTTAATCCAAGCTTATATCATCATCTTTCACCATTATTTTGATTGGTAAGCTCTAAATCTTTATTTACTTGCTTTGCATGCATCAAGCTTTGATTTTGTTGATAGATCTAGGTTAGATATGTTGGATTTAGGTGTCTGATTGTCGGATAACATCAACGTTGCTATCAAGCCACGATCCAAGAGTTACATTTTAGAAAACAAACAAGAAATGATTAAATATTCTATGAAGACAAACTTGAGTTATTTTTAACACAGATGTTAACTATTAATTTCTACTAACAAGAAAACAACAAATACAAAGGACAGTGTGTATAAATTTTAAATTTTTTAATATTAAAATTACTCAAGAAATCTTATAATTTTAAGTCCAGAATTTGTTTTTTTTTTGGAATATATAAATTTATTCTCTTGCGTTATCTCTAAATTTACGTGTAACAATATTATTAATTTTTTTAATGGCACATAGTCTACTTGTAACCACTAATAGTAAGAATTAAACCCCACCTTAACAAAAACAACATAAATTTTAAACCAGGATATTTTAGAAAACAATAAAAATGGCACCAGAAAACTGAATTCATATTATAAAGTACGTTTAATATTAAGTTAGAGATTAGTTACACATAAGATTAGCCAAAGATTCACCAAGCCCACAAAAATGTTGGGTGATGTTGTTACTAGAAGTTATAAACGAATCATGAGCTCCGTTTGCATCTGCAACCGCTTGACAACGTCTAACCTCATCCCCCGCAGCATGAATGTCGTAACTCGTCAATGAACAATCACCTTCTTTCATACAAATCTTGAGATTCGTGATCACATTATTATAGGGACCAATGCAATCTTTTAATGATTTCAACACAGCCGGAGGACCAGTTGTCACTCTGCTAAAGTAATCTCGGGTTGCAGTCGAGTTCTTTGTTGCCAAATCGACCACGATTTTTGTAAGAGTAGTAACGTCTTTTGCAAACTTACTCCGTGCATCAGATTTTAGAACCTCCAAGCAGAAAGGATCATTTCCAAGTTTCGCACAAACACTGTCAACAAACTCGTATTCATCGGCATTTGATACAACAATAACCGAAATAACCGAGAAAATGAAAATTAGCTTTGAGAATGATAAAGAAGGCATTGTTACAAGTGAATGTTTACTTGAATGAAAAAAGAACTTATACATCTATGAATTAACAAGAAGTATGTATTTATAGTCGTAAA
>JBCNJP010000199.1:110346-112846 GCA_039602395.1 Deinandra increscens subsp. villosa
TCCCGGTCAACTTGTTGACCCGAAAGGCCCGACCCACGACTCCAAACGGCTCCAAGTACCTTAGGGGACATCCCTGGAAAGTTTCGTGACCTTCCGACGAAGTTTGAGCGCGTTTCATGGAATCCCTACCCGTAAGGGGCCGGGGCCCGCCCGAGCCTAGCCCGCGGGCCCGCCCGACCCGGAAACTGAATTTTTTCCTTTGGGTCATCTTGTTTCATGCTCATGAGGCCTCACGTAAAGTTTCGTGTCAATCCGACTTCGTTTGATGTAGTTTCCACATATTATGATTCTTAAGAAATTTAATGTCTGTTCCTGTCACTTTGCTGTTTACACGGAATGTATATATAGGGGAGGGCATGGGGTCTGGCAGCCCCAGCGCCCAGGAAATCATGTGAGCGACCAAGGCAGCCAAGGTCATCGAGAACCAAGCCCTCCCTAGCCCCATACACGATGAAAAAGCCCCTTGCCTTGGTTTCTCGCACATGAACTCGTGATTTTAGGCTCAGCGATCAGCGATGTTGCACATTATCTCGTGATTTTGCCCAGCGACCAGTGATCTAACACACCGACTCGTGATTTTGGCTTGGTGATGTGCTTGGTTTCAAAAATTATGATTCTTGATAAATTTTAATGTCTGTTCCTGTCACTTTGCTGTTTACGCGGAATGTATATATAGGGGAGGGCATGGGGTCTCACAGGGCCGGTTGCCAAAAATGGTTGCGAGCTACCAAAATGATTTAGGTTTCATATAACCAAGCCCTCCCTGGCCCTATACACGATGAAATAGTCCCTTGGCCTTGGTTTCTCGCACATCGACTCGTGATTATGGCCCAACGATCAGCAACCTTGCACACTTACTAGTGATTTTGGCCAAGCCAAGGGCTGTGAGCGACCAAGGCAGCCCCTCACTGGCCCTGTACACGATGAAACAGCCCCTTGGCCTTGGTTTCCCCACACCGACTCGTGATTATGGCCCAGCGATCAGCAACCTTGCACACCGACTAGTGATTTTGGCCAAGCCAAGGGCTGTGAGCGACCAAGCAGCCCCTCACTGGCCATGTACACGATGAAACAGCCCCTTGGCCTTGGTTTCCCCACATCGACTCGTGATTATGGCCCAGCGATCAGCAACCTTGCACACCGACTAGTGATTTTGGCCAAGCCAAGGGCTGTGAGCGACCAAGGCAGCCCCTCACTGGCCATGTACACGATGAAACAACCCCTTGGCCTTGGTTTCCCCACATCGACTCGTGATTATGGCCCAGCGATCAGCAACCTTGCACACCGACTAGTGATTTTGGCCAAGCCAAGGGCTGTGAGCGACCAAGGCAGCCCCCTCACTGGCCATGTACACGATGAAACAGTCCCTTGGCCTTGGTTTCCCCACATCGACTCGTGATTATGGCCCAGCGATCAGCAACCTTGCACATCGACTAGTGATTTTGGCCAAGCCAAGGGCTGTGAGCTACCAAGACAGCCCCTCACTGGCCATGTACACGATGAAACAGCCCCTTGGCCTTGGTTTCCCCACATCGACTCGTGATTATGGCCAAGCCAAGGGCTTTGGGCGACCAAGGCCTTGGTTTCTCGCACATCGACTAGTGATTTTTGGCTTGGTGATGTGCTTGGCTTCAAAAATTATGATTCTTGAAAAATTTAATGTCTGTTCCTGTCACTTTGCTGTTTACGCGGAATGTATATATAGGGGAGCAGTGGTGTTGGCTTGGCAAGTTCTGTGCATGCAAATCTCCCCCGTGTGCAGGACAGCATGTTTGGTTTGCTATCTTTATGATTGTTGATCGGCATGTGCCAGATAGGAGGTGAGCCGAGAGTTTTAGATATGGGAGTTCGTGCACCAGTCGGCTTTGGTCCGGACTGATGAGTGCTACGTGCTAGATGTCTGAGGCTTTTGGCGATCTTTCTATCAGGGGACGTGCATCGTGCGGGGCAATTTCGGGATTCGTTTGGCTATTGTTTGCCTTCCCGTGACTATGTGCATGGTGGGTGGTCAATTAGTTCGACGGTTTTCAACAGGGTATCGTAAAGGTGCATGAGTGGTGTTTGGTTTGTTACGGGTGGTTGGCTCTTTGCTCGCAGAACTTCCACCTGGCATTCCTCTTCAGTTGTTTGCCAAGGCTTCTTTGTCTTGGTGGAATATCTGGGGTTTCCTGTGTTGCCTAGCCTAAGAAATGGTATTGCCTTGGTTGAATCGTAGTCCCTTTTCTTCTAGTGTCATACCTGCTGACACTGGATGAGCCATGAAGCTTGGTCTTCTTCGATCGATCTCGTCATCCAATTGTGTTGATTGTATGGCTCATTGAGCATCGGCTTGAGTATCCTGGATATAGAACACGATTCCGAGCATATGGGGTCTCATGGGTTCCTTGTTTTGCTCTCACTCAGCTTGTGTGCTCCCTCTATAATGACTGCCTCTCCCGCCTTAGGCTCGTACTCGCGCGGGAGGCCATGTCAAAGGGAAATGCTCTTTTTGTTTGGTGTG